>JARQOC010000002.1:363121500-363271175 GCA_033576535.1 Allobates femoralis
AAAAAATTAAAAAATACACACGTTTGGTATCACCGCATTCAGAAATACTCGACCTATCAAGTTATAAAATCAATTAATGAGAGACGTAAACTGCGTAACGGAAAAAAAGGTCCAAAGGCCAAAATTATGTTTTTTGGTCACTGCAACATTGCTATAAAATGCAATAGCGGGCGATTAAAACAGTGTATCCACCCAAAAATGGTATTGTTAGAAAAGTCAGCTCAAAATGCAAAAAATAAGCCGGCACACAGCCCCATATCCTGAAGAATGAGAACGATACGAGGCACAGAACATGGTGCAAAAAGTGCAATTGTTTTTTCAAACTTCTGAAAAAACTTTTTTTTCTGTATCTGCCGCTATCCATGGTCCTGAAAGTTGTAACATTAGTGCACTGCCCATAGAACTAATTTTAAAGCTTTCAGGACCCTGGATAGCGGCATGTACAGTACACACATTACGTACTGTATCTCCTCCACAGTGAGGAGCCGCCGGCTTTAATTCATAGAATAGTGAATGCCGACAATAGCCGGCAATACAGTAATGTACCTAATTAACCCTTCATATGCTGCCCCATATGGTAACCATGTCACTCGGGAGGGTGGAGACATCTATTATTAACATTAACCCTTTTTTCATCCCTGTGGCAGCATGGATGACCAAAGCATCCGGCTACCGCAGGCATTCACATGTGCCTTGTGGTAGCCGGATGGGCTCCAATAGGAGCCCATTACAGCAAGCCTGCTGTGGTTTGCAAACTGCTCCGAAAACTGCAGCCTGCATGATTTCTACTGCAGGCTGCAAATCGGGAAGCGGTAACCGGATTGCATGTTGTGCAATCCGGTTTTATAATGGGCTCCTATGGGCGGATACTGATATGGTCACCATGTCTCTAAGGAGGGTGGACACTCCTTGGAGACAAGGTGCCCATATCTATTATTAACATTAACCCTTTGTTCATCCCTGCAGTAGCAGGGATGAACAATCAATCCGGCAACCAAATTGCACATTCTGAGCAATCCGGTTACCGGATCCAGGTTTAAAGACACATTTTGATCACAAAATGTGTCTGAAGGCTCATTTGATTACCCCATCCGGATCTGGATTCGGTAATCGCAATGAGCCTTCCAAATGTGACCCAAGCCTTAAATACCAGCAAAGACATACATTTTTGGTTTCTACAAAGTTATACTAACCTGACGCATCACATCATCAAGTCGGTTTTTCCATTTTACCATATAGTGAACATGGCGACTAAGAAACCCAAAACAACAAAAGTGTAATTGCACTTTTTTTGCAGTTTCACTGCACTTGAAATTTCTTTGCAATTTCCCTGTGCACTACATGGTAAAATAAATGATTGCATCTGAAAGTACAACTCATCCCGCAAAAACAAGCCATCATATGTCTTTATTAATGGAAAAATAAAAAGGTTATGGCTCTTGGAAGCAGGGGAGCAAAAAACGAAAGTGAAAAATGAAAAATTCCAGGATCATTCCATCATTCCTTCTTATTACAAAAGTAAAAATGCTAGCTGCAGATTGTATTATACAGTGGTGAACATAAACAGAAGAGGGCCCCTATGCAAGAGCATTATACAGGCTCTTTGCAATCCAAGAGCTTATAAAAGTACAATATTCCAACTGATCCGGAGGTAGGAATGGGGACTACACCTAACCTATAGTTAGAAGTGTCTACTAGTTTGTGTTAAGCTGTAGAATTTTTGGGAATGTTTTAAACTTCCTTGCCTTTGCAGGTGTTTTGACACTTGCAGAGTCTGAATTTTGAAAACAGTGTAAGATGAGGCAGCAGATGGGAAGTCTAGAAGGCTTAAAAATATCCTCAAAGCATCAGTTTAAGAGAGCTTAATATTTTTAAGGGATTTTTTTGTGAATTTTTTTTTTACTATTATTATTTTTTTGGAGAGCAAACCTTTATTATTGCAGAGGGTCACGTGCATGTGAGGTCATCTTTTCTACACTTATGTAATAGTAATTCATATAAAATAGCATATGGCCATTGTATACTTCACATCCATGATCTTATAGGTCTGTTTACACTGATGAAAACTCATTATATGGCTATTGCTTCTAAAAAATGTGCAATCACTTCTTAATGTCATAATAAAAATACTACTACTAATATATATTCATTTATTTACCACTATTATGGGGCTCACATTTCATGTACAATTACCATTATGGTTGTCCTGGCATTACTGCAGTGCCCAGTGCCAAGTAGCGTCACCTTACCTGTGCATTTCTAGTGGCATGCAGGAGGTTCGACTTGCAGATGCCATCACCCTGGACTAGATGCATTGGCCTAAGGCACATGACTTCCTCAACCAGTGCACCCAAGGAAAGTTCAGTGGAAAATCAAAGTTCATAAACACGCGGTGAAAATATTAAATGAAACCTCTTAGAAAAATGTCTTTTGGAGACCACACAGGATTACGCAAATAACAAGGCAGTCTTTTAAGCTCTGTACCACTAGGAGAAGCTGTAATAGGAAATTCAATGGCAAAGTTCACTCAGAGAGGTGCTATAGAAAAGTCAATAACTAATTTAGGCTGGGTTCACATTTGCGGACCCCTCCGCAGCATTCTGCGGAGGGGATCCGCAATGTGACCGCAGCGGCCGCGAGCTCCTATCTTTAAAATGGGAGCGCACGGTGCTGCGCTTGACCGCGCATGTCCGTGCGCACCCATTCACTCCTATATGTGATCTGTGCGCAGGCGGATGCCTGCACACAAATCACACAGTCTCGTCCGCACCAGGAATGCAACATGTCACATCCCTGGTGCGGACAAGACTGTGTGATTTGTGCGCAGGCGTCCGCCTATGCACAGATCACATAGGAGTGAATGGGTGCGCACGGTCATGCGCGGTCAAGCGCAGCACCGTGCGCTCCCATTATAAAGATAGTAGCTCGCGGCCGCTGCGGTCACATTGCGGATCCCCTCCGCAGAACGCTGCAGGGGGGTCCGCAAATGTGAACCCAGCCTAACACCCAGGGGGCTTGGGAATGGTAGTCTCTGAAAATACAAGTCCAGAACCAGATGCAGGGCAGATTTGCCAAAATATCTGCTACTGCATCTTTAATAAATGGGGAAGGTACAGGTAGCTTATTAATAAACAAGGTTACATGGCAAAGGCAGGTCTGTCAAGAGCTGAAGCAGAGGAAGCAGTAGGAGCAACTAGGAACACAACACTGCAGCAGGTGTGGGAAGCAGAATCTCTGATGAGCAGTCACAGGAGAAACACACAGGGTTTGCAGGAGAAGGAGGAGCAAGCTTGAAATCCTGGCAGAAAGCTCTAGCAGAGGACTATTAGACAGACTGGTGTTTATAAAGGCTGGGACACAAAAAACACATGGAGATGAATGAAGCAGCGGATGCCATCTTGCAAAAGGGTAGGAATACACAAAATGCTATCAAAAGATACTGAGTCCTGACAGGTAGGATAAGGGGAATGGGTTACTAGTAGAACATTGAGCTAAACATCAGTGCTACATCAACTTCTCCACTATGCAGCGTGATAATCTTCCCCAAAGGCTACGTACCATCTTTGTCGGGGATGAGGTCACTTTCATGAAGTTGAGGGGCATGAAGGGGTGGTCTGCGGTTGGCATATGTTCAGTTGGTGTGGAGCCCACTGGGATGGGGTACTCGGTACCGGACTGGGGTTCTGCTGGGGGATGTCACGGCGGTCCTGGTCTGGACCGTGTCCCGGGCCCGCACAATAAAATGGGGGTTTATTTACAGGGGATTTGTCAATTGTGACGCCACCCACGGGTTGTGGTCAGGGTGACCACCACTGCTGCAGAACCTCCGGGGATGATGTTTTGGCAGCTTAGGTGGAACGGCTCTCCGCAGGTAGGGCCTGGTTCCCCTGGGCAGTGATAGTAAAGTCTGTGATGGTTATTGTAGGTGGTGCAGGGAAAGGGGATGATGTGGAGATGGCTCCTGACAGGGTCAAATGGAGGACTGACAGTTCTTCATACCTGAAATCAGACACAGACAACGTAGCAGGGTTCACCCGGGTTTACTGTTCTTATTCTTCTGTCAAACAGGGCACGGTATAATACAGTTCTTTACAGCTTTGCTATATTGAATCCGGTATACTGAACCCACTGCAGCCAGGTTATCTCTCCTAGACTCCTCAGTCCCTCTATGTGTCCTTTCCGGCTTATTCTCGGTGTTTCCCTTTAAAGTGAATTGCGGAGCAGCAGCTCGGTCCCCAATAGTAGCTTCCGCCTAAATCTATGGGCGGTAAGCCGGGTCCTCTCAGTCGCTGCTGTGCCCCCAATCCTCTGGTGGGAATGCAGATCTGGAGTCTGTGTTCCCCGTCAGGTTGTCTGGAGCGCTGGGTATATCTTCAGCCTCCCTCAGAGCTGACACTCTGGTTTCAGCCTAACCACAGGTATCCCTGTATCTCAAGGGATCACCGGGTCCTTTCCTTCCCGTGTAACTTCTTAGTATATTAAGGGAGGCTGTCTTGTCAGTCAGCTGCTAACCCTCACAACTTCCCTGGACCTGATGGTACTGGTCTTGTCTTTGCTGCTCGGCACCTGCCTACTGACTAACCGCTTCCTGTTGCTCCTTTATATATATACTCCTCATTACCATGACTACGCTCTATCCACTCATATCTAGCATACTACCCCTTGTCTGCCTAGAGTCCCAGACTCCGGGTTAGGTCCCCATGACAGTGGATATGTGTTTGAGGTGTTTGCTAAACAAAGTGTCTACCCTCCTACCTGGCTGCAGTTTCTACCTGTGGCCACCCTGATCGCAGGGGTGCCACATTGGCACCGCCAGCCAATTTGAGAAGTGGCAGGAGGAGGCCTACCTGGAGAAAAGTTGGCATCAGGTGCGGCCAAAGTGTCTGTTGGTTGGCCAGTTAGATACTCCCAAACCCACAGGGCATGTTGATGCTCCCCAAGATGGTCCTGGTTCTGTCTGTCCTAGAGGGTGTGGTCATACCCTAGTTCCTCCATTATCCTCTCCAGTGTTGACCATAATGGAGTGTGCAAGGGGGGCAGGTGATGACAAGGAATGCATCTATAGAAGTAGTCTCTGCAACCCCCAAGACCGTTCTGCAACAAAGTACCATGATAAGCTGCAAAAACCATCCAGGGTATGTCTGAAAATGGTGAGAGACAATGTCACTGGACCTTCCTAAAGGCATTTAGATGGGTCTGTGAGACAGTGACACATCCTTAGTTGGCATTTTGGCCAGAGAATTACTTTTGAGATTTTTTTTTTCATTTTTTTGTTGTACTTGACCAAGATATGTGTTTTTGTTAAAGATTTAGTTAAAACTTCAAACACTTTGCGCCATTTGCGCTTCCCCCTACTGGTCATGCATGCAGCCTCTGGGGTCCAACTGAAAAACCTTGATGGACTCTGCCCTTCATTGCCTTTCCACCACTTTAACAGTTTGTGTGGTGCTGCTGATCCCAGAGGACTTTCCTTACATTTATATAGTATGTATATTGTTATATTTTTTTGATTTTTGACTTATATTCTGTGTGTAATAGTAAAGTTTTTTTAGTTCACTCCTTGTGTGCTAGACTTCCTGCAAGGAAGTGCTTTGATACTCCCCTACAGAGACTAATGAACAAGCCACAGTCCTCTGGCCTGATGGTCTGAGATATGAACTGCACGACACTACACCCATTCCAGTAGAACAGGACTGGCCAAGTGCAGTTCTCAGGGGCTGCAAGGAGTGCATGTTTTCAGGAATTTCTTAGCATTGTACAAGGTGCTGGAATCATCCATGACCTTTGCAGGTGATGAAATTTGAACTTTTACGATGCTAATCCAGAAAACAATGGAAATCCAGAAAACTTGTACTGTTTTCAGACCTTGAGGACTGTAATTTGCCACCCCTGCCCGAAAAGTCTCTGTGGAAGTAGCCAGTGGGCAAGATGAATCCTTGAGCCCTTTCACCACAACTTTGGCTCCCCTGCACTCTCTTAGACCCTGTGCCCACAGTGCTTTGATTGATGTTTTTTTTTATGCAGATTGAGAATCTGCTTCAAAATCTGCATGTATATCCTGAAATGCTCTAACAACATTTTCACTGCAATATTTCTCTGGGACACAAAGATGCACAGCAATAAAAAAGCAAGACCAAAGCAAAACAATGTCCAATGAAAAATGTATCACAGCGAACTCCAATATATCCATTGACTTTTATAGGCTGGTTTGTATGTATTTGTGACTGTATGGCATATATTAGTGTAGTGCATGATTCTACTTTACCTTATTGTTTTGGAAACTTCACTTGACCATGGCTATACATAACGTAATATACATATTAGGACATTTTGCTGCCATGCATACAAAAAATACATTGTAAATTTGATTGAGACATACACTCTTCAATCCAATGAAAAACTACTTCTAACAATTTACTAACCTGCTCTGATATGTTACCCCAATGCGTAAAGGGTAAAAGTTATTAAAGTTCATAATAATAACAATAATAATAACAACAATTATAACAGATAATAATAACAATAATAACAGAGAAAAATTTTTATTTGAAATAAAAAAAAAGCCATTAGGGACTCCATCTTTAATTAAAAAAATCCTCTTCCGTCCGACGTAGTCCAAAACGCGATGTCCTCTCTGCTACATGCCCTGTGCATAGATATAGATGTCTATGCACAGGGAATGAGCAGACTGAGAACAATCTCAGCTCTGCTATATCATCTCTGTGAGCAGGTGGGCTCTAGGACCCTGGAGCTGCACAGAGAAGACAGCTGGACTTGGCTCGCAAAGTAACAGCAGTTACTTTGCGAGTTTCCCTGCTATCACTGGCACTGTAGCCGAGTCTAATGCAAACAATGGCAATCCTAGTTTTGTCAGCGTTTGCCATTGATTTGCATTGGACTCGTGCGAGTAAACGCTGGGAAACTCGCAGAGTACCGAGTCCTGCGAGTCCCTTACTACTCGCCGAGTAACGAGTAGTGATGAGCGAGCATGCTCGCCACTACTCGGTACTCGCACGAGTATCACTGTACTCGGGCGACTCGCCGAGCACCGAGTAATCTCGCGATACTCGTGCTGTGCTCGTGGTCGTCATCTCTCCATGTTGGCGCTCTTTTGAGAGCCAGCCCACGTGCAGGGATTGGCTGACAGACCACTGCAATGCCACAGCCCTGTTAGTTGTGACATAGCAGTGATTGGCCGCCCTGCACAGCGTCACCGAGCCTTTATAACTCCCGGCGCGCTGTGCTCGGCACACAGCCATCCAGACAGTGAGTGTAGGGAGAGTGTCTGCTGCTGATTAGGGACAGATTTGCGGCCCTCATAGGTAGATCCGGATCAGGGCTGCAAACTGCTGCTGACCACAACAGTCCTTCTCAGGACTAATGTAGGAGGACATAGGCAGGGTGATACAGATCGGAGTCCAAGATTTCCAGTGACCAGAACAGTCCTTCTCAGGACTAATGTAGGAGGATATAGGCAGGGTGATACAGATTGGAATCCAAGCTTTTCAGTGACCATTAGAGTCACCACACTCTTGTACTTAGTACCTTAATACAGGCTAGGGACTAAAATCCTCTCTTCAAACCATTACAGTCACCAGACAGGTGTACGTACTACCTTAATACAGGTTAGGGAACTAAAATCCTAACTCTTGTCATCAAAACAGTCACCAGACAGGTGTACGTACTACCTTAATACAGGTTAGGGACTAAAATCCTCTGTTCAAACCATTACAGTCACCACACTGTTGTACGTCATATGTTTATACAGGTTAGGGAACTAAAATCCTAACTCTTGTCATCTCAACAGTCACCACACTGTTGTACGTCATACGTTTATACAGGTTAGGGAACTAAAATCCTAACTCTTGTCATCTCAACAGTCACCACACTGTTGTACGTCATACCCTTTATACAGGTTAGGGAACTAAAACCTAACTCTTGTCATCTCAACAGACACCAGACAGGTGTACGTACTACCTTAATACAGGTTAGGGACTAAAATCGTCTCCTGAAACCATTACAGTCACCAGACAGGTGTACGTACTACCTTAATACAGGTTAGGGAACTAAAATCCTAACTCTTGTCATCTCAACAGACACCAGACAGGTGTACGTCATACTTTTAAAGAGGTTAGGGAACTAAAATCCTAACTCTTGTCATCTCAACAGTCACCACACTGTTGTACGTCATACCTTCATACAGGTTAGGGAACTAAATTCCTAACTCTTGTCATCTCAACAGTCACCACACTGTTGTACGTCATACCTTTAAAGAGGTTAGGGAACTAAAATCCTAACTCTTGTCATCTCAACAGTCACCACACTGTTGTACGTCATACCTTTAAAGAGGTTAGGGAACTAAAATCCTAACTCTTGTCATCTCAACAGTCACCACACTGTTGTACGTCATACCTTTATACAGGTTAGGGAACTAAAATCCTAACTCTTTTCATCTCAACAGTCACCACACTGTTGTACGTCATACCTTTATACAGGTTAGGGAACTAAAATCCTAACTCTTGTCATCTCAACAGACACCAGACAGGTGTACGTACTACCTTAATACAGGTTAGGGACTAAAATCGTCTCCTGAAACCATTACAGTCACCAGACAGGTGTACGTACTACCTTAATACAGGTTAGGGAGCTAAAATCCTAACTCTTGTCATCTCAACAGACACCAGACAGGTGTACGTCATACCTTTAAAGAGGTTAGGGAACTAAAATCCTAACTCTTGTCATCTCAACAGTCACCACACTGTTGTACGTCATACCTTCATACAGGTTAGGGAACTAAATTCCTAACTCTTGTCATCTCAACAGTCACCACACTGTTGTACGTACTACCTTAATACAGGTTAGGGACTAATATCGTCTCCTGAAACCATTACAGTCACCAGACAGGTGTACGTACTACCTTAATACAGGTTAGGGAACTAAAATCCTAACTCTTGTCATCTCAACAGACACCAGACAGGTGTACGTCATACCTTTAAAGAGGTTAGGGAACTAAAATCCTAACTCTTGTCATCTCAACAGTCACCACACTGTTGTACGTCATACCTTTAAAGAGGTTAGGGAACTAAAATCCTAACTCTTGTCATCTCAACAGTCACCACACTGTTGTACGTCATACCTTTATACAGGTTAGGGAACTGAAATCCTAACTCTTGTCATCTCAACAGTCACCAGACAGGTGTACGTACTACCTTAATACAGGTTAGGGACTAAAATCCTCTCCTGTGACTGTTGTCGCTGTATACAAGCGAAATGCGCAAGGGCGTTGGCAAGGAACAAGGAGGTCAACGTGATTGTGTTGAAGGCAGAGGCAAGGTCGTGTGCAAGCACTAATTTCGCAACAAGAAAGTGGCACATCTACTCGCTCACACGTCCTGTCCCAAATTGTTGGGGCCCGCTGCAGTACACCGCTCTTGAACCAATACCAGTGTCAACAGTTTGTTACTTGGATAGCGGCTAATGCTTCAAGTCTGATTGGCACCTCCACAAACACCCTGTCTTCCACACGGTCAAGTGTCAGTAACTGTGATACTGCACCGCACATTTCCCAACCTGATCCTCCTTCCTACCAACAGGCCGAGTACACGTCCACGCACATTACTGATCCCACACTTGGACACTCGGAAGTCCAGAAGTGTGTACCCATGGGTCAGTGGAGGTACATGGCAAATTCCCATTACAAAATTTAAATTCAGTTGTCATTTGTTGGTGGTGTGGTGAAGTCTGGCCCAATCCAACCCTTGTTCATCTTAATCTCAGTCAGCCTGTCAGCATTTTCAGTTGACAGGCGAGTGCGTTTATCAGTAATGATTCCACCTGCGGCACTGAAAACACGCTCTGACAAAACGCTAGCGGCAGTGCAGGCCAGGACTTCCAAGGCGTAGAGAGCCAATTCATGCCACGTGTCCAGCTTGGAGACCCAATAATTGTAAGGCACAGAGGAATCTCGCAGTACAGTTGTTCGATCGGCAAGGTACTCCTTCAGCATCTGGCCAAACTTAGCATTTCTTGTGGCACTACTCCGCACCTCAGGGGCTGTGGCACATGAGGGGCTGAGAAAACTGTCCCACCTCGTAAAGACTGTTCCCCTACCTGTGGCGGATTGGACTTGTGCCCCTCTCGGCCGTACGCCTTGGTTATCCACCGATTCCTGACCTATGCCGCTAGCGTTTTGTGAGGGGAATGATTTGCCTACTTCCGTGACTATGGCCTTCTGGAACTGCTGCATTTTGGCTGACCTCTCCGCCTCATGAATGACAGACATAAAGTTCTCCTTGTAGCGTGGGTCTAACAGTGTTGCCAACCAGTACAGATTGTCGGCCAAGATGTTCTGAACGTGAGGGTCACGAGCCAGGCAGCTTACCATAAAGTCAGCCATGTGCGCCAGACTCTTAACAGCCATCACTTTAGTATCCAGACCAACACGATGACTGAACATGCTGTCCTCCTCCTCCTCCTCCTCATCTCCCCTGTCCTCTGGCCAGCCACGCTGAATCGAGGGTATGACTGGTGTGCATGTCATATCCTCAATTTGGCCAGAGAGTTGCTCCATGTCTTCATCCTCCTCCTCCTCGTCATAGTCCTCCACTGCACGTTGTGATGAGATGAGGCTGGACTGTGTGTTTTCACCCACATCCACTAGTGTTTCTTGCTCCAAGTCATTGCGCTCGGCCTGCAATGCATCATCTTTGTTTTTCAGCAGAGACCGTTTTAGAAGGCAGAGTAGTGGTATGGTGACGCTAATAATGGAGTCCTCGCCGCTCACCATCTTGGTGGAGTCCTCAAAGTTTTGGAGTACGGTACATAGGTCGGACATCCATCTCCACTCTTCAGGTGTTATGTGTGGAGTTTGAACCATTTCCCGATGGCTTAGGTGATGCAGGTAGTCCACAACTGCCCTCTTCTGCTCACATATCCTGACCAACATGTGCAGAGTTGTATTCCAACGCGTGGGGACATCACACACCAGTCTGTGTGCCGTAAGACGCTAACGGCGCTGAAATCCGCCAAGGCCGGCTGAAGCAGCAGGTGACTTGCGAAAATGTGCAGACAGACGGCGAACTTTTACCAGCAGTTCAGACAGCTATGGGTATCACTTTACAAAGCTCTGAACCACCAGGTTGAGCGCGTGGGCCACGCATGGAACATGCGTCAGCTGGCCTCGCCTCAAAGCTGCCACCAGGTTCCGGCCATTGTCACACACGACCTTTCCTGGCTTTAGGTTCACAGGTGTGAGACAGTGATCTGCCTGCTGTTTCAGAGCTGTCGACACCTCTTCTGCATTGTGGGGTTTGTCACCTATGCAGACTAATTTCAGCACAGCATGTTGCCGCTTCGCAGAGGCAGTGCTGCAGTGCTTCCAGCTTGGGACTGGTGTGGAGGGTACAGTGGATGAGGATGCGCTGGAGGAGTAGGAGGAGGCTGAAGAGCATGACATTCCGGAGCTGTAGAGTGTCGGTGAAACCCTGACAGAGGTTGGGCCTGCTATCCTTGCTTTGGGAAGGACGTGTTCCATCCCTCGCTCAGACTGTGTCACAGCCTCCACAATATTAACCCAGTGTTTTGTCAAGGAGATGTAGCGGACTTGCCCACAAGCACTTGTCCACGTGTCTGTGGTTATACACTTCAGTCTCTGACCTTACCCCTGCGGTATTAAAGAACAGCAATGACTGGCTAGCTGCAGTTTCCAATATCATGTCCACTCTCTATTTGAAACTAAACCTTTCCAAAACTGAACTTCTTCTGCTTCCCCCATCCACTAACCTTCCTAAATCGGACATCTCAATCTCAGTTTGTGGCACCACGATAACGCCTAGGCAGCAGGCTCGTTGTCTGGGTGTTATGTTTGACACTGATCTCTCCTTCTCCTGGAGAAATAGTGGCGGCTGGGGACTGAATAACGTGGGACAGCATCCGCCATCAGGTCACGGAATGCTTCCGTCTCCACCAGCCGGAAAGGCAACATTTGTAGCGCTATGAGTCGCGAAATGTGATCATTCAGGACTGTGGCATGTGGGGCGTTGGCAGCGTATTTGCGCCTGCGTTCAAATGTTTGCTGAATGGATAATTGAACGCTGCGCTGGGACAAGGACGTGCTTGATGGTGGTGTAATTTGTGCGTGGGCAACTTCAGGTGCAGGGCCGGAGGCTTGTTCGCGGCCAGCATGGACAGGGGATTGGCTCGCACGCACAACAGGCGAAGACGTAGCAGTGAAATCAGCAAGCACCGCTCCTGGACTTTGTTGTACTTCCCACAAAGTCGGGTGCTTGGCTGACATGTGCCTGATCATGCTGGTGGTGGTCAGGCTGCTACTTTTTGTACCCCTGCTGATGCTGGCATGGCAGGTGTTGCAAATGGCCTTTTTACAGTCATCTGGAGCCAACTTAAAATGCTGCAAGACTCGGGAAGACATAACATTTGCACAGGCACCTTGTGTCGTGTTGTTGTTCCGGGGACCGGTTGCCTGCCTTCTGCCTGCGTACCCGACCCTGCTTCGTACTGCCTGTTGGGATGCTACGCCTCCCTCACCCTGTGCACTGCTGTCCTCGCTCTGCATATACTCCTGCCAGGTTGGGTCAGCTACTGGATCATCCACCACGTCGTCTTCCTATTCCTTAGCTAATCGCTGGACTGCTCCTCCTTCTCCTCATGTGCCACCATGATGACCATTACAATTGTTTGGCTGTTGTTTCAGGTATACCCCCAGTGGTAAATGTTTACGCCCATTCTTTTTGAATGGGCATTACAAAGACAGGATACCCGCATCTTTTCAATGTGAAAAATGTTTTGAGGCCCTCCTGCACGTCTCTATCCAGGGACAAAGAGGAGCCTCCCAATTTTTGACTGCCCTGACCAAAGGGCTATACTAAAATACACTCACTTGAGGGTTACAGGCCCTACTACATGTCTGTAAGCATGGGTCATTGTTGAAACTCCCAATTTTTGGCTGCCCTGACCAAAGGGCTATACTATAATACACCCACTTGAGGGTTACAGGCCCTACTACATGTCTGTAAGCATGGGTCATTGTTGAACCTCCCCATTTTTGGCTGCCCTGACCAAAGGGCTATAATAAAATACACCCACTTCAGGGTTACAGGCCCTACTACATGTCTGTAAGCATGGGTCATTGTTGAACCTCCCAATTTTTGGCTGCCCTGACCAAAGGGCTATACTATAATACACCCACTTGAGGGTTACAGGCCCTACTACATGTCTGTAAGCATGGGTCATTGTTGAAACTCCCCATTTTTGGCTGCCCTGACCAAAGGGCTATAATAAAATACACCCACTTCAGGGTTACAGGCCCTACTACATGTCTGTAAGCATGGGTCATTGTTGAACCTCCCAATTTTTGGCTGCCCTGACCAAAGGGCTATACTATAATACACCCACTTGAGGGTTACAGGCCCTACTACATGTCTGTAAGCATGGGTCATTGTTGAAACTCCCAATTTTTGGCTGCCCTGACCAAAGGGCTATAGTAAAATACACCCACTTGAGGGTTACAGGCCCTACTACATGTCTGTAAGCATGGGTCATTGTTGAAACTCCCAATTTTTGGCTGCCCTGACCAAAGGGCTATACTAAAATACACCCACTTGAGGGTTACAGGCCCTCCTGCACATCTCTATCCAGGGACAAAGAGGAGCCTCCCAAATTTTTGGCTGCCCTGACCAAAGGGCTGTAGTTAAATACACCCACTTGAGGGTTACAGGCCCTACTACATGTCTGTAAGCATGGGTCATTGTTGAACCTCCCAATTTTTGGCTGCCCTGACAAAAGGGCTATACTACAATACACCCAGTTCTTAACAGGCCCTCCTGCACGTCTCTATCCAGGGACAAAGAGGAGCCTCCCAATTTTTGGCTGCCCTGACAAAAGGGCTATACTACAATACACCCTGTTCTTCTTAACAGGCCCTCCTGCACGTCTCAATCCAGGGACAAAGAGGAGCCTCCCAATTTTTGGCTGCCCTGACAAAAGGGCTATACTACAATACACCCAGTTCTTAACAGGCCCTCCTGCACGTCTCTATCCAGGGACAAAGAGGAGCCTCCCAATTTTTGGCTGCCCTGACCAAAGGGCTATACTAAAATACACCCACTTGAGGGTTACAGGCCCTACTACATGTCTGTAAGCATGGGTCATTGTTGAAACTCCCAATTTTTGGCTGCCCTGACCAAAGGGCTATACTATAATACACCCACTTGAGGGTTACAGGCCCTACTACATGTCTGTAAGCATGGGTCATTGTTGAACCTCCCCATTTTTGGCTGCCCTGACCAAAGGGCTATACTATAATACACCCACTTGAGGGTTACAGGCCCTACTACATGTCTGTAAGCATGGGTCATTGTTGAACCTCCCCATTTTTGGCTGCCCTGACCAAAGGGCTATAGTAAAATACACCCACTTCAGGGTTACAGGCCCTACTACATGTCTGTAAGCATGGGTCATTGTTGAACCTCCCAATTTTTGGCTGCCCTGACCAAAGGGCTATACTATAATACACCCACTTGAGGGTTACAGGCCCTACTACATGTCTGTAAGCATGGGTCATTGTTGAAACTCCCAATTTTTGGCTGCCCTGACCAAAGGGTTATACTAAAATACACCCACTTGAGGGTTACAGGCCCTACTACATGTCTGTAAGCATGGGTCATTGTTGAACCTCCCAATTTTTGGCTGCCCTGACCAAAGGGCTATAGTAAAATACACCCACTTGAGGGTTACAGGCCCTACTACATGTCTGTAAGCATGGGTCATTGTTGAACCTCCCAATTTTTGGCTGCCCTGACCAAAGGGCTATACTAAAATACACCCACTTGAGGGTTACAGGCCCTCCTGCACATCTCTATCCAGGGACAAAGAGGAGCCTCCCAATTTTTGGCTGCCCTGACCAAAGGGCTATACTAAAATACACCCAGTTCTTGTTTACAGGCCATCCTGCATGTCTGTATCCAGGGGCATTGGTGAACCTCCCAATTTTTGACTGCCCTTGCAAAGGAAGATACTACAATAGACCCAGTTCCTCAAAATGGGCACTTTATTTCTAGACAGGGCTTCATGTACGTCTCTTGTCAGGGTCATCGGAGTGTCGCACAATGTTTTCACGTAAAATTTTTTATGTAATCACAAAAAGTGACATACACCAGCTGTATCTCACTATTGGGTATGTGCCCTTAACATTTCCAACCTAAATATTCATTTTGGTGTCATTTTGGAAGGTTTTCTGGAGACTCCGTAAAATTGGCGTGAAACTCGGACAACATTGTTCAGAGCTGTGACTTTTGAGTGAGAAATGCTTCCAGGGGTCTTCCCCATGGTGTTGCCATGTCATTTCAGCACTCTTCTGAGACTTTTGTGACATTTTTAGGGTTTTTCCAGGCAGCCGGCAGTCATTTCATAAAAATACTCGTGTCTCCCATAGGATAACATTGGGCTCGTTACTCGGGCCGAGTACACGAGTATCTCGGGATGCTCGGCCCGAGCTTCGAGCACCCGAGCATTTTAGTACTCGCTCATCACTAGTAACGAGTCCTAGCGAGTAGATTCGCCCATCCCTAATTATAATATCTTTCTCTACACAAGGAGATCACTGAATGGGGCCAATAAGAATTAGATTGACTACATATATGTTCGCCAAAGATGGAAGTCTTCAATAGAGATGAGCGATGTTCGATTCGAAATGTTCGCCAATCTCAGATTCGACCTGTTTTGGGTGGTGTTCGAGTGATTCGTCGATTTCGAACAATTTGCATCAAATTCGGAAGTTCTAGGTTATGTCCGAAAATGATTCGACTCCCCCAGCATATATACAGGCTTCCCCCCTAGGTATACAGGCAGAGCGGCCGGTCACGTGGTGCCGCTCATTTGCTATTCATGATATGCACTGCATCCTCCCGTCCATCAGCGGGGGGTATGCAGTGCATATCCCGTAATAGAGGCTTTCCCCGTACCATAGTTATACAGGCTCCCCCAGCATATATACAGGCTCCATCGTAGGTATACATGCCCCCCCTCACAGTATGCCCCTCGCAGTGTTCCCCTCTGCTCCCCCGTCCTCCTATGTGCTCCCCTGTGTCTCTCCTCTGCTCCCCCTCTCCTCCTCCTCCTCCATTCTTCTCACCTGTCCTCGCTCCTGCACGTCCCGTACGCTCCCGGTGTCCGGTCTCTCCAGCGTCTCCTGCGATGTGCTGCCAGGACCTCGCGTGATGTCATATTCACATCACAGACTGTTACTAGTAACCGGCAGTAATTACACTGCCGGTTACTGGTTAATGTGAAGACAAAAAGTAGATAGGGGGCGCAATGGTGCGATATCCACAAGTATATTGCAAGGGTGATTTATATAACGTAGTTACTAACCTATATTAGTTGTGCTACCCATGCATATATTATAGGTTACTGGTTAATGGCTGTCATGTGATTATGACATCATGCCAGGTCCTGTAGAACAGAGAAGAGGTGAGGATGACCTGCTTTGTTATTTTTAACCCCTGCACTCCGGAGGAGTGCATGAATATGTGGGTGTGTATGTATGTATGTATATGTATTTATGTATGTGTGTATGTATGTGTGTGTATGTGTGTATGTATGTGTGTATGTATGTGTGTGTGTGTGTATGTATGTGTGTGTATGTGTGTGTATGTACGGTATGTCTGTATGTATGTGTGTGTATATATATGTGTGTATGTATGTGTGTATGTATGTATGTGTATGTATGTATGTGTGTATGTATGTGTATGTGTGTATGTGTGTGTATGTGTGTGTATATGTATGTATGTGTGTGTATGTATTTATGTATGTGTGTGTGTGTATGTGTGTGTATATGTGTGTATGTGTGTGTATGTATGTATGTATGTATGTGTTTGTATGTATGTGTGTGTATGTGTGTATGTATGTATGGATGGATGGATGGATTCATGGATGGATGGGTGTGAGTGTGCGTGGATGTGTGCTTGCATGGATGTGAGCGTGTGTGAATGTGTGCGTGCGTGGATGTGAGCGTGCATGGATGTGAGCGTGCGTGAATGTGTGCTTGCGTGGATGTGAGCATGCGTGGATGTGAGCGTGTGTGGATGTGTGCTTGCATGGATGTGTGACACCGGCACTCCCGGTGTCGCAGCTATCTGCTGACAGGGCCTGCTGTGACGTCACAGTCACATGATCGGCGGTCATGTGACGTCCTATCAGCAGATAGCTGCGACGCCGGGAGGACACTGGGACTCTGCGGGACCCTGCAGACCTCCCTGAAGATAATTTATTCACTGCTCTGTCGGTGCTCCCGCCGGCAGAGCAGTGAATGGGCTGTCACAGTAGGGTTCACCTGAGGTTAACCCTGACTGTGAAAGTCATTTTGCAGTCTGCTCTCCCTCTGCATAGACGTGAGTCTATGCAGAGGGATGTGGCAGTGAAGATTCCGTTTATGGACTATGTCGGAGGTGATCGTCGTGGGACCTTCGTTGTGGACCGCTCTTCCAGTGGCCCTGGTGCAGTGGCTCACTGGGTAATAAAGGGGTTAGGGCCAGCTTTTTATTATCAGCTGGCCCTAAGCCCGAAATTTATGGCGGTTACGCCAAAATTAGACACGACCGCCATGAATTTCCAGTAATCAATAGAAAAAAACACAACACCGAGAAAAAATAATTTTATTAGAAATAAAACAGAACACAATTAGGTACTCCATCTTTATTTAAAAAATCCTCTTCCGTCCGACGTAGTCCACAACGAAGGTCCCACGATGATCGCCTCCGACGTAGTCCATAAACGGAATCTTCACTGCCACATCCCTCTGCATAGACTCACGTCTATGCAGAGGGAGAGAAGACGGCAAAATGACTTTCTCAGTCAGGGTTCACCTCAAGTGAACCCTACTGTGACAGCCCATTCACTGCTCTGCCGGCGGGAGCGCCGGCAGAGCAGTGAATAAATTATCTTCAGGGAGGTTGGCTGGTGTTCCGCCCCACGGGCTTGAACAGAGGGGGGAGGTATGTGGTGATGCGACCCCGATGTGTCCCCTGACCGGTGCACAGCACATGGGGGATTGTATCTTTTGCTCTGTGGCAGCACTCACAGGGTTAACAGAAGTGAGATCTGAGCTAAGTGCTGATGGAAAGCACTCAGCCCACCTGTGATGGGATAGGAGATGATATGAGCTGCCCTGGGCTGAGGAGTGGGATCAGAACAGGAGGATCTGCTGTGTGAAGCTAACAGCAGCCTGGGAGCTCTCTCAGAGAGGACTTTGCAGAGAGAGAGTGGTTGTGTGCTGATAACACAGCCTAGCAGTGAGGACCTGGCCCTCACCAGTGGAGCCGGCCAGGACAGAGCCTGTCCTAGGTACAGAGGTACTGTGTGTGTTGGGTGAACAGAGTTGTACCAGCTGTGCCCCCAGAACCTGGAGGTCTGTAATATACCTGAACTGTACCATTAAACTGTGTGTTGTGTGAACAGTTGCCTGAGTCACTGCCTTCCGTCGTGCCGATCCTAACCGCTACCTTACATGTGGTGGAGAATGCGGGCACAGCAACCTGGTTGCTGACGGCAATGACTTGGTGAAAGAAAAAAAAAAAAAAAAAAAAAAGGCAAACTCAGTTCACACATGTCAGTGGTGAAACCTGCTACGCTACAGTACAAACCAGCAGCCAGCATGGAGGACTTGCTTAAGCACCTGGTGCAAGCACAGCAGCAACAGCAGCAAATGCACCAGCAACAGCAGGTCGCACAACAGGAGGCTAATCAGCTCTTGATCAGGCAAATGCAGCAGCAACAGGAGCATCAGCAGCGCCAACAGGAGCATCAGCAGCGCCAACAGGAGCATCAGCAGCGACAGTTGGATCTTCTGACGGAGGCAATCCGTGCAAAGCCAGCGGCTCCATCCCCAGGTCAAGGAGATGACAGCAGCGTCCGGAAGGCGGTAAGGCGTGCCATGCAAAAGATGACCCCGGGGGATGATGTGGAAGCTTTCCTGGCGGTATTTGAGAGGGTTGCAGAGCGGGAGAAACTGCCGCCAGAGCAGTGGGCTGAAATGTTGGCGCCTTACTTAACCGGAGAGTCCCAAAAAGCCTACCTAGACCTCTGCACAGAGGACGCCATGGACTATGGGACTCTGAAAGGTGAGATCCTTGCCAGAATGGGGGTTAATACGTATGTAAGGGCTCAACGGGTAAGCCAGTGGTCCTTTGAGGAGGGTAAACCCGTCCGGTCTCAGGCCTATGACTTGTTGCACCTGGTAAAGAAGTGGCTGCAGCCTGAAAGCCTGAGCCCCGCACAAATGATAGAGAGGGTGGTTGTGGACCGGTTTGTGCGCACTCTGCCTATCTCCATCCAACAGTGGGTGGGACAAGGTGACCCGGGTACCCTAGATCAGGTAGTGAGTGTGGTGGAGCGGCATGTGGCTACACAAGACTTGATTCGGGACTCTGGGACACTGCGTGCAGCACGGCGGACCGCATCCACCAAACCGGCAATTAGGGACCCCCAACCCGGGCCTCTGCTGGGTTCAACCCCACCACAGGCAGAGCATGTGCATCGCCCAGAAGTGAGACGGAAACCCGGGTCTCCTAAGCGGGGCACCGTAAATAATTTTTTCCCCGCCATAAGGTGTTGGCGATGCCAGGAGTCAGGACACGCAATGGCGCAGTGTCCCCTCAACACGGAGTCCATGGACTGTGGGTATACCCGCCGGATGTCCATGTTCGCCCAATCTGCCAGGGCAGGACGCTATGGGACTGGGCGTAAAAGGAGTGTTTTGTGCCAGGTTCGGCTCAATGGATATGACGCTATGGCCCTGTTGGACTCAGGGAGTGGTGTGACCCTTGTGTGTGCCTCCTTGGCCTCTAGATCCCAACCCACCGGCCGTACGGTGCGAGTGCTTGGGGTCCATGGGGACCACCGTAGGTATCCAACAAGGAGGGTCACTATCACTACCCTGTCCGGACGGGTTCGACATGAAGTGGGGGTGGTGAAGACACTGCCTTTCGATATGATTTTGGGGAGGGATTTTCCTCTGTTCTGGACTCTGTGGGAGAGGCAAACTAATCCTCAGGTAGTGAATGGTCCAGGCCCTGAGCCCAAAGATCCCGACTCTGGGACACCTGCCATAGGGGTCACCACTATAGGGAAAGAGTGTAATCCCGATAGGTGTTCCCTAGAGGTAAAGGCAGGAGGTTTCAGAGCGTACAACCCCAGCATACAGGTGCAGAAGCGCCAACCACAACGTCCCAAGACCCGTAGATGTACTCATGGTACAGACAGTGACTCCACTGTGGACTTAGGGCTACGGGACTCAGATGACCTGCCCAATCGTGTAGCAGACGACATAGCGTCAGGACTCCACATAGCTAAAAGGATAGGTGGACCGCGCTACCACACTGGCCGATGGGGGAGGGGGAGACCTCCCACAGATATGCCTTGGAGACATAGAGTGACTGGGTCCGATTGGTCTTGGTACACAAGGAAACAGTTGGTGCCGGTACGGGACCGCGTGTCAGACGCGGACGGCCCTGGTCAACTGTCCCCTCGACCGGTGGGCTCCGAGGACGGGGAGCCCCTGTCTCGAGGCCCCGGATCATGGGCTGGTGTTCCGCCCCACGGGCTTGAACAGAGGGGGGAGGTATGTGGTGATGCGACCCCGATGTGTCCCCTGACCGGTGCACAGCACATGGGGGATTGTATCTTTTGCTCTGTGGCAGCACTCACAGGGTTAACAGAAGTGAGATCTGAGCTAAGTGCTGATGGAAAGCACTCAGCCCACCTGTGATGGGATAGGAGATGATATGAGCTGCCCTGGGCTGAGGAGTGGGATCAGAACAGGAGGATCTGCTGTGTGAAGCTAACAGCAGCCTGGGAGCTCTCTCAGAGAGGACTGTGCAGAGAGAGAGAGTGGTTGTGTGCTGATAACACAGCCTAGCAGTGAGGACCTGGCCCTCACCAGTGGAGCCGGCCAGGACAGAGCCTGTCCTAGGTACAGAGGTACTGTGTGTGTTGGGTGAACAGAGTTGTACCAGCTGTGCCCCCAGAACCTGGAGGTCTGTAATATACCTGAACTGTACCATTAAACTGTGTGTTGTGTGAACAGTTGCCTGAGTCACTGCCTTCCGTCGTGCCGATCCTAACCGCTACCTTACAACACACACATACACATACATATACATACACACATACATACACACATGCATACACACATACATACACACACATACATACACACATACATACACACACACACATACACACATACATGCAGACATACACACACACATGCACACATACACACATACATAAATACATACACACATACATACATACACACCCATCCATTTATGCACTCCTCCGGAGTGCAGGGGTTAAAAATAACAAAGCAGGTCATCCTCACCTCTCCTCTGTTCTACAGGACCTGGCATGATGTCATAATCACATGACAGCCATTAACCAGGAGCAAGGACAGGTGAGAAGAATGGAGCAGGAGGAGGAGGAGAGGGGGAGCAGAGGAGTGACACAGGGTAGCACATAGGAGGACGGGGGAGCAGATGGGAACACTGCGAGGGGCATACTGTGAGGGGGGGGGCCGCAAAACTGTGAGGGGGGGCCTGTATAGCTACGATGGAGCCTGTATATATGCTGGGGGAGCCTGTATAACTACGGTACGGGGAGAGCCTGTATTACGGGATATGCACTGCATCCCCCCCGCTGATGGACGGGAGGAAGCGGTGCATATCATGAATAGCAAATGAGCGGCACCACGTGACCTCCCGCTCTGATTTCAGCCTCCCCAGCCACCACCAGCCCTCGATATCGACCCCCACCTGCCAGCTGCCAGTAGTTTGGCAGCTTTTGGAGCCCTCTGAGGGTGTTTTCTATGTGTTTTTTGTAGCCTGCCATTGATTTCAATGGGGTTCGAGTTGTTCGTCGAACATTCGACGAACATTCGACGAACAAATCACTAATTCGACGAATCAAATCGAATTAGAACACTAGGGGGGTGGTTCATCTCTAGTCTTCAATCATTACTGCAAAAGCAAGGCCAAATGCTGACTCTGGAACTAATCATGAACATTTGACAGCAACGATTAGAGTTAAGCTGTGCAAAACGACTAAACAACAGGTCATTTTCAAATTCGATTTGACTAACCTGAATTTTTTTGGAACGCTCAGAACAACTGATTAAATTCACAGGACATAGATGAAAGTAGACCATGGGACTTATCAACAAATATAAAGACTATCATTACTGAAGAAGCCAGAAAGATAATAAATAAGATGCAGAAAAGACCCCCACAAGCATGGTTAACAGAAAAGACCCTGAAGATCATTGAAAAAAAAATGGCAAAAAGCAAACGGTAAAAAGCTGGATGCATGCATCACCAGTAAAAGAATAAAGAGAGCCATTTGAGCAGACAAAGAACTTTATTACCAGAAGCTATGTATAGAGATAGAAAACAAACATTTGAAGGGCAAAACCAAGAAGACATACCAAAAGATCAAAGAGATTCTATGAAACTTTTAATCAAGAGTTGGAAAACTGAAATACAAAATGGGATCAAACTAACTGAGCCAGAAGACATCAAGAAAAGATGGAAGAATAAACTCAACATCTCTAAAAAAACAAGTCAATGATACGGGAAGAAACCGAGACTGGACATGATAGCGAATCTTGAAAGATGAAGTCTTTGGTGCAATAAAACTTCTGTTAGAAAACAAAGCACCTTAATGTGACAATATTCCAATAGAGCTGAGCTAATAAAACCTTCTGAAGCAGCAGTCGAAGTCATCACATGCCTGTGTCAACAGATATGGACTACTGGTAAATAGCCCAAGGACTGGATATGATTGGTGATTATTCCTATTCCAAAGACGGAGATGTTACTGACTGTTGAAACTATTAGCCTATTACGCTCATTTTTCATGCCAGCAAAATACTGCTGAACATCCCACAAAGATTGCTATAGCCTTACTTTGACAAAAAGTTGCCAGAGGAACAAGCAGGATTCAGAAAAAGCAGAGCAACAAGAGATGTTATTGCCAACATGAGATTGATAATGGAAAAGGCCAAAGAATACAAGGAGCTTGATTTTTGCTTTATCAACTACAGCAACACCTTTGATTGAGTTGATCACCAGGAACTTTGGAATACCATAAAGGATATGGGTGTGCCAAACCATCTGATCAGCTTCATTAGGAACCTTTACATTAACCAAGAAGCAACAGCTTGAATGAAATTTGGTGACACAGCATGGTTCAAAGCAGAGCAAGACTGCATCCTGTGACCACTTTTCTTTAATTTAACTGCAGAAACTATTTTCAGGAAAGCTGAACTTGCCAAAAAAGGAAGAGGGAATCAAAATTGGTGGAAGAATCATCAATAATCTAAGATGCGCAAATGATACAACACTGATAGCAACAAACGTATATGGAATTAAGGATTTATTACGGAATGTGAATATGGAAAGCTTAAACATGATAATAATGTCTGGAAAAAGAATAATAGCATAACAATATAATTGCTTTCTGCAACCCACTGGATGACCAGTAAGACAGTGGGTATGCAGGTTTGCGAAGGTATAGCCAGGTAAATGCAGAATACGTGCTGATGGTGTAGCACACTAAACAAGTGAAGCACAAATATTTTAATCCCATTACACAAATATGAGTAAGCCATAAAATAGACTTAAGCAGGTGATTTTTTTCAAGACACAGAGGGCAGAGGGTCAAGAGGAAGGAAGCAGACGTCAGGATACACAGGACAGACGTCAGGATACCCAGGACAGGTGTGTAACAAGAGTAGACTGTCAGTAATCTTTGCTCCTGGTAGACACCATAGCAGTGGTGCCTTATAGAGGCAATCAGAACGGAAGCATTGCATTTGGAGTCTATGACAATTACCTTGTTTCTTCCTTTATTACTTATAGATCACTTATAGAAAAGTGACTTGTACACTGTGTCTAATTTGCTGTATTTAATATAGAAACAGGGGCATATTGATTGCAGAGGTCACGTCCGCAACCGGGTCCCTGTAACCTGACCCAGCGCATTTGTCAACTACACGTGCATCTTCGCCAAGCATGAGAACCATATATGCCAAGATGAGGATCATAAATACCAGGATGTGGGACAGATATACTAGGATGGGGACATATATATGCCAGAATAGGAGACATAAATACAACGATGGGAGAAAAACATAACAGGATGGGGGCAAATATACCAGGATTGAGGACATTAATACAAAATGAAGGGGTAGTGGGACTTATATGTCTTTATAGGATTAAGAATGCATCAAAGACCCATACAAGGTCCGCATTTCACACTGGAGCCCATCGGACTCAAGTTACGCCACTGTACAGAAGTACTATTTATAAATGCTTTACAATTTTACAATGGGAGGAACCACTAAAAACAATAGTGATATGTTATTAATTTTTAAAATAATAATGGTAAAACTATTTCATTTCTCGTCAATGAGTTTAATGGTCATTGTCTAGCATTACCTATTACTCCTGCCCTTTACCAATCAATTATTACCGCCCTCCTCACAAAAAGACTGGGTGCTATCTATACACTGTGTAGTGTAACCCATTTTGAGCAGAGTTTGCAATTCGGCCTCGAAGCAGTTACGGCTGATGCTCGGCATTCAGGATAACGTCTCTCACTGACATTTGAAGACAATAGTAGCTGTGGACGGAAGTCCATCTGATTAATGTCTCATTTGTGTTTAACAAAACAAGGCTAAGGGTCGGCCTGCCGCTAGCCCTATAAATATCCCGTTAATGGTGTTTTGCAAACAAGCTGTCCTTAAAAATGCAGATCTTGTGCCTCTCACAGAGGATATTAAAATGTAAATGGATGCAGGCGCGTGTCCTTCGGAGAAGCCGTCTACATTTAACCTGCGACCTCTTTGCCTTTAGCCAGAGATTCTGCTCATTTGTACAGCTCCCGAATTTCCCCTGGCCCATGGTGTAACCTGGAAGAAACAGCATTAAGTGGAAGGAGGGAGGTCCAATTTTCTATGCTCAATTAATCCAGAGAATGAGTTGTGATGAGCAAACAGGCACCTTTCAAAAGGCCTCACCCCATTTTTCTGTCTCTGAGCATTTAGTACAATGACTTATTTAAGATGTTGTTATTGTTACTGCAAAGAATGCTACATTTCACATTCTCCTATAAACTTACCTTGAAATTGTTTTACGTGCTGTTTTAATTTGTTTGGGAAAAAATCATATAACCAACTTGAATACAATTTTCATAGAAATTTACAACATTGTCTTATTCTTGAAAGCTTTCATGATAATTGTTTGTTTGCTAAACTACGATAATTAATAATTTCAATGTCCGTCATTGCAAGTAAAGAGTTAATTTTTGCTTAGTACTCCAATTCATTTAGTATCAGTTAACTAAGTAAAATAAATTCCTTGCATCAAAGGGGTTAAGCAGTTATCTTGAAGGACACCAGTGGGTCTAACAACCTGCATTTAAAGCTGACCTCTTGGTCTGGAAATATTGGAAAATACGTCTAGTCTTCTGTAAAAATCAATGGGAAGCAGTAATGGTTGTTTGTCTTAGAAAAATAAAAATATATAGGGTCATATATATTGCGCTCCCAAAATGGCTCTTTTGGTGTTAAACGGACACTAAAGCATTGTAATGTATTGCTTTGATCTGCTTCAATGAACAATATAGCCAGTAAAGACATAAAGCAAACGTAATAAAACAAGAGAAGATATTATGTTTTGTTGCCAGATAGAGTATAAATGGATGCAATACATATTTTAACAGCACAGAAAGTGCAATCTCAATAAATTTTAAACTCTCCCTTAATGAACGTGTAATGTCACACAATATACAATATAAATGTAATTATACTGCATTGAAAATGCAAATATATAAAAGGGAAAAGCAAACTTCCAAAGGATTGAAAAGAACTTTATTTTAGCATGTGACAATGTAGTTTTTATTTAATAAGGGAATAGTCAGACAGTGAAGCTGATTTTTTTTCGCAGCGGTTTTTCAATGCAGTTTTAATTTTTAAATGGTAAATGCCTTCATTTTTACCATTTTATCTTTAAATAATACTGCAGCCAAATATTGAACACACTAGCGCCACATGCACCCAGTAGTGGGTAACTAATACAGAAGTGGTGACGTGTTTCAATTAGGCCCAGTTCACATCCATGCGCCTCTGCATCTGCCTGCCCTAAGCTGGCGCAAGTGCAAGCCCAGGTGCATTCACAGCCCAGTTCAGGCAAGCGCATAGCCATTACCTGCTATGGGTGAGCGCAGCCGACCGCAGGAGCCCGAAACCCGGAAGCGCAAATGTGACAGGGCCGGTATCACTGTCCATGCACTTGTACAGCTGCACACGGAAACGTCACATTACAAGCGCATGCCCTGTGACACCGGCCCTGTCACACTTGCGCTTCTGGGTTTCGGGCTCCTGCGGTCGGCTGCACTCACCCATAGCAGGTAATGATGGCATGAATGCAAGTGAGCGCAAGGGCTCTGCATCTATGCGCCTATGAGCTTGCCTGCACTGGGCTGTGAACACACCTGCACTGGCACTTGTGCCAGCGCAGGGCAGGCAAACTCAGGGTGCATAGATGTAAACTGGGCCTTATACTTTTCCTCTGATTGTTCCACTTCTGGTTTTGGCTTACAAATAGGGATGGACAAACCACTCGTTTTTCCCCATTTTCGTGACCTGTGAAAGCAAACACAGAGTTAATAGACGTCACATACTTACCGGGTCCACATTTCCTTTTCCTGGTGTGACACGGCCCTGCATCACTTCTGGGCCGCCCCTTATCTTCTGGGCGTATGTGATTGGTTGTTGGAGCCAATCACATGACTATTCCCCAGAAACCTGGAAGTAATGCAGTGCCACCACACAGCTGAAAGGAATAACGGGGAACGAGTAAGTATAATGTGTATTGTTATTAACTATGTACTTGCTTTCACAGACAAAGAACCTAAACGGTTCGCCTATCCCTACTTACAAATACTGAGGAAAATAACTCTCACTATACTTGACTTATGCATGTGGCCTAAGGGTATGCATGCAAGACATCTTTTTCAGGAAGATGCCACTTGGAATACTACTTAAAAGCAAAAACAAAAAACAAGCTTAAAAATTCCTCAAGAAATGAATGTGGCGCCCCGCAACGAGTGCGTCACAGGATGGTATTGCAGCCACAAATGCAGCCGCAATATCCTCTGACTCAGCCATGAAATAGTTAACTTGGAGATCCAACCCAACATGCAACACCTAGAACAGGGGACCAATCATAGGTCCTGGTGGGTGGAGTGTTAGGGTAGTGTAGTAGAACACAATAATCTAGACAGAGAGAGAATAGTCTAGAACTCGGAGAAGAAGGGTCTAGGACTAGAACTTGGAGAGGAGCGGGGGTTCCGCACCCCGTGCGGGCCCCTGGGCCGTCACCGGTCGGGTGTCAGCACCTGAGGCCTTAACCACCGGGAATGGGCATATCTACACGGGTTCCAAAAAGACTCCCGTGCCCACAACTCACAGCCGGTTCACTGGTACCGAAGCTGGCAGCAGTTCACCTCTGCCACGCGAACCAGAAGAGTGGAGGATCAGCTTTACAGGAGCACCCCACCACCAGCCAGTTTCCAGTCGTCTAACCAGCAGTGTACCCACTGAGGGACCCAAGGCTCCCCAAAGCATCCCGAACGTACATCATGGATAGGGCATTGAAGCAGCCTCCCCGTACCCGACCTGGTATTCCTGGGCGACGCTGGCAACAAATCAAGTTAGGTAGAATGGAGGAACACTTGCGGATCTCTGAGGAACACTATCACTGCTGAGTCCACCCGGTCTACTACTCAAACACTGTATACCATGTATTGCCTGCTGGTTACAGTAAAGAACCGTTGCAGAGACTACCTGTGTCCGTGCTTCCTTATGAATCATCCGTCCGCACAATAAGGTAACCGCAGCTGCCGCACAACATCTTGAGCAGCTCCAGCCTCCGGGGATCACCGCTCAGCCTGTGGGGAGCGTAACATCTTGCTGCTATCCATCCCCCGGGGGTTCCGCAGCGTCGGTAGCCCTTACCGAATCTACTCATAGGTGGCGTCACGAATAAAACAAATTAAACCCCTTTTAATCTGTTCCACAAAGACTTCTTCACTTTTGATCTGCACTACACCGGGCCCCACTACCGGCAGGCGCGGTCCACCCGTGACAAGGAGGGAAGAAGAATCGCCTGTCTAAACCGGAGTCAGCCGGCCGCGGTGAGTCAGAAAATGGCGTCACGAACAGGATACGAGCAGGCCCGTTACCCAACGGGTATATTGTGCTTAAACTGGACTTTATTGTCTACAATTGGACTTTGTTCGTCCCTAAAAGAACTTTCCCGCCTTTTTACCATTGGGTCAAGATGGCGCCCAAGATGGCGTTTCCGCCACAAGAAGCCGCCACGTGCAAGCCCAGGAGTGAGTCAACCCCCCCCCCTCATCGTGGGAGGGCTAAAGACAAAAGGCGCCAAACTCTTTGTCCGCCCTGATTGCTCGAATCAACCATGGGGGCGGACCCCAAAGACTTTTCCCACGATTGGACTACAAAAGCCCAGAGGAAATGGGAGTGTCACGGACAGTCAGACAGACTTCTTCACCAGCTCTACCAGAATGTCTTACCGGTTGAACGGGTGTGGTTTCCCTCCAAGAAGAGAATGGCCAGCACGAGACTCCAAGACCTAATGCGGGAGGTCGAGGCGGAGGCCAGAGCAGCCATAGGCCAACCGGGTCCGGATCCTGCCCTTACCATAGACGGCAGCCCCGACTTCTGGCTAGAGGCTCTACAAGACCTCCGGGTGCGACTACTTGAGACAGTGGAATGGACGATTCGCAGCTGGAGCGCGACCCTAGGCAGAAGACTCCATCATGCGATGCAGCAGAGCCGACCGGGTACAGCTTCTCCAGGCCCAGACGACATCGCCAGCTTCTCAACAGCCTCACCGTCGCCCACCACCTGTCCTGCTTCGTCACCGGAGCCAATAGACTGTATCATTCCTGTGAGGACCACAGCTCGACCCGTTCCAGCGGACGATACCGCAGCCGACCCCGTTCCAGAGCCGGAGCTTCCAATATGCTCCCACGAAGAAGCTGACGTCTACCTGGTTCCACCTGCGGAACCCGCGACTAGTTTCCAAACTACCGAGACTGTCGCCTGTTTCTCCCCTGAACCGGAGGTCTCCTCTGCAAATACAGAGGCCTACCTGGTGACCGGGATCGAAATACCACTTCCCGCTGCTACAGAAGAAGAGGCAGGCAGCCTGGAAGTCCTGCACAACGACCCCGAGGAGAACTTTGCCGCACAGCCACCCACCGATCCAGAGGATTCCATCCCATCGTCTTCGCCAGCCGAGCAGCCCGACGTAGTCATCGAGGAGGTCGAGGAGGATGACGAGGAGACCTACAGTCCAGCTGAGGATCTCTACACCGGGTTCGCCTGGGGAGACACAAGGAACCCTGCTGCCGGGCAATCAGCTCGGGTGCACTAGTCGGGTGCCGCCGCAACAGTATCTTCTCCGGTTCCGTTGAACCTGGCTCCACTCCAGACTGCCCACCAAGCTCGAGCGGTTCAACAACCAGCACGCCGTAGTGACTTTATCCACACGCCGCATCACTCCGACGAAGAGGTACGTCGTATCCGGAGAGACGAGTGGCACACTCGACTGCAAGCCAACATGCAGGCTCGCGCCGAGGCCCGCCGCCAATCTCCATTACCTGAACAATTCCGGAAAACCGGGTGGGTAAGCACATTTAACTTGTCCACCGGGTGGGGATTCGTAAGGGAGGAGGGTGTGAGTACTGAAGTGTTTGTGGGGCGCCGTGATGTGGAATCGCACCTACCGCGAGGCCATCCAAGCCGAGACTTGTATAGAGGGGACATAGTAACCTATGAGCGCCATATATGCCGTGATGGGTGGTTCGCTATACGAGTCCGGAACACTTCCATCCATCAGTGACTTGAGTTGTTGTTTGAACTTTGCTATTAAAAGAGACTTCTTCCTGTTTCCACCGTAACACCGCGACTTGGCGGCTACAGCCTGAACTTTTATTCTAAGGACAGCCGACCGCCCGCCGGGTCCGCGTAATGTGTTAACCTGTTTATTTACCTTTTCACTTTTATGCATACAATGACTTGTCATTAATAAAAGTGTATTACCTGTTATAAAATATAAAAAAAAAACCCTCTGTAATGTGAGTAGTGTGACGCTTGGGGACAAGCGTATTCAACCAAGGGGGAGTGTGGCGCCCCGCAACGAGTGCGTCACAGGAGGGTATTGCAGCCACAAATGCAACCGCAATATCCTCTGACTCAGCCATGAAATAGTTAACTTGGAGATCCAACCCAACATGCAACACCTAGAACAGGGGACCAATCATAGGTCCTGGTGGGTGGAGTGTTAGGGTAGTGTAGTAGAACACAATAATCTAGATAGAGAGAGAATAGTCTAGAACTCGGAGAAGAAGGGTCTAGGACTAGAACTTGGAGAGGAGCGGGGGCTCCGCACCCCGTGCGGGCCCCTGGGCCGTCACCGGTCGGGTGTCAGCACCTGAGGCCTTAACCACCGGGAATGGGCATATCTACACGGGTTCCAAAAAGACTCCCGTGCCCACAACTCACAGCCGGTTCACTGGTACCGAAGCTGGCAGCAGTTCACCTCTGCCACGCGAACCAGAAGAGTGGAGGATCAGCTTTACAGGAGCACCCCACCACCAGCCAGTTTCCAGTCGTCTAACCAGCGGTGTACCCACTGAGGGACCCAAGGCTCCCCAAAGCATCCAGAACGTACATCATGGATAGGGCATTGAAGCAGCCTCCCCGTACCCGACCTGGTATTCCTGGGCGACGCTGGCAACAAATCAAGTTAGGTAGAATGGAGGAACACTTGCGGATCTCTGAGGAACACTATCACTGCTGAGTCCACCCGGTCTACTACTCAACCACTGTATACCATGTATTGCCTGCTGGTTACAGTAAAGAACCGTTGCAGAGACTACCTGTGTCCGTGCTTCCTTATGAATCATCCGTCCGCACAATAAGGTAACCGCAGCTGCCGCACAACATCTTGAGCAGCTCCAGCCTCCGGGGATCACCGCTCAGTAGGGATGAGCGAGTCCGAAAAGACTCGGAATCGCAAGACCCCAACGAGTCCGAGTCAAGGACTCGGGACTCGTTGCGAGTCCAGCGAGTCCAATGTTAATGAATAGGGACCCGAGTAATAGCGAATAATGACATTTACAACTCGCTGATGTGTCTCTGAAAGTGTGCGAGTCCAAACTCGCTGGTTTTTCTCTTATTTTGAGGCTTGTAGCCGATGATGCGAGGGAAGGGATTCTCCAGCACACACTATGGTTTAAGGAAACAGGAAGCGAGTCGCGCTGACAGGCGCACACACAGAGCGATCCATTCATCAGTGCAATCATGGCAGCAGGACGTGGCATGGTGAACACGCTGCGTCTTATCGCACTTGTGGAGGCTCGTCCATTTCTATGGCTCCCTACAGATCCTGAGTATGGGGATACGACCCTTATTAATACAGCCTGGAGAGAGATCGCCCAAGAGATGTTCCCTGCGTTCCATCGGAGTGACCATGAGGAACAGAGCAATCTAAGTAAGTTAAATGAGTTCACACGTTATATATTGCATTTACTGTATATATACTCGTGTATAAGCCGACCCGTGTATAAGCCGACCCCCCTATTTTTGCCCCGAAAAACTATGAAAACATATTCACCGCCATCCTGGTATACAGCGGCTATCACTGGTAGACAGCCCCCCAGCAGAGTATACACCTCCCCCTGCAGAGTATACAGGCCCCCAGCTGGGTATACATGCCCCCATATTGTCGTATACAGGCAGGGGCGGACTGGCCCAGGTGCCACGGGTCATGCGGCTGCAGGAGCATGAATAATCCGCATGTCCCTGAAGCAGCAGGCGGAAACGGAAGCTCCTGGCCGCGCGATGACGTCATCAGCACGCGGCTGCGTCCGGGAGTGAGCGTCTGTGAGTGGCGTGCGGCTGCGACTGTTAGCGAGCGGCTGTGAGGAGCGCGAGGCTGCGGCTGGGAGCGAGCCATAGGATAATGCGGGAGCTGCGGTGACTGTGAGGCGGCCGCCAGTCATCACCCCACCCCCACCCCCCGTCCTCACCTGTGTCGGGCAAGTGAGGGAGGGTTGCGACCCAAACTGTAGGGTGCCAGTCAGTCCCTGTATACAGGGCCCTCAGTGTGTGTACAGCCCCCCCAGCAGTGGGTATACAGGGCCCCCAGCAGTGGGTAGACAGTGGCCCAGTGGGTTTACAGGGCCCCCAGCAGTGGGAATACAGGGCCCCCATAGCAGGGTATACAGGACCCTGAATGTGTTATCATGCTCCACCGCATAGTTGCCTATATTTGGATGGGGTCACAACAGTACAATGAGTTTAATGTCTTATCCTCCTGGCTCTTTCGGCCAAGGGGTTGGGTGTATATAAATACCACTAATGACCAGAGTCTGGTGCCCGCACTATTACATTCTCTATGCGTTGACATGTGTCCTGCCTCATTTGTGATTGTGGCCACGTGAGCTCAATGTCCGTAATGCTGTTGATGATGTTCCACACTGTCGTGTCACTGTGCCTTGTATACACATTACACACACAAAATGAATAAAATGTTATTGTTGATTTGTACACATACTTTTGTTTTTTCAAATATTACACATCTCTAAAGCCGGTTTCAAATCATTTCACAGTTGACCATCTTAAAAAACGGTGGAGGAGCTGCCGGGACCAGCATAAAAAGCAGTACCGGCAGTACTCAGAGAGACAACCGGGAGCCGCTCCATTGCTCAACCACTACCACTTTTATGACCGGCTGTCCTTCCTTCACCCGGTGGCCGCTATGCCAAGGTATGTATCTGCAGCACTGTTGTGTACATTTAGTATTATTTATAAATATATACATTAGTTTCCATTTTGGCTCTGTGGGTAGCAGAGTATACAGGCGGGTCTGAGGTAGCAGAGTATACAGGCGGGTCTGTGGGTAGCAGAGTATACAGGCGGGTCTGAGGTAGCAGAGTATAAAGACGGCTCTGTGGGTAGCAGAGTATACAGGCGGGTCTGTGGGTAGCAGAGTATACAGGCGGGTCTGTGGGTAGCAGAGTATACAGGCGGGTCTGTGGGTAGCAGAGTATACAGGCGGGTCTGTGGGTAGCAGAGTATACAGGCGGGTCTGTGGGTAGCAGAGTATACAGGTGGGTCTGAGGTAGCAGAGTATAAAGACGGCTCTGTGGGTAGCAGAGTATACAGGCGGGTCTGAGGTAGCAGAGTATACAGGCGGCTCTGTGGGTAGCAGAGTATACAGGCGGGTCTGAGGTAGCAGAGTATAAAGACGGCTCTGTGGGTAGCAGAGTATACAGGCGGGTCTGAGGTAGCAGAGTATAAAGACGGCTCTGTGGGTAGCAGAGTATACAGGCGGCTCTGTGGGTAGCAGAGTATACAGGCGGGTCTGAGGTAGCAGAGTATACAGGCGGCTCTGTGGGTAGCAGAGTATACAGGCGGGTCTGAGGTAGCAGAGTATAAAGACGGCTCTGTGAGTAGCAGAGTATACACGTGGCTCTGTGGGTAGCAGAGTATACAGGCGGGTCTGAGGTAGCAGAGTATACAGGCGGCTCTGTGGGTAGCAGAGTATACAGGCGGGTCTGAGGTAGCAGAGTATAAAGACGGCTCTGTGGGTAGCAGAGTATACAGGCGGGTCTGTGGGTAGCAGAGTATACAGGCGGGTCTGAGGTAGCAGAGTATACAGGCGGCTCTGTGGGTAGCAGAGTATACAGGCGGCTCTGAGGTAGCAGAGTATACAGGCGGGTCTGTGGGTAGCAGAGTATACAGGCGGGTCTGAGGTAGCAGAGTATAAAGACGGCTCTGTGGGTAGCAGAGTATACAGGCGGGTCTGTGGGTAGCAGAGTATACAGGCGGGTCTGAGGTAGCAGAGTATACAGGCGGGTCTGTGGGTAGCAGAGTATACAGGCGGGTCTGAGGTAGCAGAGTATACAGGCGGGTCTGTGGGTAGCAGAGTATACAGGCGGCTCTGTGGGTAGCAGAGTATACAGGCGGGTCTGAGGTAGCAGAGTATAAAGACGGCTCTGTGGGTAGCAGAGTATACAGGCGGCTCTGTGGGTAGCAGAGTATACAGGCGGCTCTGAGGTAGCAGAGTATACAGGCGGCTCTGTGGGTAGCAGAGTATACAGGCGGGTCTGAGGTAGCAGAGTATAAAGACGGCTCTGTGAGTAGCAGAGTATACACGTGGCTCTGTGGGTAGCAGAGTATACAGGCGGGTCTGAGGTAGCAGAGTATACAGGCGGCTCTGTGGGTAGCAGAGTATACAGGCGGGTCTGAGGTAGCAGAGTATACAGGCGGCTCTGTGGGTAGCAGAGTATACAGGCGGCTCTGTGGGTAGCAGAGTATACAGGTGGGTCTGTGGGTAGCAGAGTATACAGGCGGGTCTGAGGTAGCAGAGTATACAGGCGGCTCTGTGGGTAGCAGAGTATACAGGCGGCTCTGTGGGTAGCAGAGTATACAGGTGGGTCTGAGGTAGCAGAGTATAAAGACGGCTCTGTGAGTAGCAGAGTATACACGTGGCTCTGTGGGTAGCAGAGTATACAGGCGGGTCTGAGGTAGCAGAGTATACAGGCGGCTCTGTGGGTAGCAGAGTATACAGGCGGGTCTGAGGTAGCAGAGTATACAGGCGGCTCTGTGGGTAGCAGAGTATACAGGCGGCTCTGTGGGTAGCAGAGTATACAGGTGGGTCTGTGGGTAGCAGAGTATACAGGCGGGTCTGAGGTAGCAGAGTATACAGGCGGCTCTGTGGGTAGCAGAGTATACAGGCGGCTCTGTGGGTAGCAGAGTATACAGGCGGGTCTGAGGTAGCAGAGTATAAAGACGGCTCTGTGGGTAGCAGAGTATACAGGCGGCTCTGTGGGTAGCAGAGTATACAGGCGGGTCTGAGGTAGCAGAGTATACAGGCGGCTCTGTGGGTAGCAGAGTATACAGGCGGGTCTGTGGGTAGCAGAGTATACAGGCGGGTCTGAGGTAGCAGAGTATACAGGCGGGTCTGTGGGTAGCAGAGTATACAGGTGGGTCTGTGGGTAGCAGAGTATACAGGCGGGTCTGAGGTAGCAGAGTATACAGGCGGCTCTGTGGGTAGCAGAGTATACAGGCGGCTCTGTGGGTAGCAGAGTATACAGGCGGGTCTGTGGGTAGCAGAGTATACAGGTGGGTCTGTGGGTAGCAGAGTATACAGGCGGGTCTGTGGGTAGCAGAGTATACAGGCGGCTCAGTGGGTAGCAGAGTATATAGGTGATGAGAATAGGGTTAATAGATGGTGCTTCAGTGTTGGGGCGTGCTAGAGGGAGCAGAGATCCGATTACTGCCATCATTTCTGACCTTATTAAAGATAGCGGCCGCAGCTAAATGACATCATGGCAAAGGTAAACATGGGGTGTGGTTAGCTGCAGGAGGTTAGTGAGAGGTGTGGGTTGTTTGGCAGAGGGCGTGGTGTGGGCGTGGTGAGCGCGGCTCCAGCGTCAGATACGCTGCGAGCGCGGAACCGCGGCACATCTCCAGGAGCAGAGGACGTGTCCGGTACGTCCGTAGCCCCCGGCCTCCCCGTTGTCCGCACACACAGCCCCGCTGTGACCTCTGCAGTGTCACAGGCCCCGGCGGGCGTCTGTCATCTCCTCCTGACACTGACCTCCTCCTGATTTGATTGTCTGTGTTGTCCCCCCCCGCTGTCAGCATCAGTGATCTGCTAAGACCTGTGGGTGCACAGACGGGGGAAGTACAAATGCCAGCATGCCGGGGCGGATTGGGCGCTGTGAGGGGCGCAGGTCTTGCTGTGAGCGGAGGGCGCGAGGCCGCTAGAGAAAACGCTATAGCGGCTGTGTGAGTTAAGCGTCTGCGGCTCGCGAAGGCGCATACGCGTCTCCGCTCGCAGTGACGCTAAGGAGTTTGGGATTAGGCTACAGTGCCGGAATTTCAAACTCCCGATTATATAAATAGATTATATATATATATATTGTATACCTTTCAACCCCTTCCCTGCTTTATATAGATGATATAAGCTAAAAGTTTTGTGAATTAAGTATGTCAAGTAAAAAGTGAAGTCAGGGGGACTTTTTTTTTTTCATGTGAACCATTGGTGTTATTGATCGTCTAGATTAGATGGGATGGGGGGGGGGTCGGTGTTAATCAGGGGGTGATAAATTATGTATTAGTATGGAATTAGCAAAGAAAGTCACGTATTCCTTTATGTTATGTACAGTTGGTTATTCTTTCATAATAATAACAAATATCTGATTAATAATACACAGATACACAGAGTCTAAAAAGCGTGCAACTTAATGTTTGACCTATGTTTTTGTTTCCAAATGCAATGCATTCACCAAATTTTTTTTTACTTTACCCACAGAGAAGCTTACTACAGAGGGCGGCGTGCTGTGAACCCTCCACCGCCAAACAGAAGGCGTCGTGGAGAACCCCACCACCCCCCACGAGCGCACCACCACCACCACCGGCACGCACACCACCACCACCCCCACCACACCAGCACCACCACCACCGCCGCCACCGCACCCCACCCCACGCCGCCACACAGCAGCACACCACCACCGCCCCACCACCACGCCGCCACCAGCAGCAGCAACACCACCACCGCCGCCACCAGAACCAACACCACCACCGCCGCCACCAGCACCAACACCACCACCGCCGCCACCAGCACCAACCCCAGCTTTGGGGCATGTCCGGCCGCAAGAGGAGGAACCTGGATGCCCACCTCACACCAGCCATGGTCTGATCCCGGGGTCACCTAATAGACGGCGTGCACAAAGTAATGCTGACTTTGCCCACAGTCTGATACCATTCCTGGATGAAATTCCATTTCACAGGCTACTGCGGGCAAGGTCAGCATTACAGATTGTGCTTGACGCCAGTCGCCCACCAAACCACCCAGGTGAGGTTTTCAATTTTTTGGAGGGGTGGCAACTCAGACACTACAACCTACAAGACAGGCCCACACCCCTGGACAGCCATGTGCCACCACAGAGGCCTGTACCTACCATTCCACAATGGCCACCTAACAGGGACCTACCATTTTTCCCCACACCGGCCCAGAGGATCCACCCTCAAGGGTTGCCGGAGGCCATTCATGGGGCCCTTGACCTCTTGCAGGACCAGGGTGATGGTGTCACTTTACTGGCAAGGCCGGAGGATGCGGCAACCTACCAGCAGCTGTAGACCCCTTTTTTTTTTTTTTTTTTATTTTGTGTTCATGTGCATTGCACAATTTCATTGTTATTATTTCTTATATTTTCCTGTTTACAAAGTTGTACCAAAAAAAAAAAAAAAAAAAAACATTCTGACATTTTTACCATTATGGCGGAATAATACCCAGTTTACAAAAACTGCTTTGTGTCTGTCTTTTTTCAGGGAAAGGATGTGTAGGTTGTTTTGTGGGTGGGCTTAAAGTCATCATCATTATAATTATTATTTATTTATATAGCACCGATAGGTTCCATGGCGCTTTACATGAGGATAAGGTACACAAGGAGAAGTACAATAAACATAGACAATAAGGTCATAGAGGTACAACAGGAGAGGACCCTGTACGCGTGGGCTCACATTCAACGAGGGGTGGGTGGGAATACAATAGGGTGGGGAAGGTGTCGGTCGTGGGGCGTGTAGCGGGTGTCATGGCAGGTTGTAGGCCTGTCGGAAGAGGTGAGTCTTTAGGTGTTTCTTGAAGGTTCCCAGGGTAGGCGAGTGAGTGATGAGGTGGGGCAGCGAGTTACAGAGCATGGTTGATGCCCGGGAGAAATCCTGTATGCGGTTGTGGGAAGAGGAGATGAGGGGGGAGTGTCGGAGAAGTTCTTTGGATGAACGCAGGTAGCGTGAGGGATGGTATCGGGAGATCATGTCGGAGATGTATGGTGGGGATAGGTTGTGTAAGGCTTTGAATGTCATGATGAGTGTTTTAAAGTGAGCTCTCTGTGGGGCGGGGACCCAGTGAAGGGCTTGGCAGTGGGTGTAGACAGGTGAGTAGCGTGAGGACAGATGGATTAGTCGGGCAGCAGAGTTTAGTATACATTGGAGAGGTGCAAGAGAGTTGGCAGGGAGGCCTGTGCGAAGGAGGTTCCAGTAGTCAAGGCGTGAGATGATGAGGGCATTAATGAGTGTTTTAGCTGTGTCAGGGTTGAGTAACGAGCAAATTCTTGAAATATTTTTGAGTTGGAGTGACAGGGACTTGGTTAGGAACTAGAGGTGGGGCTTGAAGGAGAGGGATGAGTCAAGGATTACCCCGAGACATTTGGCGTGGAGGACAGGGGAGAGAGAGCATCATTAGCAAGTACTTTACGGACCGCATGGAGCATGAAGTCACCTTGGTTACTAAGTGTAAAATCATGACTCCACAGACAAATGTTGCTGACAAATAAACAGTGCCTGTGTTTGGGGGGTTACTTAATGCCTCGCTATGGCAACAAGACTAGGAACACACATGTGAGAGGCTGGGACATCTACCTGCTACACATCGCGTCTACGCGTTTTCTACAGAGCGTACAGTGGGACCTTTCTCCAGGCTCCAGCAGGATGATAGTCCAAGCAATGCCCACGATGCAAGCATAGGCTTGTTGCCTAAAAAAATTAGCTGAAGGGGCTTCATATACATTTTTTTCAGAAAGCAGGGTGCTTGGCCCATACAATAGAATTGCTTGTACTAGGAGCATAGTACATGCAATGCCCACGATGGAGGCATAGGCTTGGTGCCTGGAAAAATTAGCCCAAGGGGCTGTTTTGCATTTTGGGTATAAATGCAGGCCTAATGGCCATGTTCAGCTTGTTAGGCTGGGTGTTTCCAAAAATTAGCCCAAGGGGCTGTTTGGCATTTTAAGTGTAAATGCAGGCCTAAGGGCCATGATAAGCCTCTTAGGCTGGGTGTTTCCAAAAATTAGCCCAAGGGGCTGTTTTGCATTTTGGGTATAAATGCAGGCCTAATGGCCATGTTCAGCTTGTTAGGCTGGGTGTTTCCAAAAATTAGCCCAAGGGGCTGTTTGGCATTTTTAGTGTAAATGCAGGCCTAAGGGCCATGATAAGCCTCTTAGGCTGGGTGTTTCCAAAAATTAGCCCAAGGGGCTGTTTGGCATTTTAAGTGTAAATGCAGGCCTAAGGGCCATGATAAGCCTCTTAGGCTGGGTGTTTCCAAAAATTAGCCCAAGGGGCTGTTTTGCATTTTGGGTATAAATGCAGGCCTAATGGCCATGTTCAGCTTGTTAGGCTGGGTGTTTCCAAAAATTAGCCCAAGGGGCTGTTTGGCATTTTTAGTGTAAATGCAGGCCTAAGGGCCATGATAAGCCTCTTAGGCTGGGTGTTTCCAAAAATTAGCCCAAGGGGCTGTTTGGCATTTTAAGTGTAAATGCAGGCCTAAGGGCCATGATAAGCCTCTTAGGCTGGGTGTTTCCAAAAATTAGCCCAAGGGGCTGTTTTGCATTTTGGGTATAAATGCAGGCCTAATGGCCATGTTCAGCTTGTTAGGCTGGGTGTTTCCAAAAATTAGCCCAAGGGGCTGTTTGGCATTTTTAGTGTAAATGCAGGCCTAAGGGCCATGATAAGCCTCTTAGGCTGGGTGTTTCCAAAAATTAGCCCAAGGGGCTGTTTGGCATTTTGGGTATAAATGCAGGCCTAAGGGCCATGTTCAGCTTGTTAGGCTGGGTGTTTCCAAAAATTAGCCCAAGGGGCTGTTTGGCATTTTTAGTGTAAATGCAGGCCTAAGGGCCATGATAAGCCTCTTAGGCTGGGTGTTTCCAAAAATTAGCCCAAGGGGCTGTTTGGCATTTTGGGTATAAATGCAGGCCTAAGGGCCATGTTCAGCTTGTTAGGCTGGGTGTTCCCAAAAATTAGCCCAAGGGGCTGTTTGGCATTTTGGGTATAAATGCAGGCCTAAGGGCCATGTTCAGCTTGTTAGGCTGGGTGTTTCCAAAAATTAGCCCAAGGGGCTGTTTGGCATTTTGGGTATAAATGCAGGCCTAAGGGCCATGATCAGCTTGTTAGGCTGGGTGTTTCCAAAAATTAGCCCAAGGGGCTGTTAAATGTTTGCTAACAGAAAATAAAGGTTGATTCCTTGTGAAAAGGTGTTGTGATGGTTAATGAAACCGAAGTTAAGGTGTAGTGTTGGTTTAAGATGAAGCAGCCTCATTACCAGGTTGCAGGAACATGGTTACGCAAATCGTTACTGGTCTTGGACATACTGCTTGTACCAAAAAGACACAATATAATACAATGATTAATTATATCATATTGATGATGAACGTGGCACTTCAGCTCTGAGTACTGTCGTCTTCAGGGCTCAAGAAGTCTTGTGAAATCCAGTTCCTATTAAACTTAATTAGAGTAAGCCTGTCTGCATTCTCTGGAGTAAGACGTGTCCTGGTATCAGTTATGATACCCCCAGCGGCACTGAAAACCCGCTCTGATGTCACACTAGCTGCAGGGCATGCCAGCACCTCCAAGGCATACAACGAGAGCTCGGTCCAAGTGTGGAGCTTGGAGACCCAGTAATTAAACGGGACTGCGGCATCAGTCAGGAAGCAGGTACTGTCACTTAAGTATTCTTGTACCATGTTGGTAAGTTTCTGTCTCCGAGAGATGGTTACTGGAGCAACATGGCGCTGCAGGTTCGATGGCTTATTGAACATAGCCCACTTTGCGGACATCTTTCCAGCATCTCTTCTGGACAGCGTGGATGATTGTGCCCCGACCAAAGGCTGCTGTTGCACAGAGTTGCTAACTATGGGCAGAGTGTTGTCTGACGGTGATATTCGAAGCATATTTTCCACAAGAACACTCTTGAAATAGTCAATTGTCAAGCCACGTGGTGACTGAAACAGCAGTGAGGTGAATTTATCTTTATAACGTGGGTCCAGAAAGGTGGCCAACCAGTAGAGGTCGTTGTGCAATATGTTAATCACTCGTGGGTCTTCTAGCAGACAAGTCAACATGAAGTCAGCCATGTGTCCTAAGCTGCATAGAGTCATGTCTTCAGTGTCCTCAGAACGATGTTCAATACCCATTGTATCCGCAAAGTCTGTCTCCGCCTCCTCCTCTCCAGGCCACCCATGGTGGACAGACACAAAGCTGGGGTTCTGAGTACCATCTGGGTTGACATCGGCACCAACAAAAAATGAATCCTCTTCATCGTCTTGCTCCTGTTCCTCCTCAGGAGCCATTGTTGCCTGGTCATACTGGCTTTGCTGGCTAGGTACTGCGCTGTTTAAATCTGGCTCCATAGCCATCTGCTGGGCTCTCAATGCTTCATTTTTCTGATTAATGAGGGACTCTTTCAGCAGACACAGCATGGGTATAGTGACACTGATGATGGACTGATCACCGCTCACCAGTTTTGTGCAGTAGTCAAAATTATCAAGAACCTCAGATGTGTCAGCGATCCACACCCACTCCATTGTACTAATATGTCGTGGCTGACTGCCGGTCTGACGGGCATGTTGCAACTGATACTCGGATATTGCCCTCTGCTGCTCATTGATCCTCGATAACATATGGAATGTAGAGTTCCATCGTGTCGGCATGTCACAAATGAGTCTGTGGTTGGGCAAATTCAATTGCTTTTGAAGCAATGAAAGTTTTCCAACCGCTGTTGACGAATGACGAAAATGTGCACAAACTCGACGCACCTTCTCCAGTAGGTCACATAGCTCTGGGTATGTACGCAGGAATTTCTGCACTACCAGATTCAGCACGTGAGCCATGCAAGGGACGTGCACAAGGTTTCCGAGCTTAAGTGCAGCCACTAGGTTACGACCATTGTCGCTCACCACGAGACCGGTCTGGAGTTGGAGTGGGGATAGCCACTCATCTGTCTGTTCCTTCAGACCTTTCAACAGCTCTACTGCAGTGTGCGGTGTGTGACCTAAACAGATCAGCTTCAGCAGAGCCTGTTGGCGTCTTGCTGAAGCACTGCAGCAAACCTCCCAACTTGGCCGTGATGTTGAGGGCAATTGAGGATTGGTCGAGGAAGCGGAAGATGGGGTAGTGGACATATAGGATGATGCAGAGACCCTGAATGAGGTTGTGCCAGCTATCCGTGGCGTGGGTAGGATGTTTGATGTAACACTAACATCGTTTGGCACACTCTCCACAACGTTGATCCAATGCGCGGTGAGCGAGATGTACCGGCCCTGTCCTGAACTGCTTGTCCACGTGTCCGTAGTAAGGTGTACTTTCCCGGTTACAGCGTTGGTGAGGGCACGCTTGAGGTTGTTAATGACATGCTCATGTAACGCGGGGACGGCACAACGTGAAAAGTAGTGGCGGCTTGGAACCGAGTAGCGTGGTACTGCCACAGCCAAAAGCTCACGGAAAGAGTCTGTACCCACAAGCCTAAACGGCAACATCTCGACTGCTAACAACTTAGCTATCTGGGCATTTATTTTTTTGGCTAATGGGTGGGAAGAGTGGTATTTCTGCTTCCTTTCGTACAGCTGTGTCACTGATAACTGTAACGATGTTGCTGACCGACAACTGTCTGCACTCGTGTTCAGTCTCTCTGCAACCGCTGCTTGTGATGAGTACATATGAGCTGGACCAGCTTCAGCAACACTTGATTGTGACGGACGTATCTGAGTTACCGTCGCAGTCTTTGGGTCAGATGACACTGTTGTGGAAGGCTGCACTTTTGACCACTGAATAGGGTGCTGACCAGCCATGTGCTTCCGCATACTGCTGGTGCTCTGGTTTCCTTTCCCGTGGCCTCTGCTTAGCCTTGCATGGCAGATGGTACAGATGACCACATTTTCTTGAGAAGGCCCATCTTTAAAAAATTTCCACACAGTGGCTGACCGACCTCTAGGCTTGACTGTACTCCCTGAGGGATTACTGAGGCCCACATTTGAGACATTTTGTCCAACAGTTGACAAATTTTGAGCCACAGTGGACACATTTTGGGCAACAGTGGTGACTCTTTGAGTTCTGGTGGGAGGAGTCGGCCTTGCTGCCTTTGTTGGTGGGACATACACACTTTCTTCCTCCGTGCTGCTCTGCTGGCTCTGCATCGCAACATTCCACGTGGGATCAGTTGTCTCATCATCAACCCCTTCCTCTTCTAAATCTTCCCGATAACAAGATAGATTTTGCTCCCCAGATGACAAGTGTGTCACTGTCTCATCATCATCATCCTCCAACTCCTGAGACGGTCTAAGACTTTGCTGAAAGACACGTTCATGTGGCCGGGGTGTCTCTAAAACTTGTCCATGAATGGACAATTCTTCATCAAGTATCTCATCTACTACGGAGTCTGGCAAACCGGATTCATGTAAAGGATTATATGTACCAAATAAGTCATCTGAGTGACCCATGTCTGTGTCAACATTTTCATGGGGCTGCTGTTGGTCTGAGGAACTGTGAAGAGGTTGTGGATTAGATGACCCAGCATGGTATGTACCAACAGTAGATACAGTGCTCAAGGAACCTTGAGTGCTGCAAGAACCTGTTGTTGAGGTCTTGTCTGCCAGCCAAGACGTTAGATGCTGTTCGTCTTCCGGCCTCAATACTCGTTTACTTTCCTGACGGGGAAAGTTAGACAGGAGGAACGATCGATCAATCCTCGTCTGTCTGCCCGAACTGGTGGATAGTTGGCCACGACTACCAATGCCTGTACCTCGTCCCTGTCCCTTAGCAAGACTTTTTTTGGGATTTGGTTTTTTGTGTGACATTTTGTAATTTCTGGTGGCTTTCTGGGGGCTTGTAAAACAAGTAGCAGGTACTATTTCGTGAAAGGTACACACTAGAGGCTAAGATATTTTTAGAGAGATGGAAGGTACCGTGCGAGCTGCAGGCAGGACACTGTACAGCTACGCACTGGCACAGGAAAAAATTGTTTAGTACGCAGAACCAGGCACACTTAGGCTGTGGTGCTGGCTGCGTGCAAGTTTACAAGTACCGTGCGAGCTGCAGGCAGGACACCGTACAGCTACGCACTGGCACAGGAAAAAATTGTTTAGTACGCACAACCAGGCACACTTAGGCTGCGGTGCTGGCTGCGTGCAAGTTGACAAGTACCGTGCGAGCTGCAGGCAGGACACCGTACAGCTACGCACTGGCACAGGAAAAAATTGTTTAGTACGCAGAACCAGGCACACTTAGGCTGCGGTGCTGGCTGCGTGCAAGTTTACAAGTACCGTGCGAGCTGCAGGCAGGACACCGTACAGCTACGCACTGGCACAGGAAAAAATTGTTTAGTACGCAGAACCAGGCACACTTAGGCTGCGGTGCTGGCTGCGTGCAAGTTTACAAGTACCGTGCGAGCTGCAGGCAGGACACCGTACAGCTACGCACTGGCACAGGAAAAAATTGTTTAGTACGCAGAACCAGGCACACTTAGGCTGCGGTGCTGGCTGCGTGCAAGTTTACAAGTACCGTGCGAGCTGCAGGCAGGACACCGTACAGCTACGCACTGGCACAGGAAAAAATTGTTTAGTACGCAGAACCAGGCACACTTAGGCTGCGGTGCTGGCTGCGTGCAAGTTTACAAGTACCGTGCGAGCTGCAGGCAGGACACCGTACAGCAACGCACTGGCACAGGAAAAAATTGTTTAGTACGCACAACCAGGCACACTTAGGCTGCGGTGCTGGCTGCGTGCAAGTTTACAAGTACCGTGCGAGCTGCAGGCAGGACACCGTACAGCTACGCACTGGCACAGGAAAAAATTGTTTAGTACGCACAACCAGGCACACTTAGGCTGCGGTGCTGGCTGCGTGCAAGTTTACAAGTACCGTGCGAGCTGCAGGCAGGACACCGTACAGCTACGCACTGGCACAGGAAAAAATTGTTTAGTACGCACAACCAGGCACACTTAGGCTGCGGTGCTGGCTGCGTGCAAGTTTACAAGTACCGTGCGAGCTGCAGGCAGGACACCGTACAGCTACGCACTGGCACAGGAAAAAATTGTTTAGTACGCACAACCAGGCACACTTAGGCTGCGGTGCTGGCTGCGTGCAAGTTTACAAGTACCGTGCGAGCTGCAGGCAGGACACCGTACAGCTACGCACTGGCACAGGAAAAAATTGTTTAGTACGCAGAACCAGGCACACTTAGGCTGCGGTGCTGGCTGCGTGCAAGTTTACAAGTACCGTGCGAGCTGCAGGCAGGACACCGTACAGCTACGCACTGGCACAGGAAAAAATTGTTTAGTACGCAGAACCAGGCACACTTAGGCTGCGGTGCTGGCTGCGTGCAAGTTTACAAGTACCGTGCGAGCTGCAGGCAGGACACCGTACAGCTACGCACTGGCACAGGAAAAAATTGTTTAGTACGCAGAACCAGGCACACTTAGGCTGCGGTGCTGGCTGCGTGCAAGTTTACAAGTACCGTGCGAGCTGCAGGCAGGACACCGTACAGCAACGCACTGGCACAGGAAAAAAATTGTTTAGTACGCACAACCAGGCACACTTAGGCTGCGGTGCTGGCTGCGTGCAAGTTTACAAGTACCGTGCGAGCTGCAGGCAGGACACCGTACAGCTACGCACTGGCACAGGAAAAAATTGTTTAGTACGCACAACCAGGCACACTTAGGCTGCGGTGCTGGCTGCGTGCAAGTTTACAAGTACCGTGCGAGCTGCAGGCAGGACACCGTACAGCTACGCACTGGCACAGGAAAAAATTGTTTAGTACGCACAACCAGGCACACTTAGGCTGCGGTGCTGGCTGCGTGCAAGTTTACAAGTACCGTGCGAGCTGCAGGCAGGACACCGTACAGCTACGCACTGGCACAGGAAAAAATTGTTTAGTACGCACAACCAGGCACACTTAGGCTGCGGTGCTGGCTGCGTGCAAGTTTACAAGTACCGTGCGAGCTGCAGGCAGGACACCGTACAGCTACGCACTGGCACAGGAAAAAATTGTTTAGTACGCACAACCAGGCACACTTAGGCTGCGGTGCTGGCTGCGTGCAAGTTTACAAGTACCGTGCGAGCTGCAGGCAGGACACCGTACAGCTACGCACTGGCACAGGAAAAAATTGTTTAGTACGCACAACCAGGCACACTTAGGCTGCGGTGCTGGCTGCGTGCAAGTTTACAAGTACCGTGCGAGCTGCAGGCAGGACACCGTACAGCAACGCACTGGCACAGGAAATTTTTTGTGGAAAAATGGCACCAAAATTATTTGGTAGACTAGTGCCAAAAATAAGAAAAAGCTTAGGATTACAGCTCTGCGGAAAGCTGGGTGAACTAAGCTCTGAGGATGGTGCTGGATTCACTGTAAGGCTGCTCCTATCTCCCTTCCTTACAGTCCTGTACAGCAATCCTCCGTCCTGGTAGTTCTGAAAAGAACTTTTGGGTTATGTGTGAGGAATCTTGACTCCTACACTGCGTCCTGTTAGTTCTGAAAAGAACTTTTGGGTTATATGTGACTCCTACACTGCCTAACTGTCCCTAGATCTGCTCCAAGTCTCCCTGCACTAGGTCAGCTCTTCTCAGCAATGTGCCCAAAATGGCGGGGGCAAGCCTTATATACTGCCTTGCCTTGTCATAGATGACATAGGCATCACGATGGACAGCAGCCAATCATAGTCCTGACACAACCAAAGCTGCTATGCCATTACTGACTATGATTGGCTATCTTCACAAGTTTTCTGACCTAACACGCAATGCTGACTAGTAACATAAAAGATTCTGGATTCGCGAGTCCCGAATAGAGAATACAGGACTCGGAATCGCAGACTCACTAGGATTCGGACTCGTAGACTCGCTCAGACTCGCTGCTGTTTGGGGAGATTCAAGCTATATAGCGATGTGATAGAGCGAGTCTAGCGAGTCTAGCGAGTGAGAGAAAGTAAACTATGACAAAACTAAGATTGCCATTCACTTGCATTGGACTCGTTACTGAGCGAGTATTCGCTAAAAGACTCGCCGATTCCCGAGTCCAGCGAGTCCCTTAAGAATCGCCGAGTAACGAGTCCTAGCGAGTAGACTCGCTCATCCCTACCGCTCAGCCTGTGGGGAGCGTAACATCTTGCTGCTATCCATCCCCCGGGGGTTCCGCAGCGTCGGTAGCCCTTACCGAATCTACTCATAGGTGGCGTCACGAATAAAACAAATTAAACCCCTTTTAATCTGTTCCACAAAGACGTCTTCACTTTTGATCTGCACTACACCGGGCCCCACTACCGGCAGGCGCGGTCCACCCGTGACAAGGAGGGAAGAAGAATCGCCTGTCTAAACCGGAGTCAGCCGGCCGCGGTGAGTCATGAACACAGTACACAGCAGTGTAAAAAATGACTTTGTTGTGCACATATTCAGTCTTGTGCTGCTTTTTTTAAACCACTTCAGGCTTTGGAAACCATAAAGTGGTTAAAAGAAGCATGTTCATCATTTGGCCAACTTCCTATAGGAAGATGTCCAGCACTTTAGTGGAAAGTAAAGAGTAAAGATGCTGCAAAAGCAATGACAAGGCTGCCAGCAAAGCCCCCTCAGGAAAATGATCGCTAGTGTTTTCCTGAAGTGGCAAAAGCTGTTGTGTGCACATGCAGTAAGGGTATGTTAAGACTGAGTCTTTTGCTGGATTTTTTGAACATAAACTAAAAAGAAGCTCCAAGTATTTAAGTTGTTTTAATTTTTAAATAGGATTCTCATTCGATTTCTGTGCAAAAATGCTTCAAATAACTCATTGTGCACATATCTTAATGTTTTGTGCATATAGCCTTCTTTTTTAGTCAGAATTTCCCTGCAATTTGCTTGAAACCTGCTGGAAAAAAAATTAACAAGGTCAAAAGGATATGTCAGTTCTTTTAACCGCTAGCAAATGAAGCTGCAAACTCTATATATCTGAAACTATGGTCAAGGGTGCCAGCAATAAAAATAATAATAGTAATTACTATTATTATTATTTTTATTTCTGAAGCACCAACATATTCCACAGCACTTTACAATTCAGAGGGGCCAGGAGGGTACATTGTCCTTATCTCTGCTCCTAAGAATTGTATGTTTAATTATGTGTATCTAGTCACCTAGTGACTAAAGGTAAGGACTGCTTCTCCATCCTTTTCAATTATGTAAGGTTATTAATAATACTTATTGATACTCCTTAGAAGTGGGACCCAGTCTGCAAAAAGGTCCTACAGTGTGGAATTATAAAGAGAGTCCCCAAGAGAGAGAATAACAAAGAAGCACAGAAACATCAGGCCCATTTGTTGGATTCTACAGGACCCTCTGGGTCATTACAGGAGTTGAATAAAGCAACCGGGAAGTGACTGATCCCTCTGATACAGTGGTGGTGAGCTTCAGCAGAAACTTTGGGAAACGGTCTACATGTTGCTGGTGATTGAGGAACTTTGTCTAGAAGGTAATCCTAACTGTTCCCCAGAATGGATCCCTAATCGTTGGGCTGGAGCCAGTATATACTAAGTGAATTTGCAGCGGGATACCATGTTGTTGAGCGGGGTATTCAAAAGTCTAGAGGTTCCTAGAACTGTGGGAGAAGTCTACACCAAAATTTGTCATTGTGAATATCCCTAAACCACTAACATTCAAGCTGTGTGCCCATGTTACAAGAGACTATTTTAGTAAAGAAATGTTGCAGGACTTAACTGACTCTGTATCTGCCTCAGCCCTCACTTAGGGTGACTCTGTTGCCCTGGGGAGCTGGCCACAGCACATGCTGAAAAACCAGGGTTCCTTTGCAGCTGAGGCCCTGCCTTGTTCGCGACTGAAACATTACAGAGTAATTCAATTCAATAGATACCAAGAGGAATGAGGGCCCTGCTCACAAGATTACAGATTATGAGGAAAAAGTGGAGGTACAAAAAATAGATGGTCAAAAGTGCTCATCATATATGGTCCAGCCATCAATATAATAGGAGATTCATATAATTTAGCATGAACCGGACACCAACCAGCTTGAGTGCAAGTACAGATGCAGAGTGGTATTAAAGAGTGTGTAACCAGATGATACAAGAGACCAAATTTGGAAGAAAATGTTGTAAAGGCAAATTGGGAATAGTTAAATAACAAAGGTGAAGGGATAAGAAAGTTTAAAGAAAGGCATTTTTAAAACATGTTTAAAACTGAGGATATTGGAAATTACTCAAATTGTCCTGCGAAGTGCAAGGGAGATGTGGCAAAAATTGTCGCAAAAAATTCCAACCAAGATGCTTCAGAAAAAAGTCAGATGAATATTTCATTAAGCAGCTGCACCTTGGAAAATTCAACAGTTCCGCTGGCATCTTTAAGACACTGTGTATGCTTACCCTGAAAGTATGTGTACATTGTGCCTTTTTGCTAAGTTTGTGGAGCTGAAATTAAGTAGAAACTCCAAGTTTGTGAATGAACATTTTGAGTTCCTGCTCAATTTCTGCTCTAGTAACTCCTCAAAAAACTCAATGTGCACAAACACTGAGCATGGCATCTGCTTGAAAAAACACTAAAAAGTGCCCTATAAGATGAACATAATGTGCAGCAATGTCAAATCAATACTTTTGGGTACATATTCCATCTTATGTCACATCTTTTAACAGCTTCAGGGTTCAGAACTGAATAGGTTAAAAAAGTATTGTTCATTCTTTGAATAGAGGCATCCACTCATGACCCCCAAGAACAACAGTAAAACCACTTTTGAAGTCCCTTCAAGAAAACAACTGCCATATGCATATAGCCTAATTGTGTTTTTTAACATAATTTTTAATGCAGACATAACTCACCCAATCACACCCTCTAAATAAACACTATTCGATGTATCCAACTCCAGCTATTAATTATCAGATAATGAATGCTGTGTCATATCAAACTAGGTCAATTGTTTAATTTCCTTACTTGGAACCTGGTTACATTCCTCAGTACACAGGATATGTGACCATCAGAAGTGATAGCAAACTGATTTTAACTAGCTCAAAGCTGCTAAGACATGTTATATTGCCACATAAGTATTACATGCTTAAAGAGGACCTGTCACCGCCTGCTGCATGGCAATCTAAATGCAGCACTGAATGCAGCATGTCTGCTGCATTCAGGGAAGGGGTCCCCCATGTGTCTGTGTGCTGTGTACCCCGAGATATAGGCTTAAGAAAACTTATAGTTAGAAGCTATGGAGGCATTTTCTGGTGCAGTAGGCAGCTCGATTGACTGGGGGGCCATTCCCTTCCCCTGCCTCTCTGTGCTGCTTCTGCTAAGCAGCCTCTGCCCTCCTCCTCTCCTTCTCTCTGTCACTCAGAGCGGATGCATAACATTTGTCCTGACATCAGCTCCAGATTCCTGCCCTGGTGTTGAAAACAAAGCATAAATAGCACAGCAGGAGGCGGCACAGAAAGGCAGAGGGGGAGGGAATGGCCCCTCAGTCAATCGAGCACACTCCAGCCACAGGGACTGCCTCCATGGCTTCTAACTGTAAGTTTTCCTAATGCTATATCTCAGAGTACACAGCACACAGACACATGGGGGACCCCTTCCCTGAATGCAGCAGACATGCTGTATTTAGTACTGCATTTAGATTGCCATGCAGTAGAGGGGGTGACAGGTCCTCTTTAACTTAATGCACTAAAAATCTTAGAAGCAGCCATGAAATTAGAGTTCACCTAAACATGATGCCATTGTTCATGGTAATAATCCCAGTAATCACTAACATATGCTATTATTGAGCATGAGAACCAGAGCCATTTGTATTATTCCAAAAGGAAATTTGGGGAATCCTTTGTTATCACTGTTCTTTTTTTTTATTTGTCATGCCTTGTGAACCAAATTTTTAAATGGAGGGTTTTTATGTTTTGTACTTGTCTTCACAGTCTTTGGGAACTCATTAGATATATCTCATATTGGGTATCAAGAGGTGAAATGGCAGATATTAACCCCTTCACGAACCATGACGTTGTAAAACATCATGGGCCGGTTACCGGGGTTTGATGTGAGCTCTGGCGCGACATCTCAAGCTATCATGGAGCAATTCCGGTGATTGGTTGGCAAGCGCTGCCAACTACTCACCGTCCACAATTCTGGCAGATACTGATGTGCTGCAGCTCATCGGTATCTGTCACAAGCGATCGGACTGTGGAGCAGGGTGCCTCTCTATGGGTCAGTGTAAAAGTAAGAATAAATGAATTAATAAAGTTTTATAAACATGTAAAAAAAAAAAACATAAAAGTTCAAATCACTCCTTTTTCCCCCCATTCACAATAAAAGCATTACAATTTTTTAAAAAGATACACATTTTGGTATCACCGCGTTCAGAAGCACCCGATCTATCAATATATAAAATCAATTAATGAGAGCCGTAAATTGCATAAGGAAGAAAAGGTCCAAACTCCAATATTATGTTTTTTGTTCGCCGCAACATTGCTATAAAAAGAAATAACGGGGGATCAAAACAGCATATCCACCCAACAATGGTATCATTAGAAATATTAGCTCAAGAAGCAAAAAATAAGCAATCACACAGCCCCAGATCTTGAAAAATAAGAACGATACGGGTCGCAGAAAATGGTGCAAAAAGTGTGATTTTTTTTTACAAACTTCTGAATTTTTTTTAACCACTTAGATAACATTAAAATTTATACATGTTTGGTATATACGAACTCGTACTGACCCGAGCCATCACATCGTTATGTCGGTTTTACCATATAGTGAACATTGCGACTAAAAACCCCCAAAACAAACATGTGATTGCACTTTTTTTGCAATTTCACTGCACTTGGAATTTTTTTTGCAATTTCCCTGTATACTATATGGTAAAATAAATTATTGCATCTTAAAGTGCAACTAGTCCCACAAAAAACAAGCCATCATATGTCTATATTGACGATAAAATAAAAAAGTTATGGCTCTTGGAAGCAGGGGAGCAAAAAACGAAAATGAAAAACGAAAAATTCCAGGGTCATGAAGGGGTTAAAGAATTTTACTCTGCACTTAAAGACTTGAACCTCTGCAAATGGAGCAACATCAAGATACTATACCACCCATATATGGACTTTACTTGTACTGTGGTCTATAATATTGAGACCTCAATCGGTCCCATAATAACTGTCAGGACCATTAGTATTCCTTTATGTAGTTCCTGTATTAAGGGTGCTAATGTCAATGTTATTTTGATGCCTCCGTATGCATTTTACTTTACGGTATATGTTCTATAATGCGGCAGTATTGGGAGAAGTGTTATCTGCCCTTCCTCTTGCCACAAACAACATGGCAGTTTAGACCCGGACTCATGCACACTGTGTTGGCGTTGATTGTGCATGCACAGGAGGCGTTATGCGCGGCTCCTGGTGTGGTGACGTCACTGGAAGTTTAACTTCTCCCGGAAGCAGCACTGATGCCGGACGCGCATGGAAGTGGTCAGCTTTACACAGATGTGCGCAATCCAATCTAATTACTGATTATTGATCTATGACCTATTTAAGCTTCCACTCTGCACTCCCCCCTCACAGTCTCCTGAAGAAGGTTTGAAACACGCGTCGGGGTCTGCGCCCCAGACACTGACTGCTGCATCCTTACATCTATATAGCTATGGTTGAGTGACACTGAGACATAGTCTGACCAGCACTTTAGGTCTCATGAGGACTGTATGTTCATCTAAAGGTGGGGTGTCACGTGGCGATTCTGGCCGGCGATGTCGGAAGCGATGTGCAGGTGCACGCTCGCTTCCGACATCGCAGGCCAGCTGTCACACGGCACGACGTGCGATCCTCAGCAACGCTGCGATATAGGCTGGAACGCGCCGCCAACAGTGTCAGACGGCGCGATCCAGCCTAATCGCTGGTCACAGGTTGACAGGTTTATGAACATGTTCATAAACCTGTCAACCTGCAACCAGCGATAATTTGCAGTTGCGTTGCGCTGTCACACAGCGCGACGCACTTGTGATCTCGCCCGCGACATCGCTGTTATGTCACTTTTCGGCGATGTCGCGGGCGACATCGCCACGTGTGACCCCACCTTAAGTGTAACTTGGATACATTTTGTGTATTGGTATACTATGTACCTGATATAATTGTACGCCTGATTGTACGAAGATATCATGTTAACACTCTGTTCTATGCACTTAATTGTTACTCATTGTCAATAGAGTTTTGATGTCTCTGTCTGTCCCCAGCAATACCAACTTTCCTGTTCTATTACCTATGTAATTTTGGTCTAGTTTCTATGTTCAACCGGTGGTATACCACAATAAAAAACACAAGCACTTGCATTATTACATCTCTTGAATTTTATTTTTACTAGTCCCTTAAATAATACAAATGACTCAGGTTCTTGTGCTTAATATGTAATTTAGGAGTCGTATTATACGACCAATCATGTCCAAATTGACCACTTGGGTTCTTATTATTTAACATATGCTGTTGCTAATAAAGATTACTATAATATTGTTCTTATTTCTTAAAAGGTTTGCTTTTCCACCTTGGAGGTTCATATTATAATCAATCATGATTATAATTTAAGGGAATCTGTTAGGATCAACTCTCCTAACCCATCCATAATGGCATAGGAAGCAGAATAAAATGACATGTTAATATCTATTATCAAATGTCTTATTCCGGAGAAATGTACTTTTTTTATATGTAAATTATTTGTTGAGATCTATGACCCGGACTTTGATTTCCATGAGAATCTGCCCCCAGAGCTTAGTTTACATTAAAGGGAGCGTTACCAGTGTGAGACATTAAATGACTGACACATAAAGTAAATAAGACAGCACCTCACTGGTTGGTATTATTCAATGTGCCCTCTTAATTTCTGCCCCCCAAGCGAGCGACGTTTCGATCAGAGATCTTTATCAAGCTCCTTGATAAAGCTTGATAAAGACCTCTGATCGAAACGTTGCTCGCTTGGGGACAGAAATAAAGAGGACGCATTGAATAATACCAACCGGTGGGGCGCTGTCTTAATTACTTTATGTGGCTATATGGTCCAGGATGGACTCCCTGGAAGTGGATGCGTGTCTTACTATGGGTAATAATTGTACCCGGTGAAGCCGTGGTGCTGTGATTCAGTTTTTCATGTAATGACTGACAGTCTACTCACATATCACACACAGCTCTGCAGTGAGATCACAACTAATACAGCACAGCAGAAGTGAACTTTGTTTCATTTGCCTCTTTATAAATGTTATGTTTTGCTCACATCTGCATATTAATTTGCTGAGTGCAATCCTATCAAAAATCAAATTGCACTCACACTAATGTTGATCAATAAGGCAGTGCTGATCTGTGAGGTTATTTTAGCCCTTTTGGGGCTAAGGAAAAATAATCGCAGCATGCTGTGTAGGGTCACAAAACACACTTAGACTCACCAATGCAAATCAACGGGTTTGAGAAAAAAGCAGATGTCATAAATCATTCATGGGCAATCCGATTTTCACATCAGGAAAATAAAAAAATCACAGGATATTCAAACATTCTATGACAGGATGTTATCACACAAGAAAGTATTACCCTCCCCATCTGACCTAGAACTCTAAAACATCTATACATGCCTCTACTGAAACTTTTAAAATGTTTAGAGCTGCAAATGTTGAGATGCTCCTGATGCTGGTGCAGGAACAGCCCGAGCTATGGGACACCAGGTACCAGGCTATGCAGACAGAAAAGAGATGCTTCCTGGACACACATACAGTTAGGGCCAGAAATATTTGGACAGTGACACAATTTTCGCGGGTTGGGCTCTGCATGCCACCACATTGGATTTGAAATGAAACCTCTACAACAGAATTCAAGTGCAGATTGTAACGTTTAATTTGAAGGGTTGAACAAAAATATCTGATAGAAAATGTAGGATTTGTACACATTTCTTTACAAACACTCCACATTTTAGGAGGTCAAAAGTAATTGGACAAATAAACATAACCCAAACAAAATATTTTTATTTTCAATATTTTGTTGCGAATCCTTTGGAGGCAATCACTGCCTTAAGTCTGGAACCCATGGACATCACCAAACGCTGGGTTTCCTGGATTTCAGTAAGTGAAATGCATGCTCAATTGGGTTAAGATCTGGTGATTGACTTGGCCATTGCAGAATGTTCCACTTTTTTGCACTCATGAACTCCTGGGTAGCTTTGGCTGTATGCTTGGGGTCATTGTCCAACTGTACTATGAAGCGCCGTCCAATCAACTTTGCAGCATTTGGCTGAATCTGGGCTGAAAGTATATCCCGGTACACTTCAGAATTCATCCGGCTACTCTTGTCTGCTGTTATGTCATCAATAAACACAAGTGACCCATTGAAAGTGCCATTGAAAGCCATGCATGCCCATGCCATCACGTTGCCTCCACCATGTTTTACAGAGGATGTGGTGTGCCTTGGATCATGTGCCATTCCCTTTCTTCTCCAAACTTTTTTCTTCCCATCATTCTGGTACAGGTTGATCTTTGTCTCATCTGTCCATAGAATACTTTTCCAGAACTGAGCTGGCTTCTTGAGGTGTTTTTCAGCAAATTTAACTCTGGCCTGTCTATTTTTGGAATTGATGAATGGTTTGCATCTAGATGTGAACCCTTTGTATTTACTGTCATGGAGTCTTCTCTTTACTGTTGACTTAGAGACAGATACACCTACTTCACTGAGAGTGTTCTGGACGTCAGTTGATGTTGTGAACGGGTTCTTCTTCACCAAATAAAGTATGCGGCGATCATCACCACTGTTGTCATCCGTGGACGCCCAGGCCTTTTAGAGTGCCCAAGCTCACCAGTCAATTCCTTTTTTCTCAGAATGTACCCAACTGTTGATTTTGCTACTCCAAGCATGTCTGCTATCTCTGTGATGGATTTTTTCTTTTTTTTCAGCCTCAGGATGTTCTGCTTCACCTCAATTGAGAGTTCCTTTGACCGCATGTTGTCTGGTCACAGCAACAGCTTCCAAATGCAAAACCACACACCTGGAATCCATCCCTGACCTTTTAACTACTTCATTGATTACAGGTTAACGAGGGAGACGCCTTCAGAGTTAATTGCAGCCCTTAGAGTCCATTGTCCAATTACTTTTGGTCCCTTTCTCCGATTTGGATGTGGAAACTCTCATATTGCAGCTGGGAGTGTGCACTTTCAGCCCATATTATATATATAATTGTATTTCTGAACATGTTTTTGTAAACAGCTAAAATAACAAAACTTGTTTCACTGTCCAAATATTTCTGGCCCTAACTGTATGTTGGCAACTGTTACCACATTTTGATGATAGTACATATGAAGTGCAAGTTGGACAAAGTAAGTGTTTTAAGATTTTAATACATTTTTAAGTGCACATGTGGCACCCTGCTTCTACAGGTAGCCACAGAAACACATGGATGGATTTCCACAGTAGGTACAACATACACCCAACATCTTCCACCCCAGACCTGTAGGGAGAGCTCCACTTGCTGCCTTAAGCAAGATCCCTTATAAATACCGATTCTGGGAGCAGAGTTAGTCAGAGTGTGCAGTCGCTAGTAGAACTATGAAGACGTCCTGGTGTGTTCGAGCCGCGCTAGGCCCGAGCCAGTTGACAGTTAACCAGCCTAGCCAGCCTAGCCAGTGTGAGGGGCTAAGAGTGAGGTCGAAGGCAAGGCGGAAGGAGCAAAGTAACCACAGGCTGGGGCAGAGGAGCCGTACCGGTTCATCTGTTCACCCCAGACCCGGACACCCCAGACCCGGACACCGGAGTCCGAGTCTGCAAGGGAGCATCTAGCCCAGCAGAAAACACCGGTTCACCGAGAAGACTCCGGTCTCCTGGACCCTTATACAGCAACCAAGAAGGGAGGCAGGCACCACAGGAGAAGTGATAGCGGTAGGCCACACAGAGGTTTCCCACCACTCAACGCAGGTGACAGAGACACAGAAGAGGCCAGGCCTAGTTTCACACAGGTCAGAGGCTTCACTAAGGTATAAGCAACAAGGAGGCCTTATACTCACTCACTGTGGAGATCCAGAAGTGTTTCCCGACCACCGGAGTGTGCCCTGGACAGTATCTTCAATACCACCAGTAAAGGTACAGAAACAACTTCCAGTGTGTGTGTCCGTTTCTCCAAACCTAACCCTGTCCAACTCAGAGACTGTAGCAGTGGCCCGGCTGCCTAGCCACCTCCCTGTACAAATCCCTGCCACCTCATTACAACCCCGGGGACTCTGCTTCACCAGTGGGAGCTATACCATCCAGCTGCCCATCCATCATCCCCATAGGCCCACAGCAGCGCTGGTGCCATCATCAGAAACCACAGGTGGCGTCACAAGACATTTATTCTTTTTTTATTCCCTTTTTTATTTTATTTACAATTGACTACCAGGGCTACGAGCCCAGGACAGGCCAGCAGTGATATCCCCCAACTCCACGCCCGAGTTCCGTGTTCCCATAGACCCTTGGGTGAATCACATACACCTGTATTCTAATACTGATATGTACATACAGTTAGGGCCAGAAATATTTGGACAGTGACACAAGTTTTGTTATTTTAGCTGTTTACAAAAACATGTTCAGAAATACAATTATATATATAATATGGGCTGAAAGTGCACACTCCCAGCTGCAATATGAGAGTTTCCACATCCAAATCAGAGAAAGGGTTTAGGAATCATAGCTCTGTAATGCATAGCCTCCTCTTTTTCAAGGGACCAAAAATAATTGGACAATGGACTCTAAGGGCTGCAATTAACTCTGAAGGCGTCTCCCTCGTTAACCTGTAATCAATGAAGTAGTTAAAAGGTCAGGGATGGATTCCAGGTGTGTGGTTTTGCATTTGGAAGCTGTTGCTGTGACCAGACAACATGCGGTCAAAGGAACTCTCAATTGAGGTGAAGCAGAAGATCCTGAGGCTGTAAAAAAAGAAAAAATCCATCAGAGAGATAGCAGACATGCTTGGAGTAGCAAAATCAACAGTTGGGTACATTCTGAGAAAAAAGGAATTGACTGGTGAGCTTGGGAACTGTAAAAGGCCTGGGCGTCCACGGATGACAACAGTGGTGGATGATCGCCGCATACTTTATTTGGTGAAGAAGAACCCGTTCACAACATCAACTGAAGTCCAGAACACTCTCAGTGAAGTAGGTGTATCTGTCTCTAAGTCAACAGTAAAGAGAAGACTCCATGACAGTAAATACAAAGGGTTCACATCTAGATGCAAACCATTCATCAATTCCAAAAATAGACAGGCCAGAGTTAAATTTGCTGAAAAACACCTCAAGAAGCCAGCTCAGTTCTGGAAAAGTATTCTATGGACAGATGAGACAAAGATCAACCTGTACCAGAATGATGGGAAGAAAAAAGTTTGGAGAAGAAAGGGAACGGCACATGATCCAAGGCACACCACATCCTCTGTAAAACATGGTGCAGGCAACGTGATGGCATGGGCATGCATGGTTTTCAATGGCACTGGGTCACTTGTGTTTATTGATGCCATAACAGAAGACAAGAGTAGCCGGATGAATTCTGAAGTGTACCGGGATATACTTTCAGCCCAGATTCAGCCAAATGCTGCAAAGTTGATTGGACGGCGCTTCATAGTACAGTTGGACAATGACCCCAAGCATACAGCCAAAGCTACCCAGGAGTTCATGAGTGCAAAAAAGTGGAACATTCTGCAATGGCCAAGTCAATCACCAGATCTTAACCCAATTGAGCATGCATTTCACTTGCTGAAATCCAGACTTAAGACGGAAAGACCCACAAACAAGCAAGACCTGAAGGCTGCGGCTGTAAAGGCCTGGCAAAGCATTAAGAAGGAGGAAACCCAGCGTTTGGTGATGTCCATGGGTTCCAGACTTAAGGCAGTGATTGCCTTCAAAGGATTCGCAACAAAATATTGAAAATAAAAATATTTTGTTTGGGTTATGTTTATTTGTCCAATTACTTTTGACCTCCTAAAATGTGGAGTGTTTGTAAAGAAATGTGTACAATTCCTACATTTTCTATCAGATATTTTTGTTCAACCCTTCAAATTAAATGTTACAATCTGCACTTGAATTCTGTTGTAGAGGTTTCATTTCAAATCCAATGTGGTGGCATGCAGAGTCCAACTCGCGAAAATTGTGTCACTGTCCAAATATTTCTGGCCCTAACTGTATAGGCCAACATCACAAATGTCTATGTAAATATTATGTGCCACTTTACCAAATCTATCATAACTCAACATGCTACTAACAAACTGAACATATGATCTAGATCCAAAGAAGCAACATATGGAACAGGAGGGTTGGGGTGCAACTGCCCAGATGAATGGTATTCTGGGTGCTACAACACAGAGGTGTAAAAACACTGAAACAAAAGGAGATTAGAACCTCTGTATATGAAGAGCACAACCACAAAAATATCATGCACGGTGAAAACTTATTCAGAAAAGAAGGGTGTTGGCTACACAGAGCCCCAGTTTGAAAACAATTAAAATACACATGGTCCGGACCAACAACAATGCTGTGTACAAGAATTTATTAGAGTAACCAGTATATAACAGTATGAATTGACATAGGTGGAGTAGTACCGTAATAGTTAAAGGGGGCAAATCCCATAAAACAGTAATTCAATAATTGTCTAAGATAGACCCAGGGATATCACAGTTCGGGGGGCAGAGGAGCACGGGTGGTAGGAATTAAGGGAAACCCAGCCATATTTCAAGGACCGGGATATGATGTAATATATTATGAGGCTTATTGTGGGCAGCACGGTGGCTCAAGTGGTTAGCACTGTAGCCTTTGCAGCACAGGGGTCCTGACGTCTTGGGTTCAATTCCCGCCAAGGACACTGAGGACAACATCTGCAAGGAGTTTGTATGTTCTCCCCATGCTTGCGTGGGTTTCCTCCCACATTGTAAAGACATACTGACAGGATATTTAGATTTTGAGCTCCAAGAGAGATAGCATTATTGATGTATGTAAAGTGCTATGGAATTAATAGCGCTATATGAATGACTAAATATTATTATTACCAAAAACAATTAGAAATACTTATATATACCCCAGAACAATGAGACACTGCTTATCAAAGAATGGAGTGGTTACCCTATTAGCTGAAGTATAAACATGAGAATTATGAGCACACATGAGAAGACATGCAATATGATGGATTATATGATGGATTATATAAACATAAGTATGAAGGGCAGTAACGATACTTGATAAGTCAGAGCCTCCCAGAGAGATGGCAAGAGCAATTGGCATGCAGCACAGTTGTCACAGGACATATAGAGGTAAAACGGTCAATAATTCCCCTGGCTGTCACTGTAAAGGACCCAGAGCTTACTCAATACAGTACCCAGATGCCAGAGAGTAGAGACACAGCATTTGGAGGTGGCGGACAGGCCCCACGCGTATCGCCGGTTGTGCTTGTGCTCTTCATATACAGAGGTTCTAATCTCCTTTTATTCCAAAGAAGCAACATGACAAATGTTGATGCCTTGAATATATGACCCCTTGCTTGGTTTAGTCTGCAAGAGATTTTTCTCTTCACCATATTTTATAAAAATGGTCAAAATGTACACCACTAAACACAAACAATGTATGACTGCAGTAATTATGATATAAGGAAATATCTGAATATTTTGAGTCATCTCCCTCAATTACTCATATATGGGAGTGGCACAATTCTTATTTAGTGTGAACTTTGCAACTGAAGTTACTTTAGGACTGTCTCTCTCTTAAAAAGATCATTGTTTATCAGTGTGTCAAGAGTGGGAGAAGAGGGTTGCATTGACAATCCAGCACAATGGGCAGCACTTTGAACACATTTTATAAGTGATCATAAACTTGTAAATACCTCTTCCCATTGAAAAAAATAAATTTGGATCCAAAATGGCCAACTTCAAAATGGCCGCCATGGTCACCACCCATCTGAAAAAGTTTTCCCCCTCCCATATACTAATGTGGCACAAACAGGAAGTTGATATCACAATCCATTCCCTTTTTAATTAGGTACAGCTATATAAATGACCAACCCTGTATTATTTGTCTGAGATTTTCATATTTCCAGTGGATTGTTTGGTTGGATTCACATGAGAATTCGATTCGATGTGTACCCTTTGTTCCAAAAACATTGAGTAATGTTACTCGAAAATCACGCAGCTGTCGGGACAAATTTTGAAGGGAGTACTAGCAATGGGGGAAGAGTGAGGAGGCTGCCCTTAAAAAGAGACCATGTGTATATGTAGCAGCGGACATTTCTGCTGCCCATCATAGAGTTATGTCTGAAAGTGTTCATTTATTCAAAAGATTTTTTTTTTATTTTTTGCTTAACATATTTTTAGGAACAGTTCCAACATTTGGGAGCATGACCCACCATCTGTGTCCTAAGTGTGCAAAGCACAGGAGGAGGCAGGACCATCTGCAGCACCATGATCAGGGCCTGGCCAAGAAGAGCAGGTAACCAGCAGTAGTCCTACAGTGGCCTTGTACACATCCCTCACTAAGGCAACAATACCTCGCATGTCCCACCAAAAAAGAGAGGCCCTCACCAACATCACACATTGCGAGGTAGATAGTTGAGTACTCTGGTTATCAAACATATGGTGGACTACAGGCAGTAAAGGCTGCAAGTATATAATATTTAGGGCAGTTGTGACATTATAAAGCTGCAGGATGTCTATCCATTCTATTTGTTCTATGTAGTCTATCTTTTCCATCATCTATCTATACTATACTTTTACATTTGTTTGTAAAATGATTGAGACCTCGCCAACGCAAGGAATTTACAAACACAGTCCTATTCTATAGCATATAACATTGTAAATGGTCCTGTAAATGATTGTGAAATGACAGCTGCTGTGAAAAAATTAATTACCTATGGATGGCATAGGGATGCTAGATGAGAAAAAAATTGCACACTCAAATTGCACTTGCATGATATACGGACGTTACGTGTGCCGTGTAATTTTTTTCTTGCACTCATTGACTTGCATTGGTGAGTCTTGGCTGTTTCATGTTGCCATACGCATCATGCAGAAATTTTTTCCTCTGCCCAGTCCCTGCTGAGGTTAAACTCACAGATGAACACAACTTTGATGAATAACATTGGTGTGAGTGCAATCTGATTTTTCCAATCCGATTTGAAAACGCACATGCGAGCAATACTTAAAATACAATAATTGTAGTGCTGCCAAAAATACACAAATATAGTAATACTTGTCATTTACAATTATATTTATTTTTTGTAAAGTATCAATGATTTTATCCTCTATAAAGCAAGCGTAGCTTTGCCTCCCAGACTAGAATTGTTGTCACAGGGTCATAGATATAGAGAAGCTGAAGGCATTAGGTTTATACCTTCAATCAATGATATCTCTACACAGTAATACATTGCACACTAAAGGGCTTTTTAACTATGGTTTCGGTAGTTGCCCTCCAATTATAAACCTTCGACATTGTGGAAAAATACATTTGATATAGGAAATAGCTGAAATCAATTACTCTTGAGATTTTCACTACATTGTAATAATTTCAAATGCATATCCAATTGATCCAGGCAATATAGATAAATGCAAGCATACGGGTCATAGGAGCTTAAAAATACAATTATCAGTAATACATTTCTACAACAAGATTTTAACTTGAAAAGAATATATGCTATGAAATCATTTTCATAAGTGGGGTATTTTATAGTTATTTGTAAATCATCCCACTGACAGCAGCACTCAGTGAAATGGTCTATGTGGGTACTATCAATCAAACACAACTACAGCATAATTTCAATGCCATTGTCTAAGGTGAATCTGATAAAAAAGCTTCTCTTTGATATTCCAAAAGACCAGAACAGGTCATTAAAATGGCTATAAAGAAATACACCTATACTTGAAAACCATGCATATGAAACTCAGAAAAAAGGCTCAAAGTAAGTATGTACGATAGGTTATTTTTACCAATTAACAAAAGACCAAGTGAATGAACAAACAGAAATTTAAATCAAATCGATATTTGGTGTGTCCAATAGTTTGCCTTTATAACTAGTGATGGGCAAAACTGAACTGCAAGGTTCCAAGCCTCTATCTGACACCTAGTGTCCGTACACGATCTCTGAACTCAGGGAAGTCCATGTTACTGTTCAGGTTCGGCCACCCGAATAAAGTTTGTTTAAAGGCGAAAGCACAGCCAATCAGAAAGCTTTACTGGTGGTAAAATCATGCTTACCGGGTGTCCGCACTGCTGTCACACTGCTTCCGGGTCCACTCATTAAACCTAATGAATATTAGTCTGCTTCCACTACTCCTCCTCTGTGGCAGTGTCTGTGATTGGTTGCAGTCAGACTATGCCCCTACCCTCTGTGCCGACATCTGTGATTGGTTGCCCTCACATTAGTGTAAAAATAAATACATAAGTAAAAAAAGGACATGGGGTACCCCAAATTTCTATACCCAAGCACAGATAAAACATATGGCTGTGGCTATCATGGCCAAGGGCTCCCCCACGGCTGTCTGAATCCCAGAAACTGCGGTGAGTGGTCACGTTTTCCATCACTACAACTTTTGGATGTAGCAGAGCCAGATTCTTCATGGGACATCATATGTTGGACTGCTTTGGACCTGAAGGAGTGTTTTGGGGGTTAATAAAGGGATAAAAGATGGTGTGTGTTTTTTTATTTTAAAGGGAACCTGACCCCTCATAATCACCCCCAAGCCTCTGAATACCTGTCCACACAAATCATTTCCAATGTTGCTTTTGTGTTGGAAATGCTCCCTATAAAAGATGAAATCTAGCCTTTTATACTTACAGAATGTACGACTTCTGCTCCCTGAATAAGTCGCACAGAGCGTTCCCTGTGAGCACCTAAGCCACTCATTATCACGCCACGATGGGCGTGATAAGAAATCCAAGTCCTCCTCGCCCTGCTTTATGGGCGTAGTAGCCGGTATGACGCAAATAGCGTCATATCCGGGCAGGATGAATGCACTAAAAACCCAGCAAAAATGAGTAAAGAAAAGTGTCACATTTTTGGTGTGTTTTTCTGCCTGGGGATGCCAGTTTACTGCAGAAATATGTATGCAGCATGTCAATTGTGCGCCAAATCTGCATTTCTTGGCAAAAAAATGAAAATTCCAAAGTTTTGAGAACATGTTGGTTTTTATTCCCTTGCAGATTTGGTGCAGAAGTTTTTGCAACCAAATACTCAGCATGCACACATGGCTTGATCAGGTAATCCGGCATCGTTAAACTCAAATCTAGATGACCAGAATTGAGTTGAATGAGTTCATCTCAGGTGAGTTTCCCTGAAGGTAGCGTCACACGTGGCAATATTGCTTGCAATTTCACTGGCTGCAGTGCAATCATGGACACATTGTTACATTTGTACACGGCAACAAAATAGAACAATGTGTCCATGATTTCACTGCAACCAGCAAATTGCCAGTGAAATTGCTAGCAATATTGCCACGTGTGACGGTACCTTTAAGGTTACATAGACTGGCTTCACACTACAGTTTTATTCGGGTTCGGGGCTGTCAGGTTCACTAAGGTCAACTAAGGTTGGACTAATGCATGCCTATGGGGCAGGATGGCAGTGATTTGCCATCCGGTTTTGTCCCTGTCCGGCAGCATCAGGCTGCATTCGATTTTTGTCCTGGACACAAAATCACAGCCTGCAGCGTTTTTGTGTCCGGGGCAAAAATCTCACAAAATCGGATCCTACCGGATACTCCTGGATCTGGTGCGATCCTTCACACCCATAACATGGGAGGCTATGGGTGCTGGATTGCACCTGATCTGACAGAAAATCAGATCCAGCTGCGGACGCAGGGTGCTGAAGTTTAGTGGTGGCTGGCGCTGAACTTCAGCACCTGGAGAGCGGCGGCTGCAATTTTAGAACCGCGGCTTGCTCCCCGTTAGACGCGATTTTGGAATTTCAGAACTTTGGACAACAGCATCACCACACACTGCCGATTCCGGCAGAAGACAGTACCGGAGGGCATATTTGCTCTCCGGTTCTGTTTTTCTGGAGCTGTCAGGCTGTGTCCGGTGCATCAAGCAAAACACCAGACACAGCCTGACAGCAGAAAACCGCGGTATGAAGCCGGCCTTAGAGACACTGTGAGCACTGTGAGAATCACCAGCTGTGACATCATGTGAACTCACTGACTTCACCGCTCTCACAGCTGTGGCTCCATCATTGTGATCTGCAGTTCATGGTGATCAGTCATGTTTCTGCGACCTCAGATGAAGCAGAGCCAGATTTGTCCAGTCTGTGGATCATGTCGGACCTGCTGGAGTGTTTTGGAAGTTAATACATTTGAAAATTAGCTTCTATTTTTTTTAAAGCAAGTATTTTTCTCTTTGTTTTGTCTTCATTTCTTTTTATTTACAAAATTAGTAATGGAGGGAATCTCATAGACCCCCTACCCATTACTTATCCAGTGCTTTGTGGCTGCTGTGATTTTTAGACATATCACAGATGTGATTAACCCATTATATTACTCCAATTCCCACCACACCAGGGCAATCAGGATGAGCTGGGTAAAGGGACAGGAATTGGCACATCGAATGGATGCACAATTTTTTTGGCACCTTCAGGGTGCTATTTTTTTAGCCTGGGAGGGCCCAATAACCTTGGACCTTCCCAGGTTGAGAATATCCACCCTCAGCCATGCACATAGTTCTGGCTGGGTTTTTACTTAAATAATTAAAAAAAACCTGCGTGGGGTCAATTATATTTTGAAATCCAGCCAAGGTAATAGGCATTGCTGGGGCTGAGATCACTGCTGAGGGCTTTATCTGTGCTATGTATCAAATATGGAGGACAGCACACCTTTTTTTTTCAATTGGTTATTTATTTTTACATTACACTTTGGGACCCAGTCAGCTAGTGTGAGGGCAACCAATCAGACAGAGGGTGGGGGTGCAGTCTGACTGTGACCAATCACAAACACTGTCGCAGAGGGTGAAGGAAGCAGTGAAAAAGCATAAGGCTTAGTGAGCAGACTCGGAAGCACTGCGACAGGTGCACGGTTCTGAGTAAGTATAATTGAATGCTTTAATCCCTATTTTTGTATACTAGCCTTTACTACCACCATTTGATAGCGTAGAATTTCAGGTCCCCATAGACTTATAAGGGGTTCTGGGTTTCTGGCTCAATTTCAGGTATTCATATTTGGTATTTCAGATTTGTTCCCAGACCAAACTTTTGTTTTCAAGTTCGGCTGGATCAGCCGAACCTGAATATCTGCGAGTTTGCTTATCTCTACTTATCACAGTATTAAAGCATAAATTATTTTAGACACACTCAGGCCCTTACACATGTCTGTGAAGATCTTGGCAGAGGGGAAAGACTGGGGAATAGCGGGGAAACAGGTGGATTAGTCAGACAGCAGAGTTTAGGATGGATTGGTGTGGTGCAAGGGAGCTAGTGGGGAGGCCAGTGAGTAGGAGGTTACAGTAGTCGAAGTGAGAGATAATGAGGGCATGAATAAGTGTTTTTACAGTGTCATGGTTAAGGAAAGTGTGGATCTGGGAATTATTTTTGAGCTGGAGTCGGCAGGAGGCGGCGAGGGCTTGGATATGAGACTTGAAGGAGAGGGAAGGGTCGAAGATTACTCCGAGGCACCTAGCATGGGGGACCGGGGAGAGTGAGCAGCCATTGACACTGATGGATAGGTCTGGTAGAGGGGGAGAGCAACTTGGGGGGGGAAGATGATGAACTCAGTTTTGTACATGTTCATGTTCAGTTTTAGAAATTGAGCATAGAAGAAGGATGAGATGCGGATAGACATTGTGGAATTTTGGATAGTAAGGAGGTTATGTCAGGTCCAGATGGTTAGATCTGGGTGTCGTGGGCATAGATATGATACTGAAGTATGTGGGACTCAAAGAGTTGCCTCAGGGTGAGGGTGTAGATAGAGAAAAGTAAGGGGTCCAAGAACTGAGCCTTGGCGGACACTGACAGATAGGGGGTAGGTCGAAGAGGAGGTGTGGGAATGGGTGACGCTAAAAGTCAGGTCCATTAGATATGAGGAGATCCAGGAGAGGGCCAGGTCAGTGATACTAAGAGATTCCAGAATCTGTAGCAGGAGGGAATGGTCTACAGTGTCGAAGGCGGAAGATAGGTCAAGGAGGAGGAGGACATAATAGTGTTGCTTGCTCTTGGTGGTCAGTAGGTCGTTGGTGACATTAGTTAGGGCTGTTTCGGTGGAATTATGGGATTGGAAGCCGGATTGTAAGCGGTCAAAGAGGGAACAGGAGTAGAGGTGGGAAGACAGTTCAAGATGGACATATTGTTCTAGTAGTTGTGAGGTGAATGATAGAAGAGATATGGGGCGATAGTTAGAAACAGATGATGGGTCGAGGGAGGGCTTTTTGAGGATGATCTTCTGTCATGGTGGAAAAGCTTCCTTTGGACAGAGAGGGCTGGGCAGCAATTGGGAAGGACCGAGAGGACAGTGGGTCAAAGCTTTCTCTGATGTTATTGATCTCCTGTTTGAAGAAAGAGGCAAAGTCGTCTGCACAGATGAGAGAAGAGGGAGGAGGTGCAGGGGGATGGAGTAGAGATTTGAAAGTTTTGAAAAGTTGTTTGGGGTTGGGAGACAGGGTGGTTATTAGAGATAAGAAGTAGGCTTGTTTTGTGGCGGTGAGTGCACCCTTAACGTTAGTGAGGGACTGTTTGTACATGGCAAAGTGCACTGTAGAAGGGGATTTCTTCCATCTCCACTCGGCCGCCCTTGACGCCCAGCGCAGCTTTTTAGTGAGGCTGGTGAGCCAGGGTTGCCTGTGTGTGCTGCTTTTGTTGTATGTGAGGAGGCAGCCAGATCGAGGGCTCTAGTTATTGTGGTGTTATAGAGTATAGCAGCAGGGACAGCGTCATATGAGGAAGCTATGTCTGCAAGAGGGGGAAGAGACTCAGAGAATGAGTGGAAATTAATATGTTTGAGGTTTCTGCAGGGATGAGTGAGTTTCCGGAGAGGGGGAAGTGTAGTAGGAGAAAGTTAGCAGGTTATGGTTAGATAGGGGGATGGGTGAGTTTGAGTGGTCAGTGAGGGAACATAGGCAGGTGAAGACAAGGTCCAGTGTTTGGCCATCGTTGTGAGTTGCATAGGAGGACCAGTGAGAAAGCCCAAAAGAGGTGGTCAGTGATAGGAGTCTAGAGGCAGTAGGGTGCGGGGTGTCAATGGGCATGTTGAAATCGCCCATGATGATAGTGGGGATGTTGGAAGAAAGAAAGTGGAGAAGCCAGGTGGTGAAGTGGTCAAGATAAATTGTGGTAGATCCTGGGGTGCGGTAGATGACGGCCAGCTGAAGGTTGTAGGGGGAGAAGTTGCGAATGGAGTGCACCTCGAAAGAGGGTAGGGTAGTAGATGGTAGCAGTGTAATTGGGGTAATAGAGCAGCTGTCGGAAAGGAGCAAGCCGACTCCTCCACTATGCTTTTTATTAGGGCGGGGGGTGTGAGAGCCATAGGAGAGTGCAATGGGGAGGCTGTATTGAAGAGGGTGAGACAGGTTTTGGTGATGCCAAGGAATAAGAGTTTGTTAGTGGTGAAGAGGTCATGGATGAATGAGAGTTTGTTGCATACCGAGTGAGCATTCCGTAGTGCTCCAGGTAGAGGGACTGGGGGAGCAGGGGCTGGATGAATGGGTATAAGGTTATGGAGGTTGCGAGAGTTTGTGTTTGGGATGGGTATGGGATAGAGGTGACTGTGGCAATGTGATGGGGGGGACCAGGATTCGGGGATATGTCACCAGGAAGTAGGAGAAGCAGCGTGTTAGAAGGTGGGAGCAGTTGAGGTTACCTGGTAGGCGTGCATGTTTGGAGACGAGGGACTGCATGTGAAGGAATAGTTCAGAGGAGGGTTTGCGATGAGTGGGTAGGATGGAGGGAGAAAGCACTTATTCATTACTGGGTGGAGGAATTAGTGGGGTTAGTAGGAAGTGAAGTAGTATGGGAGTAAAGGTGAAAAGAAGAGGAAACATTTTAAGCAGTAGCTATGGATGCAGCATATTGAGAGGAGATACAGCAGGGGGTGAGATGCAGCCAGGAATGGGGTGCAGCTGGGGATGAGATGCAGTCAGGGATAAGATGCAGCCTGGGATGAGGTGTAGCCAGGGATGAGATGCAGCCAGGGGATTAGATGCAGCCATGGATGAGATGCAGCCAGGGGTCATAAGCAGCGTGAAGATGTACGAGGTTGATGAGGTCGTACCAGGGTGCTGGCCATAGGGATGTAGGGATGAGATGCAGCCAGGGATAAGGTGCAGTCAGGGATGAGATGCAGCTAGGGATGAGATGCAGCCAGGGCTCAGATGCAGCCAGGGATGAGATGCAGGCAGGGATGGGACGCGGCCAGGGATGGGACACGGCCAGGGATGAGATGCGGCCAGGGATAAGATATAGTCAGGGATGAGATGCAGCCAGGGATGAGATGCAGCCAGGGGTGAGATGCAGGTAGAGATGAGATGCAATCAGGGATGAGATGTGGCCAGGGATGAGATGCAGTCAGGATCAGATACAGCCAGGGGTCGGAGGCAGCGTGAAGATGTGCAAGGGTACTAAGGTTGTATCAGGGTGCTGGTCGTTGGCTTTGTCCAGCTGGTGACTTAATTCACTGGAATCTCAGCTCTGGTGCTGCAATCTTTGTGACTCCAGGCAAAATGTCTCTGAGAAGTTTTTTTTGCTGTTGCCTGCCGTTATGTGCAGCTCCCTTGGCCTATGGCTGAACGGCAGTCGTATTCTGGGCTCCAGAATCCACTCTCGTCCTCTGCCAGCCTCCCCCGCTCCTGCTCAGCAGCTCACCCGTTGGCTGTCACACCAGGAGGATTCAGCTCTCAGTCCCCTCGCTCCCCCGCTATGGGCCAGGAGCAGGGAGAGCAGATCTGATGATCTGCAGCAGGGGTGGCCTCGGTCTCTCTCTCACCTGCCGATCACTTCAAGTACTCACTGTCCCCAGAGGTCTCCCAGTGGTCTGGTCAAATGGATGCTGTCCAGGGGGAGCGATGTGACCTCTGCTGTCTCTTCCTTTCCTTAGGTAGGCCGTGGAGTTGGACCTAGGGCCTGCTGCAAGCTGCTGCTTCCTGGCTGGGTTTGGACTTGATGGATGGCCCAAACTACCACAGGCTGTGGGGGCGATGATGGCAGTGTTGGATCTATGTGGGGGGTTCAGGTGTCGGTAGATGGGTTGGATTGTGTCCTACCAGCCTGGAGCACTCTCACATGCGTGCATCACCCCCAGCGGCCATCCCACAAGAATGTATTCATTGGCTTTAAGCCATAATCATCAACATTTACAGAAATAAATGCTTGAAATAGATCACTCTGTTTGTAATGACTATATAATATATGCATTTCTCATCTATTGAATTACTGAAATAAATTTTTTGATGATATTTTAATTCATTGAGATGCACCTGTAGATAGAAAGAAAGAGTTAGATTTATACATATATATATATATATATATACTAGCTGGGTGCCCGATGCACAATGCATCGGGATTCTAGCAGAGCGAGTCTCTGACTCGCAATGGCCGCTGTGCGGCCAATGCTTCGTTCGTATCCACATGACCACGCTGACTCGCAGCGTGAGCGGTCTCAAAAGGGGCAAAAAACCCATTCGTGATTATATAATAGATATATATATATAGATAAATAAATAGATTAAAAAAATTGATAGACAGAATAGATAGAAAAATTACAAGGCAGGCAGTACTCTTTCTATTCGAAACAAAACCAAGCTTTATTGGTCAAACCAACTTGCAAAAGGTTCTAAGGCTACTTTCACATTTGCGTTCGACTCCGCTGCGTCTGCTTTGCAGACAGGAACGCAGTGCCGAACACATCATTTATTGTGTCACTGCGTTCTTATTCACCCCAATGTATGATTTGTATGCTTGCAGAGCCGTGCATACAAATCATACATTCTCCGACGCACCCAAAATGCAACATGTCACATTTCTGTGCGCAGAGAATAAGCGCATGCGGACTTGAACATGGGCCATCCGAGGGCGACTGCATACACCATACGTCCCCATGTTAAACATAGGGATGCAGTTGAAAGCTTTCTTGGAGAGATTTGCACCAGAGTTTATTATTTTTTGTACTGCTCTTTTTTGAACATATAGATAGAATGGATAGAGGTACAACAATAATACAATGTGCAAACCTCCTACATATTGTAAGATGTGGCACTAAAGGGCTTTTAATGTGTATTTCTCCACTAAATAAATAAATAATTAATTAGAAAAACTGACTTGGGTCCTCCTATTTTTGTTAGCTAACTAGGGTAAAGCAGACAGCTGCAGCTTCCAAGCCACAGCTGGAAACTTTCCTTTTCTAGGAATCCAAAACAGAGGTCACCCCATGCTGTTTTATTAAATTATTTATTTATAAATAATAATAATAATTATAATAAAAAACATGTGGAGTCCCCCATATTGGATAATCAGCCAAGGTAAAGATGACAATAAGCATCAAATGTCCAACACTTTTAGTTTCACCCTGATATCAATTAATCTCTAAATCTCCCGTGCTTCCTCACACTGGGGCCCACGGGCGATACATGAAATTTCAATCACTATTCATGCAAAAAAATCACCTGACAAAAGGGCACCTGACGAAGAAGAAAGTTGAAACGTGCGTAGGCAGAGCGGGTGGGTGTCACTCCACAAGACAGCAGATTGTGCAACTATACAGGTAAATAGAAGCAGTAACCTGAACTGGTTGCTGGTAGAGGCCCTATAGAAAGATATATAGAGGCCTACAAGTGAAATTGAGTATTTTACCAAGGCTTTGTACAGTACTAGGATAGTGCTAATTGGAGCACTGTGATATCGCTGTCAGAAAAGTAATGATACAGAGAGCACCCACATATACTGTTGTTAAATACATGATTTTTAATGTTTTTAGCTTGTAATTTTATTGTACTTGAACTAATGTATAACTATGCAATTTTATAAATAAAGGTGATTTTTTGCACGAATAGTGATTGAGGTTTCATGTATCGCCCGTGGGCCCCATTGTGAGGAAGCACGGGAGATTTTGAGATTAAAAGGTAAAGATGACACCTGGGGTCTGGTAATCTCAGGCCGGAAAGGACCCCCGCCCAAACATTTTCGGCTGCAGCCACTCCATAACTGGTGCCTCCATTAGATTTGCCACTCCTGGCACTTCAAACTGGTTCTTAATATTGACCTAGTGCATTGGAAAATGGGGTAATGGTATTTGGGTTGATGCTAGCTGGGTAATATCAGCTGGCATCAAGTCCTGGGGCTAGTAATGTCAAAGTGTCAATCAGATACCCAATATTACTAATCCAGTCAATTATAACACAAATAACCACACCAAAATTTATTTTATTTGAAAGGAAACTCCCCAAAGCACAATTAAAAAATATTTATATATTTTTTTTAATGAAAAAAGAAAAGAAATCATGAACTAGTGCAGGGTTTCCGCTGGACAGGGCCGTATTTGCCATTAGGTATTTGGGCGCCGGAATTCGGGGAGGGCGGCGTCTAAGAGTGTTGTTTTTATTTTTCCTACCTGCTCTGAGCCCCGGCCGGGTGACCCCGCCCCCCGGGTGACCTCCCCCTTTCATCACGCCCTTCCTCCCTTTGGTCATGCCCACCCACCTCACTAGTAGTATGCTGCATTCCAGAAAGAAGAGGCGCTGGAGCAGCATGATTGATGGCAGACGGCAGGGCGGGCGGCAGGGCTCATAGTTTAGGCTCCGCCGGCGGTACAGATGCCAAGTGGAAAAGGACCTGCGATGATGTCACGCACATGTGGCTCGGGTGGGCGGAGCCACATTTTGCCCGGCAAGAAGAATTGTCAACAGATTAGGAGGAGCTGGGACTGACTATACAAGGTACATTTAGGGGGTATGCAGAGGAAATGGAGGGGGTGTGCAGAGGACATGGAGGGGCGTGCAGAGGACATGGTGGAGTGTGTGCAGAAGACATGGAGGGGATGTGCAGAGGATATGGAGGGGGTGTGTAGAGGACATGGAGTGGGGTGCAGAGGACATGGAGGGGGTGTGCCGAGGACATGGTGAAGTGTGTGCAGAGGACATGGAGGGAAGGTGTGCAGAAGACATGAAGGGGGGTTGCAGAGGATATGGTGGAGTGTGTGCAGAGGACATGGTGGAGTGTGCGCAGGGGACATGGAGGGGGTGTGTAGAGGACAAGGAGTGGAGTGCAGAGGAAATGGTGGAGTGTGTGCAGAGGACATGGAGGGTGTGTGCAGAGGACATGGTGGAGTCTGTGCAGAGGACATGGAGGGAGGGGGTGCAGAGGACATGGAAGGGGGTGCAGAGGACATGGTGGAGTGTGTGCAGAGGACATAGAGGGGGGGTGCAGAGGACATGATGGTTCACTGCAGAGCACAGAGCTGATGACATGGTGGTACACTGTGCACAGCACAGAGCTGAGGACATGGTGGTACACTGTGCACAGCACAGAGCTGAGGACATGGTGGTACACTGTGCAGAGCACGGAGCTGGGGACATGGTGGTACACTGTGCACAGCACGGAGCTGAGGACATAGTCATACACTGTGCACAGCACGGAGCTGAGGACATGGTCATACACTGTGCACAGCACGAAGCTGAGGACATGGTGGTACACTGTCTGTGCACAGCACGGAGCTGAGGACATGGTGGTACAGTCTATGCACAGCACAGAGCTGAGGACATGGTGGTACACTGTCTATGCACAGCCCAGAGCTGAGGAAATTGTGGTACACTGTCTATGCACAGCACAGAGCTGAGGACATGGTGGTACCCTGTCTCCCGCCGCCTTAAAATCGGTCCGTTTCTCATCCAGGAGAGTTGGATGAGTGACATCCACTTTTTGGTCTATTTGGCATCCAACTGCTGTGCGAGTGTCCGACATTTTTCTCAGATTCTCAGATCACATCCATGTGCAATCTGATTTTTTTCTCAGCAGCTATTTACTGTATAATCATTTACAGGAACATTTTACATTGTTCTCAGCTACAGAATGATAATGTATCCGTGAAAAAAACGTGTGTCCAACTGGGATTGGCCGTGTCTGTTCCATGATTTTATCAGACCCATAGACCTGCATTGGCGAGTCTCGTGTGTGAATCGCAGACTGTCGCAGAATGTTGTGGCTTTTTCTCATCCTGAATCTGGATGAGAAAAAAGCGTCCGACACTCGCCAATGTGCTCTCAGTCATTGATTAACATTGGTCCGACTGCAATGAAATCACGCATTGCACTCGTCTGAGTTTCACGCCAGTGTGTCCGTACCCTAATAATAAAATCAATATAGTAATCCTACAATGTCTGCTGGACATGGTATGGGGAGGGTTTATGGCTCAGTAAGTACATACACCATACTTCTTGTTATTAACCAATTAATGCTCTTTTGTCCACCGCACTGCAGTGTAAAAAGAGGAAGACAGCGAGACGGGCAACATCGCATCAGAGAGCCCCTGCCCTCGAAATAGAAGATCTTCAGATCCTGGTATTGTGACATAATATTAAGAATAGAAAAAGAGAAAACAGAGCAAGCACTCCCTGGGAAAAACCTGATGGATATTTTACAGGAACACTAGGGTGGGGATATATAGATGGACTCTCACCTAATCTGGTTGTGCTGTCTCTGCACAACCAGAGTGTACGCTCTCCAGCTCCACTCTGTTTCACCGTCCGGATCCGCTCCCACGTCTCCTCAATCACGTGGTGCGAGCGGTCGTGTGACCGTGGCGTCACGGCAGGTCCTTCATTTCCTCCTGGCTCCTGTAATCAAATTACCGATCAGCTCCGCAGCTCCAATACAACCCACAACAAGTGGGAATCAATTCAGTGTAATATGTGTTGTCCTTATAGGAGCGCTGGAGCACAAATGGGGTCTGGTTCTCTAAGATTAAAAGGCTTTATTTGACAATAAGGACAACACATATTACACTGATAATATTAAGAATAATATTTTTTGCATTTATATTACTCTATGAACGCCACAGCACTTTACATACATCATCAACACTGTCCCCATTGAGGCTCACAATGTAAACATCCTATCAGTATGTCTCTGTAGTGCGGTTGGACAAACCTTTTATATGTACTACATGATGAAATGTGGGGGGAGAAGCTACATGAAGCTGTAGGGGACTGCCACGACTAGGGGGAAGATTGTCTGTGATGGGAGGAGGAGTCGTGATAGGGGAGGAGCTGTGACAGGGGGAGGGCCTGCAACAGGGGGGAAGAGCCATGACGGGGGGGGGAAACCACTGACAGTGCCTAGGGCAGCAGGAACTCCAAATATGGCCCTGCCGCCAGAGACCACTGAATCCGATGTAGTCCAAGATCACAAACTTGCAAGACATCCTTTCCATGTATCTACAATGCCTTGTGAAAGTATTTGGCCCCCCATTGAACTTTTCAACCTTCTGTCACATTTCAGGCTTCAAACATAAATTGTAATTTTTTTGTGAAGAATCAACAAGTGGGACACGATCATGAAGTGGAACAAAATGTATTGGATATTTTAAACTTTTTTAACAAATAAAAAACTGAAAAGTGGGGCATGCAATATTATTCGGCCCCCTTGAGTTAATACTTTGTAGCGCCACCTTTTACTGTGATTACAGCTGCAAGTCGCTTGGGGTATGTCTCTATCAGTTTTGCACATCGAGAAACTGAAATTCTTGCCCATTCTTCCTTGCAAAACAGCTGGAGCTCAGTGAGGTTGGATGGAGAGCGTTTGTGAACAGCAGTTTTCAGCTCCTTACACAGATTCTTGATTAAATTCAGGTCTGGACTGTGACTTGACTATTCTAACACCTGGATATGTTTATTTTTGAACCATTCCATTGTAGATTTTGCTTTATGTTTGGGATCATTGTCTTGTTGGAAGATAAATCTCGGTCCCAGTCTCAGGTCTTTTGCAGACTCCAACAGATTTTCTGACAGAATGGTCCTGTATTTAGCTCCGTCCATCTTCCCATCAATTTTAACCATCTTCCCTGTCCCTACTGAAGAAAAGCAGGCCCAAACCATGATGCTGCCACCAACATATTTGACAGTGTGGATGGTGTTTTGAGGGTGATGAGCTGTGCTGCTCTTACGCCAAACATATCGTTTTGCATTGTGTCCAAAAAGTTTGATTTTGGTTTCATCTGACCAGAGCACCTTATTCCACATGTTTGGTGTGTCTCCCAGGTGGATTGTGGCAAACTTCAAACGAGACATTTCATGGATATCTTTGAGAAATGGCTTTCTTCTTGCCACTCTTCCATAAAGGCCAGATTAGTGCAGTGTATGACTGACTGTTGTCTTATGGACAGACTCTCCCACCTCAGCTGTAGATCTCTGCAGTTCACCAGAGTGATCATGGGCCTTTTCGCTGCATCTCTGATCAGTCTTCTCCTTGTTCAAGATGAAGGTTTATAGGGACGGCCGGGTCTTGGTAGATTTGCAGTGGTCTGATACTCCTTCCATTTCAATATGATCGCTTGTACAGTGCTCCTTGAGATGTTTAAAACTTGGGAAATCTTTTTGTATCCAAATCCGGCTTTAAACTTCGTCACAACAGTATCACGGATCTGCCTGGTGTGTTCCTTGGTCTTCATGATGCTCTCTGCACTTGAAACAGAACCCTGAGACTATCACAGAGCAGGTGCATTTATAGGGAGACTTGATTACACACAGGAGGATTCTATTTATCATTACCAGTCATTTCGGACAACATTGGATCATTCAGAGATCCTCACAGATCGTCTGGAGTGAGTTTGCAGCAATGTAAGTAAAGGGGACAAATAATAATAAAACTTTTCAGTTTTTTATTTGTTAAAAAAGTTTAAAATATGCAATAAATTTCGTTCCACTTCATGATTGTGTCCCACTTGTTGATTCTTAACAAAAGTATTAGAATTTATATCTTTATGTTTGAAGCCTGAAATGTGGCAAAATGTTGAAAAGTTCAAGGGGGCCAAATACAATACAATACAATACAATACAAAGCACTGTATCTTTTCTTTCAATTTTGTCTTTATTGACAATTATGTCAAAGTAATTACAACATATAGCAAGAACATATAAGCGATAATGATAATACAATATGAACAGCAGTACAATTTTAAGATCATAACGGCGGACCTTTGAGAGAGTAAAAGGAGAGGTACAGCTCTCAGGGGTGCAAACCCGAATACATTCACAAAACGGTGAGAGACTGGTTCCTTATAAAAATTGTAATGGAGTGTTAAGTATAATCTAGTGGTGAGCGAGTCTCTGCTACCATAAGAAATTTCTGGAAAGTTGGTATGAAGACAGATCTATGCCGACTGCTAGGGTCAGAGTAGCACTGGTAGGACCTGTCCTTAGAGGTATCATAGTGAGAAGTTGTCCACCATTAGGCCTTGGTGAAGGAAAAGAGAGAGAAGGAGAAAAAGAAGAGAAGAGGAGAAAGAAGAAAGTATGGACATAAAGAGGGGGTGGAATAGGGGGAGACATGAGGCCAGAGGTGGGGAGGGGGTTTGGATGGAGGGTTTAGGGGTGTTAATTCGGCTGAGGGAGAGTATATAGTATAGACTTTGATAGAAGAGGATTAAGAGAAAGTTGGCGCTGAAGGGAAATATGGGGGGGGGGCCCTCAAAAGTGATGTGGGGCTAAGTTGGGGAGCAGAGTAGCAATTTGATGTGGTGAACCAAACAGTTAGAGTTGTTTAGTCTAGCTCACTCACAAGAGCAAGAAACACTTGCGTGGTACGGTAACTCTCCCACGGGGTCCAAATCTCTTTGAAGTTGGTCATGGAAAATCTGGTCAGGGCTGTCAATTCCGCAGCTCTGTAGATTTGGTCTAGTTTCAGACATATTTGTTTTTTGGTGGGTATCTTAGAAGTCCTCTAGAGAGGTGGGATCAGGGCTTTAGCAGCTAACAGAATGTCAAAAGCCAGTCCCAAGGCCGACCTGTCTGTTAGCTAGATTGGGAAGTGGAATAAGTTTGTATTTTTGTTGGGGTTAGAAACCATCTCGATATTAATTTATCTTTCCATCTATCTATCTATCTATCTATCTATCTATCTATCTATCTATCTACTAGAAAAAAACTCTGCAGCACTCAGCTACTACCAGTGATGTACATATGCTGACAAGCTATATATATATATATATGAGAAAAAATGTAAAAACTTACGTTTTTTTCAAAAAACTCAAAATTCTTCTTTCTTTTTTTTTTTTTAAATCTGAAGTTCTTAGTACATACATTGGCCAATGTCTGTTTGCTCATCGACTGTGACAAAGTGACTTCAGGTCCGATGAGTCCTAACGCTGACACCCAAGTCCTCCTTGTCCACCCTACCCCACTACTAAGTGTGCGGACACCATCTCGACCCTAGATCACCTGTAGGCATTGAGGGTGCAAATTGCAGAAATGGAGCCAGCAACTCCACACGATACAAAAGAGAAAAAAACTGCACAGCACTCACAGACAATGTGAACTGGTGCCAGCAGAGACGCTGGGTCAAACTACCAGAAAAAAACTCTGTAGCACTCAGCTACTACCAGTGATGTAGATATGCTGACAAGCTATATATATGAGAAAAAATTTAAAAACGTATGTTTTTTTAAAAAAACTCAAAATTCTTTTTTTTTTTTTTTTTTTTTTAATCTGAAGTTCTTAGTACACACATTGGCCAATGTCTGTTTGCTCATCGACTGCGACGCAGTCGATGAGCAAACAGACATTGGCCAATGTGTGTACTAAGAACTTTCCCACACCCGGGTGCACAGCTCTGCTACAACTCTGGTGGAGGTTCTCCACCAGAGATGTAGCAGAGGTAAAGAAGAACCCTGGATTGGACTACGTCGGACGAAAGAGGATTTTTTTAAAATAAAGAATGAGTCCCTAAGTGTGTTTTTGGTTTTTTTTTCAAATAAAAATAATTTTTCTTGGTTTTGTGTTTTTATTTAAACAATTTAATAGAAATTCATGGGGGGGCATGTCTAATATTGGCGTGACCCCATGAATTTCAGGCTTAGGGTCAGCTGATAACAAAAAGCTGTCCCTTACCCCTTTATTACCCAGTGAGCCACCGCACCAGGGCCCTGGAAGAATTGGGTTCAGCGCCAGAACATGGCGCTTCAATGAACGCACCATCTTCTGTGGCGGCTGTGGGCTGCCATTCGCAGCCGGGGGTGCCCAGAATGTTTGCGCCTCCCTCCGCTGTGAATTCCATCCCCCAGCTGCCTAGCTGGACCTGGCTGGACATAGAAATCACACAGAGCCCCACGCATATTTTTTTTTATTTCATGAAATTCATGAAATAATAAAAAATAAGGGCTTCCCGATATTTCTGTGTCCAGGCAGGTACAAATAGTCAGCTGGGAGTTGGGGGCAGCCCGTTACCGTCTGCTGTATCCGGCTGGAATACAAAAAGACTGCGAAGCCCAGTCAAAATGTTTCTGAAAAATCCATTAAACAATCCTATAAAAAGGGACCGCATCTTTATTAACCCATCGACCATAGTCGAGGGGTTAATAAAGATGCAGACCCTTTCATTCATATTGTTTTTTGAATTTTTCAGAAAAAAAAGTTGACGTGGGCTTCGCTGTATTTTGGCATCCAGCCAGATACAGCAGGCAGCGACGGGCTGCCACCAGCCCCCAGCTGCCTATTTGTACCTGGCCGGACACAACAATATAGGGGAGCACCTTTTTTTTATTATTTCATGAATTTTATGAAATAATGAAAAAAAATGCGTGGGGCTCAGCACTATTTCTATGTCCAGCCAGGTACAGCTAGGCAGCTGGGGGCTGGAATCCGCAGCGCAGGGAGACCCAAGCTTTCTGGGCACCCCCCGCTGCGAATGGCAGCCCGCAGCCACCCCAGAAGATGGCGTGTTCATTGAAGCGCCATGTAAAAAAAACCACAACGCAGAGAAATTTTTTTTTATTAGAAATAAAAATCCTATTAGTGACTTCATCTTTAATAAAAAAAATCCTCTTCCATCTGCCATAGTCCTAAAACGACATCTCCGCACTGCTACATCACTCGGTTTATTCACTGCTTTGCCGGCGCTCGGCAATCTCCAGCGGCCGGCGGCAGTCTTCGGGATGTGACAGCAGGGTTCACCCGCGGTCATAGCCCAAGCTATGACCTAAGGTGAACCCTGACTGTTGTAGTCATTTCTCAGCCTGCTCTCACTCTGCATAGACATTTGCGTCTATGCAGAGCGATGTAGCAGTGCTGAGATTGCGTTTATGTACTACTTCGGACAGAAGAGGATTTTTTTTAATAAAGATGGAGTCACTAAATGTATTTTTGTTTTATTTCTAATAAAAAAAAATTTCTCTGTGTTGTGTTTTTTTTTACAGAATTTACTGGAAATTCATGGCGGTCATGTCTACTATTAGTGTGACCGCCATGAATTTCGGGCTTAGGGCCAGCTGATAATACAAAGCTGGCCCTAACCCCTTTATTACCCAGTGAGCCACTGCACCAGGGCCCCAGAAAGCTTGGGCCTCCCTGCGCTGCGGATTCCAGCCACCATCTGCCTAGCTGTACCTGGCTGGATATGGAAATAGCGCGGAGCCCCACGCTTTTTTTTTTAATTATTTCATGAAATTCACCGATGGCATCCTATGGTATCCGATTTGAAGCATCTGTGACTGTCCGTTGAGTCCTTCAAAATCAAGGATCCCGACGGATGCACAAAAAACGCTGTGTGAAAGCAGCTTTAGTTTTATACCTTGTGAGGTACACTTCCATATATCCGTGGGCAATATACTGCAAAGAAATTCCTAATCGATAGTTCTAACAAGGAAAAGCAAGTGTAACAAAAATGTGCACAGTATTTGTACCTTAGCTTACTATACCTCATGTTAGACCTTGCAAAATATTTAGTCTATTGATAAGCTGATCATTTAATCAGGTATCACATACTTACTTGTTACACTTGGCTATTCTTTCTTAGGACTCTTAAGGCCGCTTCACACGCTAGGATATAGGTAAACGAGATTGTTAGCTATGTCACGTGACCGCGATCCTTCCGACATCGTTAGTGCATTGTCACACTCAAGGATATTGTTAACAATCTTAAATTTGGCAACTCTCCAGCTGTTTGGAGAAGAACATTAGAACGATTTTACAAAGCAGCAGGAATAGGAGAATTATGAATGACATCGTTCAAAAAGGTGTCACACTGAACGATGTTGCTTCTCCCATGATGTTAATTGGATGACGAACGATAGATTTGAGGTCAGGATTTCAAATTTTGGATGACCGTTCTAACGATTTTTCCTTCCTACATCGTTTGTTTAGGCTGGCTTCACACCACGGCGTAGTCCAGTCCGGGGCTGTCCGGTGTAAACAAGACAGCCCCGGACCAGTTTTTGGCCCCATAGTAGCCTATGGGGCCAGATGGAGCCGGATGACAACTCTCTGCCATCCGGTTTCATCTCTGCGGTGGAATCCGGGAGAATTCCTATTATTCTCACCGGACACAAAAATGTTGCTTGCAACGTTTTTGTGTCCGGGGAGAAAAATCACCCCAAAAAGCCGGATCCCGGATTCTCCCGGATCTGGGGCAATCCAGCTCTCCCTAACTTGGGAGCCTATGGGCCAGATTGCCCTGATCCGGGAGGATCCGGGAACCGGACACCGGCTGCTGCACGCCGCTGTGATTTCAGGACCGCGGCTAGCTCCCTGCTAGCCGCGATCTTGAAAAATCAGCAGCTGCAGCTGCAATTACAGCCATCTGGCTGCACACAGGACCGGAGGGCACATTTGGCCCTCCGGTTCTGCGTGCTGATCCGGTCTGGGGCTGTCAGGTTTATGCCTTACAGTCCTGGACCGGACTGCACTGTGGTGTGAAGCCAGCCTTACACGGAACGACGCACAAATGATATCGTTTGACCGATCACAAATCTGTGACGTTTCAACAATATCGTTAACGAAATCCTAGCGTGTGAAGCGGCCTTTATGAATATTCTTGCAGTATATTACCCACATATATATAGAAGTGTACCTCACATAGCTTAAAACTAACTAGATAGTCTATACTGATACAAATTTTAGAATTTATTACTTAATAAAAGGATATATGTGCATACTTGTTAAGTTACCTTCCAATATTCTCCCCTCTTGTTTCTGTACAACTGAATTGTCAACATTTATTGTTACTTGTATTGCTACTATGTTACTTGTCCTAGTCTGCCCTTTTTAACATGTAAAGCGCCATGGAATATAATGGCGCTATATAAATTATTAATAATAATAATAATAATAATAATAATAATAATATTGTAGCTGGTGGTGTTCACCGCTCACACTCATAGTGCATAATTTTATTGTGTAGAAATTTTAATCATTCTATTTTTTAATAAAAGTAAAATTTTAAACATAGTGTAGAGGTACGAGGGTGGAGAGGGGGTAATAAAGATGGACTCACTAAGTGTCTCTGTGTTTTTATTTTGAATGATGTTACCTTGGCTGGCAAAAAAATGCTGAAGGTTTGTATTCTAATGGGGTTATGGACAATTGATTTATGCTTCCCACTCTAAAGAGAAGCAGCTCGCAACCGTCCCTGAAAATGGTGCATTCATAAGAAGTGCCATTTACAGGTGCTTTACCAGGCTCTTCCAGCAGCCCAAGTGGGGAGGTGGCATGCTGGGTAATAAGACGTTAATGCCTGCTTTGCATTTTCAGGTGCCATTAAGTCCTGAGATTCTTAATGTCAGGCCAAGCTAATCTCGGCCATTAAGAATCTCAAATAAAATGGTTAAAAAAGACACAACACAGAGAAAAATAATTTTATTCAAAATAAAAACACAGAGGCACTAAGTGACTCCGTGTTTATTACCCCCTCCACACCCTCGTACCCCTCCATGATCCTCTGCGTCGTCTTCTTCATAGGATGCTATGGTGAAGAATACAGTATTCTGTTACCACAGCCTCCAGTCATTGAATAAATGAGCTGCAAAATTAATCTGTAAGCGGTGACTCGCTGAGGTCACCTGAGGTTACTGTCCAGGTAACCATGGTACCTGCTATGATTAACGGCCACCATTGTTATCAGAATAGTAACCTCACGTGACCTCAGTGAGTCACCGCACACCTGGAGCAGGCCTGGCAATGATTGATAAGTGGGGTAGCTGATCTGGTTACCATAGTAATCAAGGCAGGTGACCAGATCATCTGACTATATCTGGTCACGTGATGCGATTGCTATGGTGATCAGATGAGCTGACTATGCAGGTCACTCACTGACAGTAAGCACACATTGTACATTGCAGATTTTAATTACACATATAAACCCACACATAGAACAACACTCCGACAGTGTAGTCATAGTGCTAGGATCTGATAAAACGAGAGGCACCTTGGCAAGCTGTTATCGGGCACTTTCACAGTGGCCACTGTTGAAGCCAAGTCTTCTCAATTTCATTTTATTCTAGAGCAGTTTTTGCTATGCCTGTTTTCATTGTATCTGTATTAGCAGTGCAGTCCATTCACCTCTTTGTACACTTTCAGAGATGCTCTAAAATGGCTCTTCGATTGCAACAAGTTTTATGTTCTTATTGTGTGCCCGCTTATCATGGATGCTTTGTTTGTACTTATTGATGTCCTTTTGGACCTGACTCCAAGATGGCACTGTACAGCAGTGCACAGGGTGTTTCTAATTTTCGGGCCACTCCCGCCAGGGTGGGGCCTCTGCTGGCTCAATCACCCATTTCTTCAGAGCCGCCCTCCATCTTTCAGGAGCATTCACTGACAGGCAGGGTGGCTCTTTCTGATGCCTTCCTCCTAGCTTCTCTCACCAGCTGACACCTTCCTCCTAGCAATTTTCATGCCAACAAAGTCCATCTTCGTAGGCTTTTCTCTCTGTTATGCCAACGATAAACCAAAGATTTCTTCATGGCGCTAACAGCTGTCGTTTTGGAGTTCCTGTGTCTGGCTCCAATCCTCTTGGTAGTTCAGACCACTACTGTAAAATCCCAACACGGTGCTGTCACAGATGGCCCTCATCTCAGCAACTGGGGACCCATGGTCTACTCTCTCTTCTTCTTGTAGGAAGCCCCCAGATTTCAAGGCCTTCCATGATGCTGTCACAGGCTGCTGTACATCTTGCGGTACTTGAGCCACTTTCAAACTTTTCCACATTGTTGTCACTGTACATCTGATGCTTCATCTTAAGCACTCAGGGACACACTTATCCCATCTTCTCTAAGGTTTTCCGCATAACATAGCATGATTTAATTCTGCTGACTTCACCAAGCGTGGTGTGGCGGGTTTGCAGGGACACAGGGAGAGGACACTCTGCTGCTGCTCTGACTAGACCACTGTGACTGCTCACTATCCAGTAGTTAGAGCAAAGCAAGGCAATGCCATGGTGCTAGCACACGTGGCGGGGATAGCAGTAGTTGTTCTGGGTCTGGAGCATGATTACATCCATCTGACTTTACCAAGTGTGGTGAGGTGGATTTGTAGGGGACCCAGGGAGAGGCCACTTCGCCGCCGGGATAAGACCATAGGGACCGCTCACCATCCAGTGGTTAGAGCAAAGCATGGCAGGGCTGGCAGACATGGTGGGGATAACAGTATTTGTCCTGGTTGGGGGTTTGGTCGCCTTTGCACTGACAAGCCATATAAACAATTTGTAAGGGTTCTTCATCTTTGTCTTATTCTTCTAGTGTTTTCTGACTCTGGGCCAGATTTAGCTGCATGATTCAAAGTGTATTGTTGCAAAGAAGTATTCTTCCACAGAGTTAAACCAAAGGTACTTTACTAGAGATGGTAATGTTAACAAAGTCCACAAAGTTCAACATAGGACACATGCAGATGCGGTCATCTAAATTGTTTTCTGATCTTCTCATTCTTTATGTCTATATAATGATTGGTCTCGTCACTACGCTGCAGCTGACATCCAAGCCTTCTAGAGTAAGGTTAAGCACGGCTTTACTCCAACAGTCCCTCCACATGGGTCAATATGGTAATCTACCGAGTTGGTTGGATGATCTATCAAGTTTGACGGTGTACATGGTTCCAGACCTATGGCCTGTTGTGGCCCATCCTCCCTCCGAGGGTAGCTGCACCACCTTCCTTCTTATCTCTTTGCACTTATCAAATAGCTGCAAATTTCCTTACTGCTCCTCTTCAGCCTGCACCATGCCTGATCCCCTCTTTGCTCTACATGTTGTTCATTGGTCTTCATACCGCCACTGTAGACTCTCATATTCTCTCACTCTGTGTGTCTTGCAACAACCGTAACATTAAAACAGGAGCCGAAACCCAAAGACAGGAAAACCATTCCACTATACACCCCTCTCTAGTGGACAGGCTAACCTCTAAAGCCTTTCAGCTCGCTTACTAAACTCTACATAGTTGAGTGTCCCATAGAGGTAACCAGCATCAGTTCAATACTAATACATAAAAGATATGATATGAATAATAGTCACACATAAATTACATAAAAACAGTAAGGGTATGTGCCCACAGGACGTTTTTCAAACAGTCCTGAACACAGCAAAACCGGTACTGGTTTCAAGGATCCCTACAGTCCCTGCCAGGAGATTTGCTGTGTTCAGGTCCAACATTTTTATCACGTTTTTATCGAGTTTTTTGCATTTGTATTGCATTTTTGCTGCCTTTTTGATGCTGCGTTTTTCCAGCATTTTTGCCATTGACTGCAGATAAAGCGCAGGAAAAATAAAACGTGATCAATCTTTCCCATCTGCAGCAAAACCAGAGGATTTGACGTTTCTTGACATCGGCAAAATCAATGTGTAGACCCAGCTTTTCTGTGAAACACATTGATTTTGCAGGGAAGCCCAACTCCAGGAACAAATTAACATAAATGAACATAAAAGCAAGGGTAAACTGCAGGCGGAAACCGCAGCACAAATGCAAGAAAAATGTCCTGTGGACACATACCTAAGGATCCTCAGGGAAGAAGCAGCCACCTCTTCTTGGCATCACCCACCTACTTATACTATTAAAAAAGTATACCGTATATACTCGTGTATAAGCCGACCCGTGTATAAGCCGACCCCCCTACTTTTGCCCCCAAAACCTGGGAAAACCTATTGACTCGTGTATAAGCCGAGGGTGGACTCCAGCACAGGTATACAGCCCCCAGCAGTGTGGTATACAGGCCCCCCAATGGTAGTATACAGCAGCCTCCCCAGTGGTAGTATACAGCAGCAGCCCCAGTGGTATATACAGCAGCAGCTCCAGTAGTTAGTATACAGCAGCCCCAGAGGTATATACAGCCTCAGTGGTAGTATACAGCATCCCCAGAGGTATATACAACACCGGTGGTAGTATACAGCAGCCCCAGAGGTAGTATACAGCAGCCCCAAAGGTATATACAGCAGCCCCAGTGGTAGTATACAGCAGCCCCAGAGGTAGTATACAGCCCCAGTGGTAGTATACAGCAGCCCCAGAGGTAGTATACAGCAGCCTCAGAGGTATATACAGCCCCATTGGTAGTATACAGCAGCCCCAGAGGTATATACAGCCCCAGTGGTAGCATCCAGCAGCCCCAGAGGTATATACAGCCCCAGTGGTAGTATCCAGCAGCCCCAGAGGTATATACAGCCCCAGTGGTAGTATACAGCAGCCCCAGAAGTATATACAGCCCCAGTGGTAGTATACAGCAGGCCCAGAGGTATATACAGCCCCAGTGGTAGTATCCAGCAGCCCCAGAGGTATATACAGCCCCAGTGTAGTATACAGCAGCCCCACAGGTATATACAGCCCCAGTGGTAGTATACAGCAGCCCCAGAGGTATATACAGCCCCAGTGTAGTATCCAGCAGCCCCAGTGGTATATACAGCCCCAGTGTAGTATCCAACAGCCCCAGTGGTAGTATACAGCCCCAGTGTAGTATCCAGCAGCCCCAGTGGTATATACAGCCCCAGTGTAGTATCCAGCAGCCCCAGTGGTAGTATACAGCCCCAGTGTAGTATCCAGCAGCCCCAGTAGTAATAAACAGCCCCCCCTCCTTATCATGTCCCCCCCAGGCTGCGGCAGCTGTCAAAATAACAAACACTTTATACATCACCTTCCGGCGCAGCTCCTCCGCTCCTCCGGTCCTCCGGTCCTCCGCTCGCCGGCTTCTTTTTCCTTGTTGTGCCGGCTACTGTAACCGCAGGAAATGACGTCATCTCCTGCGCCCGGTCACATGACACCGGCACAACAAGGAAGAAGAAGCCGGCGAGCGGAGGAGCGGAGGACCGGAGGAGCGGAGGAGCTGCGCCGGAAGGTGATGTATAAAGTGTTTGTTATTTTGACAGCTACCGCAGCCTGGGGGGGACATGATAAGGAGGGGGGGCTATTTATTACCACTGGGGGACCCATATTAAGGAGGGGGGCTGTGTAGTGCAATATGCACGGCATCCCCCCGCCGCTGATGGACGGGGGGATGCCGTGCATATTCATTGCACTAATGAGGCGGCCCCACGTGACCGCCTGCGGTCACCGCGGCCCCCTCCTGCCTCCTCCAGCCCCCGGTCACAGCCCTTACCCCACAGCATACCGTATGACCCGTGTATAAGCCGAGGGGGGGACTTTTCAGCCCAATTTGTGGGCTGAAAAACTCGGCTTATACACGAGTATATACGGTAATTAACAAACTTCAGAATTAAATCTAAAATTTCAGACCTGATTTGAAATTTTAATACACAGTTTTTAAGCTAATAAAACTATAGACCTAGCAATTTTATAGAGATATGCAATATACATAAAGTTATTTGGAGAAAGAACACCCTCTCTTGTTCATGAGCATACTGTCCTATCTTCACAAGTAAAACTATTATTGTAAAAAGTAGATTTTTACTATAAAAGCTGTGCATATTAAACCAATACACCTTGATGGATCGATTAACAATGTAGCATTTGATAAACTTGTTTATAAAAGTAAAGTTTTCCCTTGAAAGTAAAAGTGATGTTCGACAGCAGCTGTCATTAATAGATTAAGAAATTATTGTAACATCTGTATTTAGATGATTTAATAGCCAACATATTTGAAGAGCAAAAAGAAAATCAATAATGATTTTTGTGCTTTTTTAAAAGTCTTTAGAGGTAATGTGCATCGTAGTACATGTTCCCTCCAGCAAATACTACTAGAAGGTAATCAGACTAGATTAAGCATAGCAATAGTGGATGATTTTAAGAGTAAGACACACATTTATTAAGTTCCACTTCTATCATTAAAATTTGGCCCTATATGTAAGTTGTCAGATTTCTACTATTCCTTTATGCTGTCCTTTGGAGTTTCCCATAAGCACGCAAACATTAACTGCTGTGCTGGTCAGCAATGGCTGGTCTTAAATTTGATAAGGAGACCAAGTAAAGAGCCTGAAGGCTATTTCGCTATAAGAGTCCCATGAGGAAGCTTGAGGTCAGTTCGGTCAAGTCTCAACAGGCCTGAGCCTCCTTGACAAGCAATGTATTACAATGACATATTATAGTATTCCATTTCTTTTTATAAATCTACAGACATACTCACTACAAGAAACAATAGATGTTTACTCAACAGGATCAGTGTTGGTCATGTACAATATTTCGTGTGTCTGCTCTACAAATTCTATTTACCCCAGACATTTCTAAAAAAATCTTTATATAGGTATCCTTGTATACTTTAATAAATACTGTAAATGACTTATTTTTCTTTAGAGATTGATAATCTGATCTATGATAAGCATAAGGGCCCTATTCATGTTTGCATGGGCACCTGTTTTATGTTTAGTTTTGGGAATTTTTCACCTGTTTCTCATTTGCGCCTTAATCATTTAATTTTCACATTTTCAACCCCTTATCACAGAAGCCATTTTTCACCTTTTTATGACCATGCCAAATCTTTCAAATTTGACACATCATTCTATGTGGTAAAAGCTTCTATACAGTGTTGGCCAAAAGTATTGACACCCCTGCAATTCTGTCAGATAATACTCAGTTTCTTCCTGAAAATGATTGCAATCACAAATTCTTTGGTATTATTATCTTCATTTAATTTGTCTTCAATGAAAAAACACAAAAGAGAATGAAGCAAAAAGCAAAACATTGATCATTTCACACAAAACTCCAAAAATGGGCCAGACAAAAGTATTAGCACCCTCAGCCTAATACTTGGTTGCACAACCTTTAGCCAAAATAACTGCAATCAACCGCTTCCGGTAACCATTAATGAGTTTCTTACAATGCTATGCTGGAATTTTAGACCATTCTTCTTTGGCAAACTGCTCCAGGTCCCTGATATTTGAATGGTGCCTTCTCCAAACTGCCATTTTTAGATCTCTCCACAGGTGTTCTATGGGATCAGGTGTGAACTCATTGCTGGCCACCTTAGAAGTCTCCAGTGCTTTCTCTCAAACCATTTTCTAGTGCTTTTGAAGTGTGTTTTGAGTCATTGTCCTGCTGGAAGACCCATGACCTCTGAGGGAGACCCAGCTTTCTCACACTGGGCCCTACATCATGCTGCAAAATTTGTTGGTAGTCTTCAGACTTCATAATGCCATGCACACGGTCAAGCAGTCCAGTGCTAGAGGCAGCAAAGCAACCCCAAAACATCAGGGAACCTCCGCCATGTTTGACTGTAGGGACTGTGTTCTTTTCTTTGAATGTCTCTTTTTTTCTCCTATAAACTCTATGTTGATGTCTTTGCCCAAAAAGAGAGAACATTCTTCCAAAATGTTTTAGGCTTTCTCAGGTAAGGTTTGGCAAACTCCAGCCTGGCTTTTTTATGTCTCGGGGTAAGAAGTGGGGTCTTCCTGGTCTCCTACCATACAGTCCCTTTTCATTCAGACGCCTAAGGATAGTAAGGGTTGACACTGTTGTACCCTCGGACTGCAGGGCAGCTTGAACTTGTTTGGATGTTAGTCAAGGTTCTTTATCCACCCTACGCACAATCTTGCGGTCAAATCTCTTGTCAATTTTTCTTTTCTGTCCACATCTAGGGAGATTAGCCAAAGTGCCATGGGCTTTGGAGATGGACTTGTAGCCTTAAGATTGCTCATGCTTCCTCACAATTTGGTTTCTCAAGTCCTCAGACAATTCTTTGGTCTTCTTTTCTGTTCAATGTGGTACACACAAGGACACAGGACAGAGGTTGAGTCAACTTTAATTCATGTCAACTGGCTGCAAGTGTGATTTAGTTATTGCCAACACCTGTTAGGTTCCACAGGTAAGTTACAGGTGCTGTTAATTACACAAATTAGAGAAGCATCACATGATTTTTCTAACAGTGCCAATACTTTTGTCCACCCCCTTTTTATGTTTGGTGTGGAACTGTATCCAATTTGGCTTTAGGACAATTCTTTTTGTGTTTTTTTTTATTGAAGACAAATTAAATGAAGATAATAATACCAAAGAATTTGTGATTGCAATCATTATCAGGAAGAAACTGAGTATTATCTGACAGAATTGCAGGGGTGTCAATACTTTTGGCCAACACTGTATGTCCCAGTATTTCTGAGATTCTATTTTGTGACATATATGACTTTATATAAGCGGAATATTTAGATGGATAAAAATTTAATTTATTTATGTAAGAATTTTTGCAACAATATAAAAATATTTGGAATGTTAAAACTTTGAATTTTTAAGCTTCTTGAAGAGCTTATCCCTGGCTTCATCCCCAACATTGACATACGGTGATGCTTGACTTGTGGTGCCAGGAAGCATCAATGGGGGAGGATTATGAAGTTGGTTAACCTTAAGCCGTCAACTCATTAATGAAGAACTGAGGATCTGTGAATCTTAAGTTCTTCCATAGACCCCAATATCTACCGTTTTAAACAGGTAGTTACCATTAACCAAGACTAACAATACTACTGAAAGTACTGTTTATAATTGTAGTGCTAGGACCCTGAGTTTACTGGCTTCTTTAACCAAATTTACTATCCATCCACTGCTTCCAAACATTGGCAGACATCATGCATGCCATTAGAAATGCCCCACTAATCATGTTCAGTGGGCTCTAGCATCACCTTCCGCTGTAGGCGCTCCTGATTTGGAGACATATGTGCAAATCTATTTGGGATATGCTAGTTTTGCCCAGTTGGAATTCTAGATGTAAACCAGTATATAACAATCTGGAAGCAAGGAATCTGCAAAAATTATAAATGCACAAATCAGGTACATTTTCAAGGAATGACATGTGCCTGGAATTTAAATCAATGTTCTTTGTGTTTGAACTACATTGCTTAAAATGTTTGGCCAATTATATATGTCCACTAGGGTAAAGAACTGCCCAAACAAGGCAACAAATGTACCAAAAAATGGAGACACTGTAATATAGACTAAAGACTGGTTTATTTACATTCATTACAATATTTGAGGACCCACTACCATGCCCAAAACAATTAAATATTATATCTATAAAGGTGTTTGGGTGTCTACACAAAGGATAACATGGTGGGCCAATAATCCTTTAAAGTCTTAGAATAATAACCTTCAGAGATACAATTGTTTTAAATTTTACAAATTTCAAGAAAAAAACGAACTGCTAAAGAAGTTATAAGGGAGCCCCGTATCATGGCAACAACTTACCGCAGGGTCTTTGGCCGAAATGCTTTTGCGAAATCTGGTGTTTTGGAAAGTGAGTCCTGGGTGTAGCTCTGCAAGAAGAATATTAAAGATTTGCAAATGCATTAGACAGTATACATGCAATTTCTCAGGGCACAGTCTTAACTCACTATAAATATGGCTAAAATGACGATGGCAAAATAAAGGGTGGACCCAAAAGCGATGATGCCTCCTTGGTCTCTCCAAGGTGGACAATCTTCCACCAAATTCTCTAGGCAGTACCCAATAATGTAGTATTTGTAAAGTCTTGTTCAGACATGACATTCTCTCATTACACACTCTGCCATGTCATAAACTGAACAACATTCCCATGTGCCAGCATATGCTGACGTATCCAAAAATGTAGATGCAACCACATCTTGGAGAGCCCTTAGTATGGGCTTTTATAGGGTTACAACCAATTAGGTGATTGGTTTCAATAGGGATATAAATTTTATAAAATCTGACTAATCAAATACACAATAAATAAGGAATGAAAACCGCTGTCATTCTCTGACAATGGGATTCAAAGAGCCGTGGTGGGGATCATGCTGTTTCCTGCCATAATCAGAGATCCCACGATAAGATCACGGGATCTCCATCTGTCACGTGATAGGAGTCCTATGGTGATCCCGAATGCTATCAGGGTTCACTTCCTGTGGATGTTTTGTAAGCGCTGCCATCCACAGAAAGTGATTATTTGTGTTATGTCCCGATGCGCTACAGCTCATTGGGACATAGCACAAGCGATTTGACTGTGCAGCACTGTGGCACCCTATTGGACACTTTAGAATAAAGTAAAAATAAGAAAATAAAGTTTTTAAAAATATTAAAAAAAACAACAAAACTTCAAATCACCCTCTTTTGCACCATTCAAAATAAAAGTAGTAAAAAAATTAAAAAAAATACACATATTTGGCATTGCCAAATTCAGAAATGCCTGATCTATCAAAATATAAAATCAATTAATCAGATCTGTAAACTGCATGACTGTAAAAAAAAAGTCCAAAGGCAAAATTATGATTTTTTGGTCGCCGCAACATTTTAATAAAATGCAATAACGTGCAATCAGTGTAGCGCATGTACCCAGAAATAGTATCATTAGAAACATTAGCTCAAGATGCAAGAAATAAGCCATCACACAGCCTCAGATCTAGAAAAAATGAGAATGCTACGGGTCTTGGAACATGGGGCAAAAAGCACAATTCTTCTTTTTTTCAAACTTTTTAATCTTTTTCATTGCTTAGATAACAGTAAAAGTATACATTTGGTATCTACGAACTTGAACTTGTACTGACCCGAAGGATCATACCGACATGTCAATTTTACCATTTAGTGAACACAGTGAATGAAAACCTCCTAAACATACGTGTAATTGCACTTTTTTGCCATTTCACCGCATTTGGAGATCTTTTCCAACTTTCCTGTACACTATATGGTAAAATAAATGATTTCATCTGAAAGTACAACTCATCTCGCAAAAAAACAAGCACTCATATGTCTATATTGATAGAAATATAACAAAAGTTATGGCTCTCAGAAGAAAGGGAGGGAAAAACAAAAAATGGAAAATTGTCCAGGGTAAAGGGGTTAATGTGTGCATCAAAATGATAGAAATGTTGTACCATCTGAAATCAGTGAGTTTCCTGAAGAAGGAGCGAGTGTAATCGTTACTATTTGCTACTCGCACGGGTAGTACAATATTCGCGATACTCGTTACTCGGTGAGTAATCCTGGTGCTCGTGAATGATGTGTCGATCGTGATTGATCTGACACAAATTGACAGCTCCCTTCAGTGCACAAAGTGAGCTGGCACCTCAGAGAGGGCAGATTTAATGTTAGGATCTCTCTGGGTGCCAAGCAAGGTGTTTTAGAGATTGAAATGATAAAAAAGCCCACCCTCCTGCCCTGTCCCGGAAAGACTGGTTTTATAGCCGGATGTGTGTGGGTGGAGCCTATCAGAAATTGACTAACATTGAACTTGTTATTCGGATGAATATGCGAGTATTAAAAGCTACTCGTAACTAGTATAGAGAGTGCAAATATTTCACTACTCGCTCATCACTAGTGGGGACCACTCTGAAACATGTAGTAATAAACCACCAATACTTTAGTGTTTCTGAACCTTCATCTTCAATGGCACAGATTCTGTCCACAATTTTGTCTTTGTTCCTATCATTTATTTAGGAGCAGATGCACCATATTTTTGGACTATAAGACTCGTTTCCCCCAAAAAATTTGGAGGAAATTGAGGATGCTTCAGATGTACTTGGCTGTGACCGTGGGTGCATGGTGAACCTCTTGATGAGAATTGGGCAGACTTATGGGTGTGGGGAGCAGTAAATATTTATTTTATTTTAAATTAGACACATGTGCCATCTTACTGCAGCAGCTGGGCAATCACGTGTGCCCACCATTAAAGAGAATGAATATTCACTACTCCCTGCATCCATAATCCCAGCCATGGGCAGCACCAGACTGCGGTGTCTGGGGCCCAACAGGGAAATTGACTCCAAGGGCCCACCCTTCAGCTATATGCAAATACTTGTTAGCCGTTATAGTCATTATCGTTCGGCTCCTGCACATCACTGTGCACTCACCATAGCTACAATGTCCAATTACTGTAATTTGCATTAAAATGATTTTTTGGTGAAAACAAATTAACAGTGATCCACATGTTAGGAAGGTGATAACTTATTTATTGATGGAATCCGACCAGTTTAAACTGCATCGTTGGAAGAATGTGGAACTTTATTCCCATTATAAAATGCAATGGCCGAGAATGATGTGACTGCAGCTCCATTCATAATCCTTGAGGCTTCCAGATAAAGCCAAACACAGCGATCACGACCACTGAGGGAATGAATGGGTCAGTAGTTGAGCTGTACATGAGCTCCAGTCTAATGGGGAGAAAACAAACCTATGACTAAGGGCCATCTTTAAAGATGATGATTTTAATGTGTGTATTTTAACATTTTTTCTAATAAAATTAATTTTTAAGGCTCTATATCTCAGGATTCTTTGCTGGATATTTTTCTATTTTTGGACATGTAATGGGGATAAAAGTTGCATATTCAGCAGTCGGACCCCCACCAATAAATAACTTATGCTTAGGCCATGCGCACACATCGAATATTTGGTGAGATTTTTACTTCAGTATTTGTAAGACAAAGCAAGGAGTGGAACAATCAGAGGGGATTTTTTTTCTGCATTTCTCACCTACTCTTAGATTTGTCTTACAAATACTGAGGTGAAAATCTCACCAAATGCTCAATGTGTGCATGTGGCCTTAGAAGAGGTGATTACTTGCTTTCTCCAGAAAACCTCAGTAAGTGCATCTCTGCTGCTGTGTAATAGCCACAGGACAAAAGTAGTTAAACATCCAAGTATTTAATATCTATTGGAAATAAAGAATATTTACCTTATTGATGTCAGAAAAAAACAAATGACTGACCACAATCCACTATACCAAGACTAATAATACTACATAAAAGGGAGAAATACCACCGCACTGTGACCAGAGCACATGTTACCATTTCATAATGCCCGAATAATGCCACATTCAAGGCACAAATACCGCCACATTATGACCAAAGCACGAAATACCACCACATAGTGATCAAAAAATACCACGTACAAGGTATATGTACTGCTACAACCACGAAAAGATCACATATTACCACCACATAGTGACCAAATAATTCCACATACACGTGACAAATACCAACACGCCATGACGAGAGCACATAATGCCACCACATAGTGACCAATAATGCTACAATAATGAAAATTTAAAAAGGCACTGTATATTGTGTTAGTGTACAGGTAATACAGGAACAGGCAGGAGATGCCGGTAGTGATTAAGCAAATTACTTTTAATGAGAGATCTTGCCAGCATAGTAAGTAACGATGCACATGGATGAATCACAGTCTATGAGGAGCTTGCATGGAGCTCACTGCTGCGAAGCTGCTAGGAGACAGTCCAGGAGACTGCTAGAGGTGGAGATGCGGCTCTCGGGCCAATAGAATGGGCACAGTAGATGTTGTAACCGCTGGACAGCCTCATGCATCTCTAACAGGTTCCAAGGCAAAGTGGCGGATGCACCACAGGATGGACAGGTGTTGTACTGGCGAGATGGTCTGCAGGTACATGTGGCAGGCTCTAGGATATAACCAATGGATAATGCCAAGATGAATACAAAGACAGGGATCAGGACAGGGACTTGAGGGAAAGCAACACTACTAGGGAGAGACAGTGTTGCTCAGGCACCTCCCTAAGTCTCCTAAGCACACTCCTGGAGGCTCTGTATGCAGTAGGCAAACAGAGCACCCTGGGCTGTGTGTTGGGCACTGACCTCTCAGCCCAGAAGAGGTTGGTCCTGCAGCATAAGCTGTAACAGTACCCCCCTCCTTACACCCCCCATTTTCTCTCCTCTTCTGACCTTTTTGAGTAGATGAGATGCATTGACATTTTTCTCAGGTTCCCACGTTCTTTCCTCAGGACCAAAACCTTTCCAGTCCACCAAAAACAGAGTCCTGTTGCCTCTCTTCTTCATCACCAAGATGTCATGTACTTCATAGATGTCGTCAGAGATGACAGGAGGAGGAGAAGTCTCCGGATCACAAAAGAACAGACTAAGAACCACCGGCTTCAGGAGGGAAACATGGAAGGAGTTGTGTATGTGTGGCGCCCTGGAACGAGTGAGTCACAGAAGGGTATTGCAGCCAAGACAGCAGCAGCAATATTCTCTGACTAAGCAATGACATGGTTAAAACTCAGAGCTCCATACCCTACATGCACACCAGAATAGAGGGCCAATAAGGTCCTGGTGGGCGGAGTGTAGAGGTAGTGTGTAGTGGAGAACTTAGTGTAGAAAGACAAACAGTCTGCAGAGAGTTCTACAGAGAGTCTGCAAGAATGTAGGAGAAGGAGGGAGCAGACGTTGCCAGGAGGAACGTAGGAGAAGGGGCCCTGCACCGTTCTGTGCAGCCCCCAGGCCACAACCACCTCCGGTTGGCGCCAATGCCTGGCGCCCTGAAACCGGACCCTGGGCAACCATATACGGGCCAAAACATCCCCGTGCCTATCTACAACCGGATTACTGGTTCCGAAGCTGGGAGTCGTTTATCACTGCCATGCAAACCAGGAGTGGAGGATCGCTATCCAGGAGCACCAAACCACAGCCGCACACACAGAGTCGTCTTGCCAGCGGAGTACCCACCAAAAGGACCCAAGGCTCCCCACAAATCCAGCTAGAATTCACCGGTAGGGAAATTGAAGCAGCCTCCTTGTGCCCGACCTTGGCACTCAAAGGCGACAACGGCAACACAACTAGTTAGAATGGAGGAACACCGCGGAGCTCTGAGAAACACTGGTCATTGCTGAGTCCACCCGGTCCGTTACCCGTTAACTGTATACCATGTATCACCTGCTGGTTACAGTAAAGTGCCCGTTACAGAGACTTTCAGTGTCCGTGCCTTTTTCAGCACTGTCTATCTCCGCATGCTAGAGCTGCAGCTGCCTCACAACATCTTGTGCAGCTCCTGGCTCCGGGGACTCCCGCTCAGCCTGTGGGGAGCGTTCCATCTTGCTGCATCCCATCCCCCGGAGGCCCAAGCAGCGCCGGTGGACATCACCGGAACACTCACAGGTGGTGTCACGAATTAAAACAACCTTTTAAATCTGTTCAGCCAATATTCCTTTGAATCTGGACCACCGGGCCCCACTTCGGCAGGCGCGGTTCCGTGATAGGAGGAAGGAGCAATGCCTGCCCCTTGAAGTCCCGGCTACCGGTCTGGTCCCGACATATGAACAAGGAGCGTGGCAGTTCAAGGTTGTAAGACACCTCATTTATCCTCCAAAGAACTTTGAAGGGACTTATGTAGCGAGGACCAAGCTTTAAAGAACGTACTTTTAGGTGAACATACTTAGAGAAGAGCCACACCTTGTCACCGGGATGAAAGGATGGAGAATCTAGATGTCTCTTATCCACGTGCCTCTTCATCCTACTAGCCACTTGGTTCAAGGAGATTTCTGTTTCCGCCCATATTCAAAAAAAGTTCCTGGCAAGAGACTCAGCTACTGGATTGTCTGAAGGAAGTGTACAGGAGTAGGGACTTGAGGATGCTGTCAGTACACAATGAAGAAAGGAGATTTCTCAGAGGACTTGCTGACATGGTTATTGTAAGAAGACTCCACCCAGAACAGCAGCAAGGACCAATCGCTATGGTGACTGTTCACAAAGTGTTGCAGGTAACTGGTGAGAATTTGGTTTCACTTGTTCCACTTGACCATTGGACTGAGGATGATAGGCGGAAAAGAAATTGAGTGTGACATCCCGAAATTTTCAGAGCGACTGCCAGAAACATGAGAATCTAGTTCACTTGCTCCACTTGACTATTGGACTGAGGATGATAGGTGGAAGGGAAATTGAGTGTGACATCCATCAATTTGCAGAGCGACTGCCAGAAACGTCAGACGAACTGTGCTCCTCTATCAGAGACAATATGTTGAGGCAAACCATGGAAGCGGAGACGGCCAGTCAGTGCTATGAAGTGACCCATTTTAGGAAACTGATCTACCATGATCTAGATGACGGTGCACTTCGAAGAACTAGGCAAGTCTGTGATGGAATCCATAGTGATGTGTTGCCAAGGTGAGACTGGAACTGGCAGAGAAAGCAGACGGCCAACAGGCAGGTTCCTAGGAACCTTGTTTACGGGCACAGGATGGGCAAGCAGCAACAAGTTCTTCACATAGTGGCATAGCGTTGGCCACCAGTAGTGCTGCCCAATTAGCTCCAAGGTCTTCTTCTGGCCAACAAGACCCGCAAGCTTGGAAGAATGTTCCCATGACAGCACTCACCTCTTGTTCTCTTCTGTAACGAGGGTCTTTACAGGGGGGAGTTGAGGCAAGTTAAACGGAGCTACTATGAGTATTTTTCTAGGCTCAATGATGTGCTGAGGTACCTCCTCTTGATTTTCAGAAAGAAAGCATCTGGAGAGGGGGAAAGGAACATCAAGTGTAATTTCCACTAAAAAACAGTGGGAAAAGGAACAACAGGGTTTTAAAAAACACCAAAATTACTCCGTTTTTTCAGATTGACCCGGGAAGACATCCAAAACGAAAAAGAGAGAACAGGGAAGGAGAGGAAAAGGAAAATCTAAGGGAACCCAGAAAGATCAAAGAGTGAAAAAGTTATAAGGGTTTTGAAGAACAAGAATTGAGCCTAAAAGAGAGGGAGGTGGGACAAGAGGCGCAATAGTGCCCTTATCACTAGACACTAGTTTGTGCTATGGTGAGAAATCAATTCCACTCACCTGGTCCAGTTGTGAGACCCACAACTTGTTTGAAGGCTTGTTAATAATACCCTGATGGCTGCTGCTGGACTTCCACTGGCCACACTCACGTGGAGATGCACAAGATGCTTGGGGAAGAAAAGTGTACAACAGTCCGCGCTGCCAGGATCACTCACTCCAATAAATGCACGAGCAGTAGCTGTTCAATCAAATCCTTCTTTATTCTCCGACGCGTTTCAGTGCCCTCCTGGCACCTTCATCAGGGATACCTGATGAAGGTGCCAGGAGGGCACTGAAACGCGTCGGAGAATAAAGAAGGATTTGATTGAACAACTACTGCTCGTGCATTTATTGAAGTGAGTGATCCTGGCAGTGCGGACTGTTGTACACTTTTCTTCCCCAAGCATCTTAAGAATTGAGCCTATGAATCCTGAAGATCTCAAAGAAATAGGGATATTTAACCTCTCAAAACATGAACTAACAAATGATGAGGTAAAAGTATTGGAACGAGGGTTGTCAATTTACCCCACAGCAAAATTAGATCCATTTCAGCTTTATCTAGAATGAAATGAGTTCTTCAGGAAAATCACAGTGCAGCATCACTTTCTAATTAAGAAATAAAGGGGGATTGAGAAATGAGACTGATAACCAATCGGAGGAAGGAAACTTGAAAGATAGGATAATACCTGTAGACCCAAAGAGAGGTTCATCTAAGTTCTATCCATTACACCATAAAGGATCGCTTATTGAAAAGTTCCAACAACTCCTACTTAAAGAGATGAGATCTATGTCGTGCACAAATATTAAGGTACCTTTACACGCCGCCACTGGCTCTAGCAACCGGTATCAACCGCACGTGCACGCGCATGTTTTTGACGGTTGATACCGATCGCCGATGCCGCATGTACTCGCCGCCATTGCGTTGTCAACTGAAGGTATTGTGGTTCTCCGGACATTCCCATAGATCCTACGGATAACTGCCTGTTGAATACCCTCGCCGCTTCACACGCTGCAACCACTAAGGGAATGTGGGCGTAAATCTTTCGCGCCGCAAGTACATAGGCGTGACAGAGTTGTGTATTCTGTGATGCAATAACGTTGATTGGACAATGCAATAGCATCATGATTGGCCAGCCTGCGCAGGAAGGCTGGATAATACATGACGCCATTGCAATTGTGGAGTGTGAATGGACAGCTCTTTAAATATGGCGCCCTGTGAAGGGACAGCCAATGGAAGCACAGTAGCCCCCACTAATCATGATGGCTGTGTCACGCCCCTGGGAATTCACTAGGCGACGGTGATTCAATCCCTGTGCTCCGTTTAGACACCACTACCATGGCAATTGTGCCTTTGTGTTGCCTTGGGTTTTTGAACACGGCTCAGAAACAGGTATCCGAGTCAACTGCAGGAAACCCGATCACTTTCCCAATTTACACGCCGCCATTTCGTAGCAATTTCAAGGCAACAGGCACAAAAATCCCCATTGCCATGCAGTTGCTACCACGCAGTGGCGGCGTGTAAAGGTACCTTTAAGGATAATCTAATAGAAGGGGAAAGAAGAGCTATTAAAACCCTACAAGTTAATGAGGATATCATTATTAAAAAAGCAGACAGGGGGGTGGGGGTATGGTTATAATGGATAGAGGTTGGTATGTGGAGGAAGTAGTGATGGGCGAATCCTAAATTACTCGGAATCGCTTGACTCTAGCGAGTCCGAGCACAGGACTCGCTACTCGTTGCGAGTCTAGCGAGTCCAATGTTAATGAATGGGGAAGCGAGTAATAGCGAGTAGTGTGAGATTTACAAATCGCAGATGTGTCTCGGAAGCTTCAGCCTGAAGCAATCCTATTTTTGTCATTTATTTGCATTGGACTCGTTTACTTTGTAAGTAATCGCTGGGAAACTCGCACAGATAAGAGTCCTGTCTGCTCTGTGTGCTGGCTGCCACAGCTCCAGGGTCCTAGAGCCCGCTGCTGCCTGATGTAGCAGAGCTGAGATTGTTCTCAGTCTGCTCATTCCCTGTGTACAGACATGAATGTCTGTGCACAGAGATGATGTAGCAGAGCTGAGATTGTTCTCAGTCTGCTCATTCCCTGTGCATAGACATCTATATCTATGCACAGGGGATGTAGCAGAGAGGACATCGCGTTTTGGACTGCGTCGGACGGAAGAGGATTTTTTTAATTAAAGATGGAGTCCCTAATGGCTTTTTTTTTTATTTCTAATAAAAATTTTCTTTGTGTTGTGTTTTTTTTAAAACAATTTAATAGAAATTCATGGCGGTCATGTCTAATATTGGCGTGACCGCCATAAATTTCGGGCTTAGGGCCAGCTGATAATACAAAGCTGGCCCTAACCTCTTTATTACCCAGCGTGCCACCGCTACCAGGGCCGCTGGAAGAGCGGGGTTCAGCACCAGAGGATGGAGCTTCAATGAACGCGCCATCTTCTGGGGCGGCTGCGGGCTGCAATTTGCAGCGGGGGGTGCCCAGAAAGCTTGGGCATCCCTGCGCTGCGGATTCCAGCCCCCAGCTGCTTAGCTGTACCTGGCTAGACATAGAAATTGCGCGGAGCCCCACGCATTTTTTTAAAATTATTTCATGAAATTCTGAGATTCTGACTCTGACTCTGAGACTCTGACTCTGAGACTCTGACTCTGAAATTCATGAAATAATAAAAAAAAAATGCGTGGGGCTCCGCGCAATTTCTATGTCTAGCCAGGTACAGCTAAGCAGCTGGGGGCTGGAATCCGCAGCGCAGGGATGCCCAAGCTTTCTGGGCACCCCCCGCTGCAAATTGCAGCCCGCAGCCGCCCCAGAAGATGGCGCGTTCATTGAAGCGCCATCCTCTGGTGCTGAACCCCGCTCTTCCAGCGGCCCTGGTGGCGGTAGCACGCTGGGTAATAAAGGGGTTAATACCAGCTTTGTTATACAAGCTGGTATTAAGCCCGAGATTCTTAATGTCAGGCCACGTTTGACCCAGCCACTAAGAATCTCCAATAAAGGGTTAAAAAAACACAACACAGAGAAAATTTTTTATTTGAAATAAAAAAAAAAGCCATTAGGGACTCCATCTTTAATTAAAAAAATCCTCTTCCGTCCGACGTAGTCCAAAACGCGATGTCCTCTCTGCTTCATCCCCTGTGCATAGATAGATGTCTATGCACAGGGAATGAGCAGACTGAGAACAATCTCAGCACTGCTACATCATGTCTGTGAGCAGGCGGGCTCTAGGACCCTGGAGCTGGCAGCCTGCACACAGAGAAGACAGCTGGACTCGGCTAGCAATGTAACAGCAGCTATTTGCGAGTTTCCCTGCTATCACTGGCACAGTAGCCGAGTCTAATGCAAACAATGGCAATCCTAGTTTTGTCAGCGTTTCTGACAAAACTAGGATTGATATTGATTTGCATTGGACTCGTGCGAGTAATCACTGGGAAACTCGCAGAGTAACGAGTCCTGCGAGTCCCTTACTACTCGCCGAGTAACGAGTCCTAGCGAGTAGATTCGCCCATCCCTAGGAGGAAGGAGAAAGAATTTTAGGCGATGACAAATATTATGAGAAGCTTGAAAAAGATCCATCAGTAGGTATTTATATTGAATATAATAACATCATAAAGGAATCACATACCAAAAATGTATTAAATGAAAAAGAGAAAAAGTTTCTGAATATCCCACAATTCAAGACTCCATATTTTTACTTTATCCCCAAAATTCATAAAAACCCCCATAACCCATCAGAAAGCCCCATTATATCAGGGGTGAGGTCCATTACTAGTAATCTGTCTCATTACGTTGATTTATTTTTGCAAAAGTATGTAATCCAATTAGACTCATATCTAAAAGATTCATCACAGTTAATAATGGAACTTCTGTCATTACCCCCTATGAAAGATTGTGTGTTAGTGACACTAGATGTCACAGCACTATACACCAATATACCCCATGATAGGGGAGTAGAAATGGTCGGACTAAAACTACAAACTGATGATAATATGGGAGAAGAACAGAGGAATTTCATTTTGACAGCTATAAAATTCATGTTGGAGGATAATGTTTTTCATTTGAAGGGAATCATTACAGACAAACCAAAGGCTGCGCAATGGAGACAAGATTCGCACCCAGTTATGCAAATTTATATATGGGGGGTTCGAGTCCGTCCTCATTGCGCAGCCTGGGCAAAATATGGGAAAGATCAAATATTATCGGACATTTATAGATTATCTCTTCTTGATTTGGGAGGTATCAGAACCCAAAGTTCACAGATTTGTGTTAGATATGAACAAGAATGACTGTGGGTTACAGTTTTCGGTCCACACATCTAAGACCTCTCTCCAGTATTTGGACCTGCAGGTGCTGGTGGACCAGCTGGGGAGGTTTAGTACATCGACCCACTTCAAGCCTGTGGATGTAAACAGCTACCTCAGGTTTGATAGAGGGAACCTCCCCGGCTCGGTACTAAACATCCTGTATGGCCAGTACTGGAAAGTCCATAAAAACTGCACCAATAATGAAGATTTTTTAGCAGCTCCTAAAAAAGAGGTTTCGGGAAAAAGGCTACCACAAAAAATTGCTGGTGGATGTCTATAAAAAAAATAAAGGAAATGACACAGCAATCTTGCATGGAAAAGATATGTAAGATTAATGAAAATAGGGACAAAGTAGGTTTAGATCGGACAAAGTGAAGTATGGATACAACCTTTAACCAACAAAGATCTAAAGTGCAGAACTTATTGAGGAAATATTGGTTCATATTGAGTGGGGATCCATTGTTGTCCGGGCACTTACCCATTAAACCAGTGGTTATTTGTAAAAAGAATAAGAACCTAAGGAATTTAGTGGCACCAAGTAACCCCACGTTTAGGAGCGCACCAGTTAAAATGGCGGAGAGTAGTGAATGGGGGTATTATACATGCCGGACACTGACATTTTTATCTAATATATACACTGTGTTATTATGCAAATTGGTTTTAAGTGTCATAGGGTTGGGTTTTTTTTTTGTTTTTTTTTAATGAAACCCATTGATGGGATTGTGCCTCAGAGTTCTTTGGATCATTAAAATCAATCTCAGATATCTGTGATAATTAGTTTGGCAGGTGAACCAAATAAAAGGAAAACTGGGTGTTCCACAATATTACGCAGGTCACAGTTTTCAAGTAACATGGGAAAGAAAAAGGATCTATCTGCTGCAAAAAAGCAACAAATAGTGCACTGCCTTGACCAAGGGATGAAAACATTAGATATTTCACGAAAACGTAAGCATGATCATCGTACTGTGAAGAGATTTGTGGCTGATTCTGAGCACAGACGTGGTCGTGCAGATAAAGGTAGAATGAGGAAGGTTTCCGCCAGGCAAGTTCATCAGATTAAGAGAGCAGCTGCTAAAAAGGCCTTACAAACCAGCAAACAGATATTTGAAGCTGCTGGTGCCTCTGGAGTCCCTCGAACCTCAAGGTGTAGGATTCTTCAAAGGCTTGCTGTGGTACATAAACCTACTATTCGGCCACCCCTAAACAGTGCTCATAAGCAGAAACGGTTTGCAGTGGGCCCAGACATACATGAAGACTAATTTTCAACCAGTCTTGTTTACTGATGCGTGCCGAGCAACCCTGGAAGGTCCATATGGATGGAGTAGTGGATGATTGGTGGATGGCCACCATGTCCCAACAAGGCTGCGACGTCAGCAAGGAGGCGGAGGAGTCATGTTTTGATTTGGAATCATGGGGAAACAGCTGCTAGGCCCCTTTAAGGTTCCTGAAGGTGTGAAAATGATCTCTGCAAAGTATATAGAGTTTCTGACTGAGAACTTTCTTCGATGGTACAAAAAGCAGAAACGTGCCTTCAGGAGCAAAATCATCTTCATGCATGACAATGCACCATCTCGTGGTGCAAAGAATACCTCTGTGTCATTGGCTGCTATGGGCATAAAAGGAGATAACCTCATGGTGTGGCCACCATTTTCCCCTGACCGCAACCCTATGGAGAACCTTTGGAGTATAATCAAGCAAAAGATCTATGAAGGTGAGAGGCAGTTCACATCAAAACAGAAGCTCTGGGAGAAACTCACAAGTTCAATGGATGCAAGAATTGTGAAGGTGAGATCAAAGAAGGGTTCCTATGTTAACATGTAACTTGGCCAGTTAGGATGTTTTGGAGTTAAATAGCTTTTAATTTCAGTGAATGTGACCTCCCAATGCTGCAAATTCAACAAATGAGCATTTTCAGTTCTTTAAAACATATCAAATGTTTAGAAATTTGGAACAGTGCATTTAGAGTTTTTTTTTAATTTTTAAGATTATACTGACTGTTATCATTGGGAGGTTTCTTCAATAAAATTCGATGTATACTCTAATGGGTGATGACTTTTATTACACTGACTGTCATTTGCACTGACCATTTAGGAAAATCAGAGAAAAAGAACATTTGCATAATAATTTGGAACACAGTGTAAAGCTGAATGTGGGTATGTGTGTGTGTATGTGTGTATGTCCGGGATTGGCATCTACACTGTCGCAAGTGTTCCCTGATGTTTCGGGGTTGCTTTGCTGCCTCTGGCACTGGACTCCTTGACCGTGTGCATGGCATTATGAAGTCTGAAGACTACCAACAAATTTTGCAGCATAATGTAGGGCCCAGTGTGAGAAAGCTGGGTCTCCCTCAGAGGTCATGGGTCTTCCAGCAGGACAATGACCCAAAACACACTTCAAAAAGCACTAGAAAATGGTTTGAGAGAAAGCACTGGAGACTTGTGAGGTGGCCAGAAATGAGTCCAGACCTTAATCCCATAGAACACCTGTGGAGAGATCTAAAAATGGCAGTTTGGAGAAGGCACCCTTTAAATATCAGGGACCTGGAGCAGTTTGCCAAAGAAGAATGGTCTAAAATTCCAGCAGAGCATTGTAAGAAACTCATTGATGGTTACCGGAAGTGGTTGATTGCAGTTATTTTGGCTAAAGGTTGTGCAACCAAGTATTAGGCTGAGGGTGCCAATACTTTTGTCTGGCCCATTTTTGGAGTTTTGTGTGAAATGATCAATGTTTTGCTTTTTGCTTCATTCTCTTTTGTGTTTTTTCATTGAAGACAAAGTAAATGAAGATAATAATACCAAAGAATTTGTGATTGCAATCATTTTCAGGAAGAAACTGAGTATTATCTGACAGAATTGCAGGGGTGTCAATACTTTTGGCCACAACTGTACGTACCAAAAAAATGAAGCAGGCGGCGCTGAAAAAAAATCTGTTTCACAGACCTTTCTGGCCATGGTGGATTTTTGGCCACAAACCAACCTTAGCCAATAAAGGTATGTGAAAAAGAATTTTTCAAGTGCTGCCTGCTTCATCTTTTTTGTTTGTACTCAGTATTTCAATTATTACAAGGTAGGCATTGCACTTAAAGATAAGGCTCCCGTGTGCTGTTCTTCATTTTTACTATTTATATATACATATACACTACTCAAAATAATAAAGTGAACACTAAAATACCCCTTCCTAGACCTCAATGAATTAATCATTCCAGTCGCAAATATTTTATTATTACATAGTGAAATGTGTTGAGAACACTAAAACATAAAAATGATCAATGTAAATCAAAATTAATATGCCATGAATGTCTGGATTTGGAATGATACTGGATTTGGTACTGCCAGGACCTTGCAATCTGGCCAATCAGGTGGCCACTAGGGATCACATGGTTGTGACGTGTCGCCATCTGATTGGCCAGATCACTACAGGCCATCTGATTGGCTGGAAGTTACAGGTCCTTGTCCGGTGATCGCAGGTCTTCTGGGACGGTCCCGGTGCAGGTGTCGGACAGGTGAGTATGTAATTTTATTATTTTTAACAACTTTTATTCACTTTTAGGGTATTTTCACAGTGTATCTATAGATACACTGCGAAAGTATTCGGACTCGCTATTCTCGCAATGAGTACCGAGTACTGGGACCTACTCGTTGCAAGTATAGCGAGTCCGAATAGTGAGGTACTCGCTCATCCCTAGTCGGGACCCTAAATTATTTTTTGGACTCGTGGGAGAAGAAGGTCATGTCCTATTGATTAGAAAAGAGCCAGAATAGCCCTTTGGAAGCCCCACTACAGCAGGAGGCTTTCTTATGGTAGGTTTATGTATAAGGAGGAAATAGCGCCTCATAAGATTGACAATTTATAGTAAGGGGTAACCAAAGAAAATGGTGGTCTCCCTAACTTCGAGGCATTAAGAGTAAAGAGAAAAACATTAGTATGACTGGTAGTAATATGGTAGCTTCAGAAGAGGAGGCTGACACCTTAGTAGGTGGTTGCTTGTTAGTTGACAATACCAGGGAGCGTGATGATGACTCCAAGACAGACTGTGACTCTAAGAAAGTAGAGAGAGAGTACAATAAAGAAGAACTGAGTAAGTGTGGCAAATCTTCCCATCACTGGAAAAGTAAGGGGCACAAAGAGGCTGAACCAGTTGTACCCTTGGTCAATGTGAATAATGAAGATATACTGTCATGTGCATATGTTTAAAACATGGATCCTCTTCCAGACTCTGAATGTGCAAGGAAAGAGAATGAATTAATAGAAAAAGAACAGATCAACAAAACCGTGATGTATTCCATGATGTTGCCAGTAGCAACTGCTGATGCAGTGGCAAACAATAAAGTGCTATCACATAAACTGACACATTGTGATGACAGTGTCTTCAAGATGAAGTCAGGGAGAAGAACACACCCAAGAAGATGGTGTGGGTGTCATTAGCATTTTCTGAGCAAGCAGCTGATGGTCAGTCATTTGATAGCACTATAGGAGAAGATATCCTAGAGATTACTATTGGAGAAGGAATCGTGCAAAACGCTAATGGAGCAAAAATCCACAACGGACATGGAGAGCAGACCGGTAATACACCCATCTCTGGCATGGCTGGAAGAATCCAAAGGGTTAACAGAAAGTGCTGGGTTTCATAGATCCACCGCGCTGACCTCCAGTGAAGACAAACAGAGTGATGTATCAGATGCCCTGATGAAGTGATAACTGAAATCACGAAACCGGTAGGCAAATTACCCATTAAACAGAGTTTTATACATCACTCTGTTTGTCTTCACTGGAGGTCAGCGCGGTGCATCTATGAAACCCAGCACTTTCTGTTAACCCTTTGGATCCTTACTTTTGCTGGGCACCTGCTGCGACCATAAGAGAGAGCGGAGTTAGTTGGTTGTGACTTGCACAACCAAATCAGGTGAGTCCTTCCACTAAAGGGGGACAAAAAGGGGGAGGGGGTGGGAGCGCATGTGAAGAAAGTTTTTGAAGTGGATTTAGGCCCAGGGCTGTGTAGCCACTCACCAGAGGTGGTTGTGCAACCCTGCACAACTGCGGTCTTACGCCTGTGAATCCACCTCCGCCTGGAGGTATAGTGGAGGCACCGAAAGTTGCTCCGGGAGCTCCAGCTCCTGTCGCGATCAATGACCGGAATGATGTCACCACAGGTCCTACAACGGTGACCGTGTTGTATTGCTAGGTCATGGAACTCAGGATCTAGGATTAATGGTATCTCTTGTCCAGAGCTGCTCTTGCCAGGTGTGCACAAGTGCAAGAAGCTAAGAGTAAAAAAATCCCTGGTCTGTGGAGCGCTAGGGCTAGAGATAAATGGCACTAGGGTTATTTTAGAAGAGGTTTCTTTATTAACCTCTTACAGGCCACTACGCGTTTCTGCAGCAGAGCGCTGCCTTCATCAGGTGATGCAAAGCTTTGCTCCACCTGATGAAGGCAGCGCTCTGCTGCAGAAACGCGTAGTGGCCTGTAAGAGGTTAATAAAGAAACCTTTTCTAAAATAACCCTAGTGCCATTTATCTCTAGCCCTAGCGCTCCACAGACCAGGGATTTTTTTACTCTTCCACTAAAGGGGGGCACTGAGGATATTTGTACAAAAGGAAATTACTCTATGTGCGCTCCATTTCCCTTTTTATGGCTGGAAGAAGAAATAGCTCCAAATCTCTTAAAGGGAAAGAGAACCACATGGAGGTATGTGGCACCATAGCAGAGATGGGTGAAGTACTTGCATGGGTTGAAGACTAGAGATGAGTGATCTTTCACCGAACATGTTCACCAATTTCAAATTCGGCATAAATTTTGACATTTCGGTCCACGATCGGAAACCAAAGAAATTTACAAAAAATGGCCCAGGAAAAAAATTGAAATTTAAAATAGCCCTAAAACTTTTCCTGAATCTTTGGAGCAAAAACGCTCACTAGAAGACCCGCTGACCGGGAACAACATCTAACCTTACGGTTATGAGTGTTCCCAGCCATCGGGTCTACCAGTTTGTGTTAAGCTAAAGAATGTTTGGACCCTTAAAACATTTTTTTTAAGCGTACTGGCATTTGTCAGGTGTTTTGACACCTGCCGGTTGTGAATTTTTGAATCAGTGCCAGATGTTGCAGCAGTTGTTAAGTCCAACAACCTTGCAATGTCCCTTAAACATCTGTTTAAAAAATGTATATATATTTATTTTTAATTATTTATTTTTTATTTATTTATTTTTATTATTTATTATTGTTATTATTGAGTTATTATTATTGAATATTATTACTCAGCAGCACGCAAGGCCACCTCTTCTACACTTATTTGCTAACAAATCAGATAAAAATAGTACATGTCCATTACTTTGCGCTGATGGGGCTCCGCTGTATATTTGGTCATCAGAACAGGTACAGAAAGCAGGTACGGACAGTCACCAAACCCCAGCTGCCTCATTTTACCTGGCTGGTAATCAAAATACCTCTTTTTAATTATTTCTTGAAATAGTGAAAAAAAATGATGTGCGGCTTTGCAGTATTTTTGGTTGCCAGCCAGGTACAACTAGGCAGCTGGGGCTGAAATCCTCAGATTGGCATTCTGCTCCTCCGGCTGCAAATTGCAGGCCGCATCTGCCGTAAAAAATGGCGCAATCATAGAAGTGTCATTTTCTGGTGCTGTACAGGACTCTTCCAATTGCCCTGGTGCTGGTAACAAACTGGGTAGTAGAGAGGTTAACGACAGCTACGTATTTCAATCTGGAACTAAGTCATAATGTCGGGCCAATGTTGTTCCATTAGGAACCTCTAAGTAAATAGTAAATAATACAAAACACAATGAAGAATAATTTATTTGGAAATGGAACACAATCATAATCCTCATTTTCATCTTTATTATTCCCACAATAACCAATCACAATCCTTATGATTTCCTATCACGGTGAGACCGGAAACTGACTGATTTTCAGCTACCACTGTGAGCGGGGTAACGTCACAATCAGGTTCACCTCAGCTCACAGTACAGCCTCGTCACAAGGATTGTGATGTGGTGTCAGGTTATGTTTTGCAAGGGTCTGCTGCAATGTTAACCTGGAATTGTTTCTCTGGGACTTGTTCCATTAGTATACAAGCAGGGCTAGTTTCACAGGTAGGTAAGAAGTGATGGAAGGGACTGATCATCCACATACCTCACATGGGTCTGTCTCAGCTTATATCATGTGACTGGTTCTGGGTCACATAGGCAGTCTAGCAAGGTCCTGGAAGTGTGTGACTGAGCTGTCCACAGGTGTTTGGACCATGCCCAAAACTCCGGAAAAAGAGAGGCACTTGAAATCCCTGTGAAAAACTGATCGTGGCCAGTGAATATTGTTGAAGGAAATTTATGTTTATGTTGCTGTGAAGTCAATGAAAGGCTAGTGTTTATTTTCGCTTCTGTCGGGTTTATGAAGCTGTGAATATACCCTTTGAATTTTTAATTGAAGTCTTTATTTTTGTTACATTTAGGAGCGACAAAGCGAATAAGTAACGCCTTTTCCAGTATATGGTATATCACACTATCTATTAACTATCTATTCTATTCTACCTATCCTATCTATTTATTTATCTCATTATCTTTCTCTCTATCATTATGTATAATATGGCTATATTTACATATCTTTTATACCTAAAAAACATTAATTTTACTAACAAACATTTTTTTCCTCTACGTGTCACATGGATGTCACACAGATGTCACACGAGTGTTACACACGGAATCATGGCTGGCCAAAACAGACCGTGCTACATGTGCGTTTTTTCAATGGATGTGTGAAGGGTGCCTAAGGCTGGATTCACACTGCAGATTTTTCACTGATCAGGTTCCATACAGTTTGTGTGTCAAAACCGGGAGTGTTTCCAAAACCGAGAACAGGTATCAATCTTTCAATGATACTTTTTCTCTGCAAGTTCCACTCCTGGTTTTGTACACAAACTGGATAGAACCTGATCAGGGAAAAAACTGCAGTGTGAAACCAGCCTTAGACTGGCTTCACACCACGGCACAATCCGATCCGGGGCTGTCCGGTGTAAACCGGACAGCCCCGGACCGGATATTGGCCCCATAGTATCCTATGGGGCCGGATGGAGCCAGATGGCAGCTCTCTGCCATCCAGTTTCCATGTGTCTGGGGGAATCCGTGAGGAATAGGATTTTTCTTCCCGGACACAAAAACGGAACATGCAGCATTTTTGTGTCTGGGGAGAAAAACCTCCCCAAATTGGATTCTCCCGGATCCGCGGCAATTCGGCGCTCCCTAAAATGAGAGTCTATGGGCCTGGATTGCCCCAATCTGGGAGGATCTGGGAACCAGACACCTGCTGCTGAAGTTCAGCGTGAGCTACACTGATCTTCAGCACCAGGGAGCTGTCCCCTGTGAAGTGGTTCAGCACCACTTCGCAGGAGACAGCTGAGCTCTGCAGCATCCGGCTGCAAGTCTGCTCTCTGGTTCTGTGTCCAGATCCAGTCCGGGGCTGTCAGGTTCACCCCTGACAGCCCCGGATCGGATTTCATCATGGTGTGAAGCCGGCCTTAGAAAAATTTCATGGAAAACCTGGTTCATGCAAAACTCCAGAAACATTTTTGATATTGATCCAACTATTGGATCAAAATCGGCAATGCAAATCAATGGGTCAGTGAAAACTTTTTTACAGCATTCAGTTGCCGTCTGTGCTCTGTTGGCTTTTCACTGACAGATAGGAGACAGAGGAAAGGCTTTTTTCTCATCAGTTAAAGAACTGATAAACTCTGATCAAACTGATAAAACTAATGACATTTTGATGAAAATCACTTATGAATTTTGGTCTGTTTTTCCCTTACGCTGAAAAAAACTAACATCTGAATGAGGCCAATGTTTTTACAACAATATTTGTTTTACAGCATTTGACCCATATTCTGTGATTTATTTTATATATACTAAAAATATCTTAATCAAGCAACTTATGAATTAGCAAAAGATTGGTTTCACGTAACTTAAATACCATAGTGATCAAGGATGCCATTATTCAATGCCAAATACAGCTCTATTAAATATCATGTTAAAATGGCTTAAGACTCATGGATGTTTTATTTCTTTATGTACAGATAGCAATTACAAATGGCCAAAAGATGAGGAGTCATCTTGATGCGAAAAATGCAAAATATTCCCACATGGTGTATATTATGGATAAAAAAGGTTAACCTGGAAATGATACTATCCCAGGTGAAGTGGCTAACAGCTATAAAATGGTATGTATAGATAATGTATCATACTGACTACTTTCCTTATGGCAAATATTACTTACCTTCCTTAGAAATACATTTAAAAAATAGGTAATTAAATTATGTGTTAAGTACATAGAAAAACAAAGATGTACATGTTTCCATCAGACCAACCTGAAGCTTTTGCCTTTGCTAATTATTACAGACAAGCCTCTTTATTGAACCAAATCTTGTTATTGGCATCAGGATGCATGAGCTGTGGCTCTTGTTTAAAATGCACTCATTAGTCGTACAAATCAACCTCGTTGACAGAAAGCTTTGGAATTAAGCATCCTGCGTTACTCATTGGACAAGGAGCAATTTATAATGCCATTAGCAACACTTGCGAAGGTTACAGACATCAAAAATTGTTCAGCCGTAATTATTCTTAATGGATACAAGGAATAAACTGACGTGGGACAGCATTTTCATTAGCTTTCAATCAAGGCTGATAGCTGTGGATAAACGGACGCATGGATTTTTTTTGTTAAACAAGGGGTGGTTATGAAAGATAGAATACAAAACGGTCACGGGAGTGGGATGGAAGAGTCTCGAAAGGGAACTTAACTACAAACTACCTTAATGAGGACTAATTAAAATAAATATATGATAAGAAGGTTGGAGAAGACTTAAGGGCTGCAACTAGAGTTGGTTTTGACTTAAAGGGAATCTGCCACCAGCTTTTTGATATTGCATCTAAAAGTTGCATTATGATGGGGCAGGGACCTTATATCAAGTATTATATTACTTACAAAGCTGCTTACCGTACCTCAGTTTTAATAAAAAATAATGTTTTCTCTACTGCAATCAGTGCTGAGGGTGGGATTATTCAGAGCTCATGAATATGGAAGAATAAATGGAGCAGGTTTACTAGTCGCTAGTGATAGAATAATTGTTTAATCAGTAGGAGACTATCAAAACTATAGCAAGCAGCCCTGGAAGTGACACATCACTGGAATTTGGATCTCATTCTCTAGATAATGCTGCTCTCAGTTGTGCACATAGTGTAAAGAAAAAAAGAAAATAAGGCAAATTGGACATAATTTCACACAAAATCCCCAAAATGAGCCCGAAAACGTTTTTTTGGCACCCTCATCTTGATATTTGGCTGCACACCCTTTGGAATAAATAACTGTAATCAATCACTTCCTATAACTATCAACACAATTCTTACATCTCTCAACTGGAATTTTGGACAACTTTTTGCAAACTGCTCCAGGTCTTTTATATTTTGAAGGATGCCTTCTCCCAACAGCATTTTGAAGATCTCTCCACAAGTGTTCAACAGGATTTAGATTCAGACTCATTGCTGGACAGTTCAAAATTCTCCAGTGCTTTGCTTCCATCCATGTCAGGCCTGTTTCACATCTATGCGCTCCATGCGCTACGCTGCCCTGGCTGCCCTGCGCCAGCGCAAATGCAAGCGCAGAGGCATTTAGGGCCTGGGGCAGCCTAGCACATGGAGCGCATACATGCCCTCATTAGCGCTCAGCTGCGCTCGGTGCCCCCATTATCTCCTATGGCCGAGCACAGCTGAGCGCGCGCTGTGTATACTCAGAAGCGCAAGTGAAACTGGCAGAGCGCACGACGCATGCGCCGGCTCTGACGCTCCCGGAAACGCCTCAATAGGGCGTTTTCGAGTGCAACAAGACCAGGCGCATGCGCCATTCGCTCTGCCAGTTTCACTTGCACTTCTGAGTATACAGAGCATACATAGGAGATAATGGGGGCACCGAGCGCAGCTGAGCGCTAATGAGGGCATGTATGCGCTCCATGTGCTAGGCTGCCCCAGGCCCTAAATGCCCCTGCGCTTGCATTTGCAGCCAGGGCAGCGTAGCGCATGGAGCGCATAGATGTGAAACAGGCCTCATGGTTTGTAGGTGTAATTAAGTGAAGTGTAATGCATAGATGTAAAAGGGCTGGTAATGTGTAAGGTAGTATAGTGCATAGTAATATAGTGTTTATGTAGGGAAGTAATTGAAGCTGTGTTGAAAATAATGTAGATGAAAAGCTTAGTTTGTCCAGGAACACTCTACAAAGGTAGACAGAGTTAATGTTAGGATTTGCCCACAAAGGGAGACTAGGAATTTGATTTCCTGGTTCAAATTTAGTAGTTGTGTAGTGGCAGCAGAGAGAAAACATGTAGAGAAGATTTGTGAGTAGACTGCCTCAATATGCAGAGTTAGTGCTGCACAGGCAGAAACACTTAAGGTAACAGAGGGGACTCCTATGAGGCAATCTTGTGAAAAGTGCAGACACAGTGTTGTCCAGCATAAACGGGTCGCTGCAGATCCCGTCCTGGAAAGGAAAGGAAGGTTTTTGTGTTACCGGGATTCCTCCGCGCTGACCTCAGGAGACAATTTTGATTTTATTCTTTATTCGTCCACACACCAAACAAAAGGAAGCCGACGCGTTTCGTAGCCATGTGGCCACTTCATCAGGGCTTTAGTCCAAACAAAGTTAATTACCCACAATTTTGGAAATATGCCAACAATTTTGTCAAGAACATTTTTGGGACTTCATGTGAAATTTTGTCTAATTTGCCCTTTTCTCTCAATTTTGTTTTTGTGTTGTTCCAATACACATGCAATAAATGCCTATGACAACACATGTCCAATTGCAATAATTTTATAGGAAAAAAACTTCTTTTCCTGGAATAATTAGAATGGTCCCAACACTTTCAGCCATGATTGTATTTTTCATATAAAGTAATCACACAGTGGCCTATTATCTTATTATGGATGCTATTGAGTCACATTTACTTGGATTGTTGGACTTTATTCCTTTCTTTTGGATTCCCAAGTACAGTAATGCTGGTTACTAAAAATCACATATTGCTTCATTTGATCAAGTGAATCTACTATTTGAGATGGGTGGCTGTGGTATTCAGACAATGTATAAGCGTTAAAAGATTTTCTTCAGTGCTGCAGGATCTTAAATAGCTAAATACTCCATTAGAACACTCCTCATAGTTTGTCATATTTTCAGTTCTCTAACTTAATCGCTCTCTTTAGTCTTATGGCAACAGAGTCCTTAATTTGTAAGATACATTGGTGGCATGAATTCTGTTATTCTATCCCTAAAGTAAACTATTATTGTATAGGTTCATATCAACTAAATTATCATATGTTAAAAAGGAAAATAATATTTTACAATCTAGAACATTATGAACTTCTTGGATAAAGACACTTTTTAGGGTATGTGCCCACAGGACGTTTTTAAAGCGTTTTTGTTGCAGTTTCTGCATGCAGTTTACCATTGGTTTTATGGTAATGTATGCTAATTTGTTCTTGCGGTTTTGATTCCCAGCAAAAGCAATGTGTTTCACAGAAACGCTGTGCCCACACATTGGTTTTGCAAATGTCAAGAACTGTCAAATCCTTCCGGTTTCAGATGGGAGAGAATTGACATGTTCTATTTTTCCTCCAGTTTTGCTGCAGACAATATAAAAAAAACGCAGTAAAATGCACAAAAAAGCACAAAAAAGCACAAAAAGCACGCAAAGAACGTGATAAAAACGCACGACCTGAGTACAGCAAATCTCCTGGCAAGGACTCTTGGATCCTTGAAACCAGGACTGGTTTTGCTGCGTTCAGGACTGCTGTAAAAACGTCCTGTGGGCAGGGCCGTATTATCCATTAGGCACTTGTGGGCGGGTGCCTGGGGGCAGATTGAGGGGGCCAGACTTATTTTTTCTTTAAAAAAAAAAAAAAAAAATATATATATATATATATATATACCGTATATACTCGTGTATAAGCCGACCTGTGTATAAGCCGACCCCCCTACTTTTGCCCCAAAAATCTGGAAAAACCTATTGACTCGTGTATAAGCCGAGGGTGGACCCCAGCACAGGTATACAGCCCCCAGCAGTGTGGTATACAGGCTTCCCCCAGTGGTATACAGGCCTCCCCAGTGGTAGTATATAGCAGCCCCAGTGGTAGTATACAGCAGCCCCAGTGGTAGTATACAGCAGCCCCAGTGGTAGTATACAGCATCCCCAGTGGTAGTATACAGCAGCCCCAGTGGTAGTATACAGCAGCCCCAGTGGTAGTATACAGCAGCCCCAGTGGTAGTATATAGCAGCCCCAGTGGTAGTATACAGCAGCCCCAGTGGTAGTATACAGCAGCCCCAGCAGCCCCAGTGGTAGTATACAGCAGCCCCAGTGGTATACAGCAGGCCCCCAGGGGTACATATAGCAGCCCCCAGGGGGTACCCAGCAGCCCCCTGGGGGTACCCAGCAGCCCCCAGGGGGTACACAGCAGCCCCCTGGGGGTACACAGCAGCCCCCTGGGGGTACACAGCAGCCCCCAGGGGGTACCCAATAGCCCCCAGGGGGTACCCAGCAGCCCCCTGGGGGTACCCAGCGGCCCCCAGGGGGTCCCCAGCAGCCCCCTGGGGGTCCCCAGCAGCCCCCAAATGCTGGCACTCGCCCCCCCTTGCAAGGGTCCCCCCCGCTTCTCTTACCATCCCGGTCTTCTGATCAGCGCTGCTCCTCGGCGCTCCGTCCTCGCGGCTCCCGTCCTGCAACATCCGGGATCCCCGGCCGTCGCGCGATGACGTCATATGCCTGCGACGGCCGGAGATCCCGGATGTAGCAGACGGACGGACGGAGCAGCGAGGAGCACCGAGGAGCGGCGCGGATCAGAAGTCCGGAATGGTAATATAACCATCGGGGGGGCCCTTACAAGGGGGGCGAGTGCCAGCATTTGGGGGCTATATGCACTGCTTCGCCCTGCCGCTGATTGACAGGGGGAAGCAGTGCATATTTAATGAGCGGCCCCACGTGACAGGGCCGCTCATACAGCAGCCTCCCCCCGCCTCCACAGCCCCCACCACAGCCACCACACCATAGACCCGTGTATAAGCCGAGGGGAGACTTTTCAGCCCAAATTTTGGGCTGAAAAACTCGGCTTATACACGAGTATATACGGTATATATATATAATATATATTATATATATACGTCACCCCCTTTGCCGGACTAAGTAACAAAACCGGCATATTTTTAAGGGGGGGAAAATGCGAGGCATCAGCGCGCTGCAGGGGCAGGAGGAGCAGTATACACCCCTGTGTATACAGGGTGATGGTGAATGTACCTGTACTACCTGATGCTGGAGCACAACAGGACCTGCAGTGATGTCATGCTCATGTGACCGGAGCTGAGTTTTGCTGGCAGGAAGAAATACTGTTGAATCAGAATGTCAACAAATGTGGAGCTGGGACCGGATACTCAAGGTACATGGAAAGTGGGGGGAGATGCAGGGGACATGAGGGGGCGCAGAGGATATGGGGAGGAGCAAAGGACCTGCTGGATACAGAGGATATGAGGGAGTGCAGAGGACTTTAGGGGATGCAGAGGATATGGTGGTGTGCAGGGGACCTGGTGGTGCAGAGAATATGAGTGGGTGCAGAGGATCTGGGGAGTGCAGACGACATGGGGGGTGCAGAGAACATGAGGGTGTACAAAGGTCATGGGGGTGCAGAGTATATGGGAAGGTGCAGAGGATCTGGGGGTGCAGAGGATATGGAGGGGGTGGAAAGGACATGGGGGGTTCAGAGGATATAGGAACATGCAGAGGACCTGGCAGGGGTGCAGAGGACATGTGGGGGTGCAGAGGTTATGGTGGTGTGCAAAGGCCCTGCAGGGTGCAGAGAATATGAGGGGGTGCAGAGGACCTGGGGGGTACAGTGGACATGGGGTTTGTGAAGACATGGGGGGTGCAGAGGACATGAGGGTGTGCAGAGGATATGAGAAGGTGCAGAGGACCTGGGGGTGCAGAGAATATGAGGAGTTTAGAGGATACTAAGGGGGGGTGGAGAGGACATGGGGGGGTTCAAAGAATATAGGAATGTGCAGAGGACCTGTGGGGGTACAGAGGACATGACGGGGTGCAGGGGATATGGGAAGATGCAGAGGACATGAGGGGGTGCAGAGGACATGAGGGGTGCAGAGGACATGAGGGTGTGCAGAGAATATGGGGGTGCAGAGGTCATGAGGGGGTGCAGAGGACATGAGGGTGTGCAGAGAACATGGGGGTGCAGAGGTCATGAGGGGGTGCAGAGGACATGAGGGGTGCAGAGGACATGAGGGTGTGCAGAGAACATGGGGGTGCAGAGGTCATGAGGGGGTGCAGAGGACATGAGGGTGTGCAGAGGACATGAGGGGATGCAGAGGACATGAGGAGGTGCAGAGGATATGAGGGGGTGCAGAGGATATGGGAAGGTGCAGAGGATATGGGGGGTGCAGAGGACATGAGGGGGTGCATAGGACATGAGGGGGGTACAGAGGACATGAGAGTGCAGAGGACATGGGGGATGCAGAGGACATAAGGGGGTGTAGAGGATATAAGGGGGTGCAGAGGTCATGAGGGGGTGCAGAGGACATGAGGGGGTGCATATGATATGAGAGTGCGGAGGACATGAGGTGGTGCAGAGGACATGAGGAATTGAAGAGGATATGGAGAGTGCAAAGGACATGAGGGCGTGCAGAGGATATTGGGAGTGCAGAGGACCATGGGGAAGGTGCAGAGAACATGAGGGGGTGCAGAGGACATGAGGGGATGCAGAGGACCTGAGGGGGTGCAGAGGAGATGAGGGGGTGCAGAGGACATGGGGGGGTGCAGAGGACATGGGGGGTGCATGCTATGCAGGAGGTATGGAGGGTGCAGGCTGTGAAGAGGGCATGGAGGGTGCAGGCTGTGCAGGAGGCATGGAGGGTGCAGGCTGTGCAGAGGGCATGGAGGGGGCAGGCTGTGCAGAGGTCATGGAGGTTGCAGGCTGTGCAGAGGGCATGGGGGTTGTTCAGGCTGTGCAGAGGGCATGGGGGGCTGTGCAGGTTGTGCAGAGGGCATGGGGGGTTGTGCAGGCTGTGCAGAGGGCATGGGGGACAGTGCAGGCTGTGCAGAGGGCATGGGGGTTGTGCAGGCTGTGCAGAGGGCATGGGGGTTATGCAGGCTGTGCAGAGGGCATGGGGGGTTGTGCAGGCTGTGCAGAGGGCATGGGGGGTTGTGCAGGCTGTGCAGAGGGCAAGGGGGTTGTGCAGGCTGTGCAGAGGGCATGGGGGTTGTGCAGGCTGTGCAGAGCAAATGGGGGTGCAGGCTGTGCAGGGACATGGAGGGTGCAGGCTGTGCAGTGAGATGGAAGGTGCAGGGTGTTTAAGATAGAGCACCATAATGTAGGTGAAGATGAGGGAGAAATGAAGTGCTCCACAGTGGAGCTGAAGATGTGAATATCTTTTACCTCTAGATTGTGGAGGGGAATTCACTCAGTATACAGTGAGGTCACAGTATGGGAAGCAGTGTACAAAAGTAAGCAATGTGAGGACACAGTATGGCGGAAGCAGCATACGAGGGACATAGTATGAGGGAAGCAGCATACGAGGGACAATGTGAGGGATGGAGAGGGGCACGGTGGATGTGCACAGAGTGGAGGCCATAGTTCCTATCACAGCTACATTGTGTAGTTTGGACAGTGTATAAGCCATGGTCCTTAAGGAGGAATTATTTGACAAATATTGTTCCTAAAGAAAGACAGTACGACGGCCATACTTTATGGGGAACAGATAGTGTTATAGTATTTAAGGGTGAAAGTATGAAAGCAATATTTAGGGACAGTGTGGGGGTCACTTTTTGGGGAGGGAGCACAGCGGGGCAAGTATTTATTCAGGTGCACAGTATGTGTGGATATTTTTTGTTTAGGTACAATAGAAATGACAGTGTTATTTTTAAGGGAATCGTGTTGGCATGTGCCTCAGAAGACCAGAGAAGAGGGACATCTGCAGAGACGAGCTGTGGATGACCAAAGTCCTCATAGTGTCTGGTCAAGAGAGAGATGAAAATAAAGATGATTCTTATCAGAGAAGATTTCACTCTATAAGGTACCCGGATCTGATTGTGGACAATTGCTGCCTCCCGATTGTATGAAGCTGATCGGCTGTTATTGTGTTATGGTCACTGCAGACTTGTTAATCCACATAGTGTGCGCATCGTGTGATGTTCAGATACTCCTATACTCTGTAATGTGAAATACAGACAGCACATGGATGCCAACCGTGTACTGCATATGTTTTTTCCAGACCTATAAACTTGTCTTGGCCCTTTTCCGTGATACAGTGAAAAAAGAAGAAAAATAGACATATCTCTGAGTTTTAGATTGCAAATAAACCTGCTGTATCCTTGAAGAACATAGACATCTGAATGGGGCCTTAGGGTACCGTCACACTTGGCGACGCACCAGTGATCCCGACAACGATACTACCTGGTAGGGATCGCTGGTGTGTCGCTGTTGGGATCGCTGGTGAGATGTCAAACAGTCAAATCTCACCAGCGACACAACAATGATCCGGAATGATACGGAGGTCGTTGGGAACCTGTTTCTCAGACCTGTAGTATTAAGGTCATTGGTCGTTGTCCCTGTCAAGCAAACTGATACATGCTGCCCAGCGAGACCCCAACAATCATAAAATGGTCCAGGCGACTCTGAAATGACCAGCGATCTCATTGCAGTGGCCTGGTCACTGCTAAGTGTCAGACATAGTGAGATCGCTGGCGAGGTCGCTGTTGCATCACCAAACTTGTGACTTAGCAGCGATCTCACTAGCGGTCTCGCTTAGTGTGACGGGGGCTTTAGTCTAACTTGGTTAGAGGGCGTGACCACTTATAGTGCCTACGGCAGCATGAAGGTCAAATACGGACCTGCCTGTGGGCACATACCCTTAACTTCCTAACCACCCTGCCTGTTTTGACCTTCCTGACCAGGCCATTTTTTGCAATTCTGACCAGTGTCACTTCATAAGGTTATGACTCTGGAACGCTTCAACAGATCTCAGTGATTTTGAGTCTTCTTTTATGACATACAGTGTTTGCCAAAAGTATTGACACCCCTGCTATTCTTTCAGATAATACTCAGTTTCTTCCTGAAAATGATTGCAATCAAAAATTCTTTGGTATTATTATCTTCATTTTATTTGTCTTCAATAAAAAAAAACACAAAAAGAATTGTCCTAAAGCAAAATTGAATCTAATTCCACACCAAACATAAAAAGGGGGTGGACAAAAGTATTGGCACTGTTAGAAAAATCATGTGATGCTTCTCTAATTTGAGTAATTAACAGCACCTGTAACTTACCTGTGGCACCTAACAGGTGTTGGCAATAACTAAATCACACTTGCAGCCAGTTGACATGGATTAAAGTTGACTCAACCTCTTTCCTGTGTCCTTGTGTGTACCACATTGAGCATGGAGAAAAGAAAGAAAACCAAAGGACTGTCTGAGGACTTGAGAAACCAAATTGTGAGGAAGCATGAGCAATCTCAAGGCTACAAGTCCATCTCAACAGACCTGAATGTTCCTGTGTCTACCGTGCGCAGTGTCATCAAGAAGTTTAAAGCCCACGGCACTGTGGCTAACTTCCCTAGATGTGGACGGAAAAGAAAAATTGACAAGAGATTTCAACGCAAGATTGTGCGGATGGTGGATAAAGAACCTAGACTAACATCCAAACAAGTTCAAGCTGCCCTGCAGTCCAATGGTACAACAGTGTCAACCCGTACTATCCGTCGGCGTCTGAATGAAAAGGGACTGTATGGTAGGATACCCAGGAAGACCCCACTGCTTACCCCGAGACATAAAAAAGCCAGGCTGGAGTTTGCCAAAACGTACCTGAGAAAGCCTAAAACGTTTTGGAAGAATGTTCTCTCTTTTTGGGCAAAGGCATCAACATAGAGTTTACAGGAGAAAAAAAGAGGCATTCAAAGAAAAGAACACGGTCCCTACAGTCAAACATGGCGGAGGTTCCCTGATGTTTTGTGGTTGCTTTGCTGCCTCTGGCACTGGACTGCTTGACCGTGTGCATGGCATTATGAAGTCTGAAGACTACCAACAAATTTTGCAGCATAATGTAGGGCCCAGTGTGAGAAAGCTGGATCTCCCTCAGAGGTCATGGGTCTTTCAGCAGGACAATGACCCAAAACACACTTCAAAAAGCACTAGAAAATGGTTTGAGAGAACGCACTGGAGACTTCTAAGGTGGCCAGCAATGAGTCCAGACGTGAAACATATAGAACACTTGTGGAGATATCTAAAAATGGTAGTTTGGAGAAGGCACCCTTCAAATATCAGGGACCTGGAGCAGTTTGCAAAGAAGAATGGTCTAAAATTCCAGCAGAGCACTGTAAGAAACTCATTGATGGTTACCGGAAGCGGTTGATCGCAGTTATTTTGGCTACAGGTTGTGCAACCAAGTATTAGGCTGAGGGTGCCAATACTTTTGGCTGGCCCATTTTTGCAGTTTCGTGTGAAATGATCAATGTTTTGATTTTTGCTTCATTCTCTTTTGTGTTTTTTCATTGAAGACAAATTAGATGAAGATAATAATACCAAAGAATTTGTGATTGCAATCATTTTCAGGAAGAAACTGAGTATTAGCTGACAGAATTGCAGGGGTGTCAATTAGTGATGGGCGAATCCTAAATTACTCGGAATCGCTTGACTCTAGCGAGTCCGAGCCCGGGACTCGCTACTCGTTGCGAGTCTAGCGAGTCCAATGTTAATGAATGGGGAAGCGAGTAATAGCGAGTAGTGTGCGATTTACAAATCACGGATGTGTCTCGGAAGCTTCAGCCTGAAGCAATCCTAGTTTTGCCATTGATTTGCATTGGACTCGTTTACTGTGCAAGTAATCGCTGGGAAACTCGCACAGATAAGAGTCCGGCTGTCTGCTCTGTGTGCAGGCTGCCGCAGCTCCAGGGTCCTAGAGCCCGCCTGCTGCCTGATGTAGCAGAGCTGAGATTGTTCTCAGTCTGCTCATTCCCTGTGCATAGACATCTATATCTATGCACAGGGGATGTAGCAGAGAGGACATCGCGTTTTGGACTGCGTCGGAAGGAAGAGGATTTTTTTAATTAAAGATGGAGTCCCTAACGGCTTTTTTTTTTTATTTCTAATAAAAAATTTTCTGTGTTGTGTTTTTTTTAAAACAATTTAATAGAAATTCATGGCGGTCATGTCTAATATTGGCGTGACCGCCATAAATTTCGGGCTTAGGGCCAGCTGATAATACAAAGCTGGCCTTAACCTCTTTATTACCCAGCGTGCCACCGCCACCAGGGCCGCTGGAAGAGCGGGGTTCAGCGCCAGAGGATGGCGCTTCAATGAACGCGCCATCTTCTGGGGCGGCTGCGGGCTGCAATTTACAGCGGGGGGTGCCCAGAAAGCTTGGGCATCTCTGCGCTGCGGATTCCAGCCCCCAGCTGCTTAGCTGTACCTGGCTAGACATAGAAATTGCGCGGAGCCCCACGCATTTTTTTTAAATTATTTCATGAAATTCATGAAATAATAAAAAAAAAAGGGCTTCCCTATATTCTTGTGTCTGGCCAGGTACAAATAGGCACCTGGGGGTTGGGGGCAGCCCGTTGCTGCCTGCTGGATCTGGCTGGTTCCAGAAAGACCATGTAATTTTTTTTCTGAAAAATCAATAAAACAATCCTAAAAAAGGGACTGCATCTTTATTAACCCCTCGCCCATGGTCCAGGGGTTAATAAAGATGCAGTCCCTTTTATTTACATTGTTTTATGGATTTGTCAGAAAAAAATTTCACATGGGCTTCGCCGTATTTCTGGAACCAGCCGGATCCAGCAGGCAGCGACGGGCTGCCCCCAACCCCCAGGTGCCTATTTGTACCTGGCCAGACACAAGAATATAGGGGAGCCCTTTTTTTTAATTATTTCATGAATTTCATGAAATAATAAAAAAAAATGCGTGGGGCTCCGCGAAATTTCTATGTCTAGCCAGGTACAGCTAAGCAGCTGGGGGCTGGAATCCGCAGCGCAGGGATGCCCAAGCTTTCTGGGCACCCCCCGCTGCAAATTGCAGCCCGCAGCCGCCCCAGAAGATGGCGCGTTCATTGAAGCGCCATCCTCTGGCGCTGAAACCCGCTCTTCCAGCGGCCCTGGTGGCGGTGGCACGCTGGGTAATAAAGGGGTTAATACCAGCTTTATTATACAAGCTGGTATTAAGCCCGAGATTCTTAATGTCAGGGCACGTTTGACCCAGTCACTAAGAATCTCCAATAAAGGGTTAAAAAAACACAACACAGAGAAAATTTTTTATTAGAATTAAAAAAAAAAAGCCTATAGGGACTCCATCTTTAATTAAAAAAATCCTCTTCCGTCCGACGTAGTCCAAAACGCGATGTCCTCTCTGCTACATCCCCTGTACATAGATATGGATGTCTATGCACAGGGAATAAGCAGACTGAGAACAATCGCAGCTCTGCTACATCATCTCTGTGAGCAGGCGGGCTCTAGGACCCTGGAGCTGCGGCAGCCTGCACAGAGAAGACAGCTGGACTCGGCTCGCAAAGTAACAGCAGTTACTTTGCGAATTTCCCAGCGATTACTTGCATAGTAAACGAGTCCAATGCAAGTCAAAGGCAATCCTAGTTTTGTCAGAGTCTGTGACAAAACTAGGATTGATATTGATTTGCATTGGACTCGTTTACTGTGCGAGTAATTGCTGGGAAACTGGCAGAGTACCGAGTCCTGCGAGTCCCTTACTACTCGCCGAGTAACGAGTCCTAGCGAGTAGATTCGCCCATCCCTAGTGTCAATACTTTTGGCCAACACTGTATGTTACTTCACGATAGTGGTAAATTTAGGATGATAGTTTTTGCATTTATTTGTAAACATATTGGAAATTTGATGAAAATTTAGAAAATTTGGCAATTTTCAAACTTTGAAATTTTATGACCTTTCACCAGAGTTATATCATACAAAATAGATAATAATATTTACCAAATGTCTACTTATATCATCACAATTTTTGAAACATAATTAGTTTTGATTACAAAGTAAGAAGGGTTAAAAGTTAAAATCATCAATTTCCCAATTTTCCAACAAAAGTTACAAAACCCTTTTTTCGGACTACATCACACTTAAAGTGACGTTAATTGGTCTATATGAGCAGAAAATACTCAATCATGACACCATTCTAAAAACTGCACTTGTCAACTTGTTGAAAACCACATCCAAGAAGATTACAGTAACTCTTCAGGTGCTTCACAGGAACTAAAGCAATGTAGAAGGAAAAAATTAAATTGTTACTTTCTTACGCAAACATTTTTCTTTAGCCTCAAATTTTGCTTATTTACAAGGTTAAAAGGAGAAAATGCACTTTATGATTTATTGTGCTATTTCTCATGAGTACACTGATGCCCCATATTTGGTGGAAAACTACTATTTAGGCACATGGCAGGGTACAGAAGGGAAAGAGAAACATTTAACTTTTGAAACAAAGAATTGGCTGGAATCATTAGTGAATGCCTTATCAAATTTGAAGAGCCCCTGATGTGCCTCAACAGAGGAAAGTGAATCACGTTTTTCAGAGATGTACACTTAATTCCCGATGTAAGCACTCACTGTAGAGTGCAGAATTAAGATAAGCCAAGCCTTAAGGTGATCTTTGAGAGGCAGAATAAACAAATAAACAGAAGTTAAAAAATTGGCTTTATTACTATTTTTTGCACCATTCACCTTGCGGTATAAATGATTAGATGGATTTTTTCCTGAGGTCAGTATGATTACAACAATACAAGATTTATATAATTTTTTTTTAGGTTGGGTAACTATCACAGTCTTATAGAAGGGTTAATATTTTTCAGTAACCATTCTTTCTAAATTCTTTAATATTTTTGCTTATTGAATGATACAGATAGACTTATTAGCATCTTAGAACATTTTGTTTATACTTAGTCTAGTCATAGTCTATAGTCAATGTTTATACATTCTGTTATCTCCTATGCAATGTTCCACATTGTTCAGGATGTTTTAAGATCTAGACAAATCTGTATTAAGGGTAACTCTACTCCATATCTATATAGTATATAAAGTTGAGGGTATATATTTATGTATGAATGTACATTGCCCTGCCCACTCCCCACATAGCCATGCCCACTTTGCAGCCTGCATCTCCACATATCCCTTCCTCCTCCAAATAGCCCCACCCCTTCGACTATATGGATGGGTGGAGATATGAAGGGGTGGGTCTATTCATTGGGCAATATGAAAGGGATGGGGCTACCAGGAGGGTGGGGCTATTTGTAGGGGGCAGAGCTATGAAGAGACAGACCTACTGCGATGGGTGAGGGGCTATGGTATATACACATATACATAAATTACCACGTATGGGTGATATTGCCACATATGCGTTATGTTACCATATATGAGCATTATGACCATATATGGGTGCTAGAAATGGGCAACACCAGGTTCTACAGCTATATATATATACTAGATGGCGGCCCGATTCTAAAGAATCGGGTAGTCTAGAATCCATATATAGTTTATTTACTAATAGTTAGGGGAGTGCGGTGAAATGAATTGTGTGTATACAGGTGGCTCAGTGGGTAGCAGAGTATACGGTGGCTCAGTGGGTAGCAGAGTATACGGTGGCTCAGTGGTTAGCACTGCGCGGTGGCTCAGTGGTTAGCAGTGAGTGCGGTGGCTCAGTGGTTAGCAGTGAGTGCGGTGGCTCAGTGGTTAGCAGTGAGTGCGGTGGCTCAGTGGTTAGCAGTGAGTGCGGTGGCTCAGTGGTTAGCAGTGAGTGCGGTGGCTCAGTGGTTAGCAGTGAGTGCGGTGGCTCAGTGGTTAGCAGTGAGTGCGGTGGCTCAGTGGTTAGCAGTGAGTGCGGTGGCTCAGTGGTTAGCAGTGAGTGGGGTGGCTCAGTGGTTAGCAGTGAGTGCGGTGGCTCAGTGGTTAGCAGTGAGTGCGGTGGCTCCGTGGTTAGCAGTGAGTGCGGTGAGATTGGTGAGCACAGAGGCGTGGGTAGAATGGTCAGCGCAGCGCCGTGGGCAGAGTGGTCAGCGCAGCGCCGTGGGCAGAGTGGTCAGCACACACATACATACATACACACACACACACACACACACACATACACATACTCCGCTATAGTTAGCACCGACCCTGCGTCTTCCCCGACGCCTGGATCCTGAGTCGACATGTCGCCGCCCGCGGACGACTGGATCCAATATGGCGTCCGGGAAGTTTGGCGAGACTCCTTGGACGCTATATTGGATCCAGTAGTTGGGGGGTGGCGACATGTCGACTGAGGAACCAGGCGTCTGATGCAGGGCCGGTGGTAAGTATAGCGGAGTGTGTGTGTGTGTGTATGTGTGCGGACAAAGTGAGGGAAGTGCGGACAAAGTGAGGGAAGTGCGGACAAAGTGACGGAAGTGACTACATACATATATACACACCAGTGGCAGTAGTTATAAACACTACCAAATATGTAGTAAATGCTGAACTGGTATATAATGGGTTAATTTCGCAGTGTCATTACAACTATACACTGTGTAATAGAAATAACAACAATAATGGAATATAAGGGGTTAATGTTCCTACTGGCAGTAGTAATAGAGACTACAAAGTATGGAGTTAAGGCAGAAATGGTATATAAGGGGTTAACTTCGCAGTGGCAGTACAACTATACACTGTGTTATAGAAATTACAGATAAAACGGAATGTAAGGGGTTAATGTTGCTACTGTCATGAATACAATATACGCAGTAATAATACTGTTAACCAAAAAAAGATATATTATCTGATTTAGGGTTGATAACACTGGTCAACAGCATTTTTGGTGCCAAAGATATTTCATTGAATTTAGGGTAACTTTGGGGTGCTGATTCTGAATATGTCATCAGTTTTGCCAGATTGGCTCAAGTTTTTGAGATTTTTCGTAAAATGTGTAACAAAAAAGACGTTTTTTGCTACTTTTTTAACGAAGTCTGTTATGTTTCTTCTATGTTTTGTCAGTGTATATTCACCACAAATGTAACAGAATGAGTCTGGATCGTTAAGACAACTTCTTCTTGATGAGTTCATGCTTTTCACTGGACAACAGACAACAACATTAAGTTAGTGCCAAAAACCAAGCTATGAACAAACTTTTAGAACACTAATTAACACAAAACTATATTGAGAACTGCTCAGTTCAAGTACTAATCCAAAGAAATTAATGAGATGATGCGTCGCATTTACAAACAAGTGCTATAAATAAGATACCAAAAATCTCAAAAACTTGAGCCAATCTGGCAAAACTGATAGCATATTCAGAATCAGCACCCCAAAAATACCCCAAATTCATTAAAATATTTTGGGCACCAGAAAAAAAAATTTTTTTTGTTGACCTGTGTAATGTACAGGAGCTTGCTTCCCGAAGTCGCTGTGACAGGATTGTCAAAGTAGGAATGATGTGTGAGGTAAAAATTCAAAATTCGCGGTCTAAAATGGCGGCCGCGAAATTTAAATTCATAAAATGGCGGCTTTCGCGAGGCGCTGTTCGGATTGGGCGATGCCGCGACCAATGAGAGAAGCGCCTCACTTCCCATTAAGATACATGGAGGACTTTGAGTTTCAAATTTACCGTTGTAAGTGAGGCGCGAAGCTCATTGGTCGCTGTGTGCTGGCGCCGACCAATGAGCATAGCGCCTCACTGGCTATTGAGATACATGGAGGACTTTGAGTTTCAAATTTACCGCTGTAAGTGAGGCGCGAAGCTCATTGGTCGCTGTGTGCTGGCGCCGACCAATGAGCATAGCGCCTCACTGCCCATTGAGATACATGGAGGACTTTGAGTTTCAAATTTACCGCTGTAAGTGAGGCGCGAAGCTCATTGGTCGCTGTGTGCTGGCGCCGACCAAAGAGCATAGCGCCTCACTGGCCATTGAGATACATGGAGGACTTTGAGTTTCAAATTTACCGCTGTAAGTGAGGCGCGAAGCTCATTGGTCGCTGTGTGCTGGCGCCGACCAATGAGCATAGCGCCTCACTGCCCATTGAGATACATGGAGGACTTTGAGTTTCAAATCTACCGCTGTAAGTGAGGCGCGAAGCTCATTGGTCGCTGTGTGCTGGCGCCGACCAATGAGCATAGCGCCTCACTGCCCATTGAGATACATGGAGGACTTTGAGTTTCAAATTTACCGCTGTAAGTGAGGCGCGAAGCTCATTGGTCGATGTGTGCTGGCGCCGACCAATGAGCATAGCGCCTCACTGCCCATTGAGATACATGGAGGACTTTGAGTTTCAAATTTACCGCTGTAAGTGAGGTGCGAAGCTCATTGGTCGCTGTGTGCTGGCGCCGACCAATGAGCATAGCGCCTCACTGCCCATTGAGATACATGGAGGACTTTGAGTTTCAAATTTACTGCTGTAAGTGAGGCGCGAAGCTCATTGGTCGCTGTGTGCTGGTGCCGACCAATGAGCTTTGCGCCTCACTGCCCATTGAGATCCATGGAGGACTTTGAGTTTCAAATTTACCGCTGTAAGTGAGGCGCAAAGCTCATTGGTCGCTGTGTGCTGGCGCCGACCAATGAGCATAGCGCCTCACTGCCCATTGAGATACATGGAGGACTTTGAGTTTCAAATTTACCGCTGTAAGTGAGGCGCGAAGCTCATTGGTCGCTGTGTGCTGGCGCCGACCAATGAGCATAGCGCCTCACTGGCCATTGAGATACATGGAGGACTTTGAGTTTCAAATTTACCGCTGTAAGTGAGGCGCGAAGCTCATTGGTCGCTGTGTGCTGGCGCCGACCAATGAGCATAGCGCCTCACTGGCCATTGAGATACATGGTAGGGATGGGCGAATCTACTCGCTAGGACTCGTTACTCGGCGAGTAGTAAGGGACTCGCAGGACTCGGTAGTCTGCGAGTTTCCCAGTGATTACTCGCACGAGTCCAATGCAAATCAATATCAATCCTAGTTTTGTCAGAAACGCTGACAACACTCGGATTGCCATTGTTTGCATTAGACTCGTGCGAGTAATCACTGGCTACTGTGCCAGTGATAGCAGGGAAACTCGCAGATAACTGCTGTTACATTGCAGCCGAGTCCAGCTGTCTTCTCTGTGCAGCTCCAGGGTCCTAGAGCCCGCCTGCTCACAGAGATGATGTAGCAGTGCTGAGATTGTTCTAGACATCTATATTGATGCACAGGGGATGTAGCAGAGAGGACATCGCGTTTTGGACTACGTCGGACAGAAGAGGATTTTTTTAACTAAAGATGGAGTCCCTAATTTTTTTTTTTTTTTATTTCAAATAAAAAATTTTCTCTGTGTTGTGTTTTTTTAACCCTTTATTGGAGATTCTTAGTGGCTGGGTCAAACGTGGCCTGACATTAAGAATCTCGGGCTTAATACCAGCTTGTATAACAAAGCTGGTATTAACCCCTTTATTACCCAGCGTGCCACTGCCACCAGGGCCGCTGGAAGAGCGGGGTTCAGCGCCAGAGGATGGCGCTTCAATGAACGCGCCATCTTCTGGGGCGGCTGCGGGCTGCAATTTGCAGCGGGGGTGCCCAGAAAGCTTGGGCATCCCTGCGCTGTGGATTCCAGCCCCCAGCTGCTTAGCTGTACCTGGCTAGACATAGAAATTGCGCGGAGCCCGACGCATTTTTTTAATTATTTAATGAATTTCAGAGTCAGAGTCTCAGAGTCAGAGTCTCAGAGTCAGAGTCAGAGTCTCAGAGTCGGAGTCTCAGAGTCGGAGTCGCCTCAGAGTCAGAGTCGCCTCAGAGTCGGAGTCGCCTCGGGGTCGGAGTCGCCTCGGAGTCGGAGTCGTATCGGAGTCGGAGTCTCCTCAGAGTCGGGGTCTCAGAGTCGGAGTCGCCTCAGAGTCGGAGTCGCCTCAGAGTCGGAGTCGCCTCGGAGTCGGAGTCGCCTCGGAGTCGGAGTCGTCTCGGAGTCGGAGTCGTCTCGGAGTCGGAGTCGTCTCGGAGTCGAGTCGGAGTCGGAGTCGTCTCGGAGTCGGAGTTGTCTCGGAGTTGGAGTCGTCTCGGAGTCGAGTCGGAGTCATCTCGGAGTCGGAGTCGTCTCGGAGTCGGAGTCGTCTCGGAGTCGGAGTCGTCTCGGAGTCGAGTCGGAGTCGGAGTCGTCTCGGAGTCGGAGTCGTCTTGGAGTCGGAGTCGTCTCGGAGTCGGAGTCGTCTCGGAGTCGGAGTCGTCTCGGAGTCGAGTCGGAGTCGGAGTTGTCTCGGAGTCGGAGTTGTCTCGGAGTCGGAGTCGTCTCGGAGTCGGAGTCGTCTCGGAGTCGGAGTCGGAGTCGTCTCGGAGTCGGAGTCGTCTCGGAGTCGGAGTCGTCTCGGAGTCGGAGTCGTCTCGGAGTCGAGTCGGAGTCGGAGTCATCTCGGAGTCGGAGTCGTCTCGGAGTCGGAGTCGTGTCGGAGTCGTCTCGGAGTCGGAGTCGGAGTCGGAGTCGAGTCGGAGTCAGAGTCGGAGTCGTCTCGGAGTCGGAGTCGTCTCGGAGTCGGAGTCGTCTCGGAGTCAGAGTCGTCTCGGAGTCGGAGTCGTCTCGGAGTCGGAGTCGAGTCGGAGTCGTCTCGGAGTCGGAGTCGTCTCGGAGTCGAGTCGGAGTCGTCTCGGAGTCGGAGTCGTCTCGGAGTCAGAGTCGTCTCGGAGTCGGAGTCGTCTCGGAGTCGAGTCGGAGTCGGAGTCGTCTCGGAGTCGGAGTCAAAAAAATGCGTGGGGCTCCGCGCAATTTCTATGTCTAGCCAGGTACAGCTAAGCAGCTGGGGGCTGGAATCCGCAGCGCAGGGATGCCCAAGCTTTCTGGGCACCCCCCGCTGCAAATTGCAGCCCGCAGCCGCCCCAGAAGATGGCGCGTTCATTGAAGCGCCATCCTCTGACGCTGAACCCCGCTCTTCCAGCGGCCCTGGTGGCGGTGGCACGCTGGGTAATAGAGGTTAGGGCCAGCTTTGTATTATCAGCTGGCCCTAAGCCCGAAATTTATGGCGGTCACGCCAATATTAGTAATGACCGCCGTGAATTTCTATTAAATTGTTTTAAAAAAAACACAACACAGAGAAATTTTTTTATTAGAAATAAAAAAAAAGCCATTAGAGACTCCATCTTTAATTAAAAAAATCCTCTTCCATCCGACGCAGTCCAAAACGCAATGTCCTCTCTGCTCATCCCTGTGCATAGATATAGATGTATATGCACAGGGAATGAGCAGACTGAGAACAATCTCAGCTCTGCTACATCATCTCTGTGCACAGACATTCATGTCTGTACACAGGGAATGAGCAGACTGAGAACAATCTCAGCTCTGCTACATCAGGCAGCAGGCAGGCTCTAGGACCCTGGAGCCAGCACACAAAGAAGACAGGACTCTTATCTGTGCGAGTTTCCCAGCCAGCGATTACAGTTGCAAAGTAAACTAGTCCAATGCAAATAAATGACAAAACTAGGATTGCTTCAGACTGAAGCTTCCGAGACACATCTGCGATTTGTAAATCTCACACTACTCGCTATTACTCGCTTCCCCATTCATTAACATTGGACTCGCTAGACTCGCAACGAGTAGCGAGTCCTGTGCTCGGACTCGCTAGAGTCAAGCGATTCCGAGTAATTTAGGATTCGCCCATCACTAATACATGGAGGACTTTGAGTTTCAAATTTACCGCTGTGAGGCGCGAAGCTCATTGGTCGCTGTGTGCTGGCGCCGACCAATGAGCATAGCGCCTCACTGCCCATTGAGATACATGGAGGACTTTGAGTTTCAAATTTACCGCTGTAAGTGAGGCACGAAGCTCATTGGTCGCTGTGTGCTGGCGCCGACCAATGAGTATAGCGCCCCACTTCCCATTGAGATACATGGAGGACTTTGAGTTTCAAATTTACCGATGTAAGTGAGGCACGAAGCTCATTGGTCGCTGTGTGCTGGCGCCGACCAATGAGCATAGCGCCTCACTGCCCATTGAGATACATGGAGGACTTTGAGTTTCAAATTTACCGCTGTGAGGCGCGAAGCTCATTGGTCGCTGTGTGCTGGCGCCGACCAATGAGCATAGCGCCTCACTGCCCATTGAGATACATGGAGGACTTTGAGTTTCAAATTTACCGCTGTAAGTGAGGCACGAAGCTCATTGGTCGCTGTGTGCTGGCGCCGACCAATGAGTATAGCGCCCCACTTCCCATTGAGATACATGGAGGACTTTGAGTTTCAAATTTACCGATGTAAGTGAGGCGCGAAGCTCATTGGTCGCTGTGTGCTGGCGCCGACCAATGAGCATAGCGCCTCACTGCCCATTGAGATACATAGCGGTCTTTAGAGCTGTGCATGGCCAGGTGCTTGGTTCTGTTTTCGGCCACGGCGCTCGGCTCTCGTCGGTCGGAGCGACGAAGTCTGTATCTCCGGCCCGCTGTATTCTCATTGCTCGGCGCTTGTAGCCACCGCCGGAGCTGGCGTTCTGGCGGGGTCGGCGGGGTGTACGTGGGCAATGGCCACTTCACGGCCATTGGACTCGCAATCGCCGCTTCGCGGCATTGCTCGCCGGGGCGGGAGTCTCGCAATGGCCGCTGAGCTGGCATTGCTCGCGACACTGCAACGGCTCGCAATGCCCACTGCGCGGGCAATGCTTTATAGGTTGTGTGGACGCTGTGCGCCCACGGCCACAACGACGGAAACAGTGCCGAAACTTACGGAAGTGCGTTAGGGGAATTATATATTAGATAAACTCTTCTTGAGCTTTGTTGTGTGTTTCAAGAATTTATCAGGGCTCTCTGAGCACAATGCCTACACGGGTAACTCAACTCCCTGTTTCTGATCAATTTTGCAGCTTGAAATACTGGGCCAGGCATTGTCCCATGCATCCATAATGCACAATGCTAAAAAATTTAACTCTGGGGAAGAAATGGCACTTTTTCTGGTGTCCGCCCCTAATTTGAGTTTTTTTTTGGCAGCTTTTGGACCCCTCTGAAGATGTTTTCTATGCCCTTGATTTTGTCTCCCATTGATATTAAAAGGGTTCAGATGTTTGACAAACAGTTTGGCAAATGCATGCCAATTCGGCGAACCAAACCGAACCAAACACAAACTTCAAAAGGTTTGCTTATCTCTAGCTATATTAAGAAATTTCTTTAGGTTTTGGAATCACAGCTATTTCACATAAATTAAAAGGTAATCTGTCACATGTATTTTGCCACATACTCTGAGAGTAATAAAATGTAGGAACAGACACAGTGATTCCAGAAATGCGTGATTTATTGTGCTGATTGCTGTAGTTTTGATAACATTGAAGCTTTATCAGCAGGAGATCATCACTAGAGGACTAGTAGACCTGATGTCAGGTAGTCCAACTATGCTCCTAATACTATTTGGCTGCTTTCTGCCTATGCACAGTATATACAAAAATCATCCAAATAGTGGTGTGGGCAGAGTTATATGGAGCTAAGCATTTAGAGAACTAGTAGATCGGCTGCAGGTAAAACAGTAGCAACTTGAAAAGTAAGAGACACATTACTGGAATCAGGATCTATGCCCATACATCATGCTGCTATCAAATTGGGTAGCAAAAACTTGGTGGTAGATTCCCTTTAAGTGCATATGCAGATAAATACAGAATAAACTATACATTTCTAAACTTTTTATTTCCTACTCATGTGTCCTCTGCCCCGACCCCAGAAGCGTGACAGGTAGTTAGTACAGAAGTTCTGTACTAACTACCTGTCACGCTTCTGGGGGTAGGCGTCCTAAAGTGGACCCACTGGGCCATGGTACCGAACTCCTCTGGGTGAGCTGGTCCTAGTTTAGCCAACCCCTATACAGGGATTGTCAGTGGCATGCCCAGGGGGTCTAAATACCACAGCTGCAAGTACCAGGGGGGTGGCTCATAGGATTAGCCTATACTACGGTAAGGCCAAACAGGGTAGGAGGCACCAGAGCCCGGGGTCAGGAAAGCTGGAACAGGTTCTACCAGAGAAGAGCACAAGGTGGGCCTGCCTACCAGTCAGAGAAGCAGAAGCATAATAACACATTAATCAGGCACCTCCCAGCAGTGGAGGTGGCCTGATATACCGGAGGATGGACAGCTATTAGTCAAGGGGAGTGTCAGGTTGAGCTGTGCCAGCCCCTAGATTCACAGGGGAGGAGTGTGGTCGTGCCTAGTGCACCGCTGATTAGATTCATGACTCCGGCCATTGTGGTGTGCTGATGTGTGAGCCCGGTGGTCAGCAGACAGGAAGGGGACCGGGCGATGGCTCCGAGACACAACACACCTGGACGCCGGATGCCCGACTGGTAGAGGAGCAGAGGATGCAGACCCAGGAGAGGTGAGCTGGGGAGCGGTGCCAGGGGACCTAATACTACCTAAGTATCTATCATTTTTATAAAAAAGCCAGTAAATCTTGAAAAACTTCATGTCAGTTTTTATTTCATTATCTGATATAATGATTACTCTCTAGTGATTTCTCTTTTAAATTCTGAACTTGTACATAGAAATGAGATTACATAGTAGTACCAATTGTTTCCATAGTATTCAATGTACAGTAGATAGAAACTTTAATTAGTAAAATATATCATAAATAATTTATGATCTTCATTCATGAAGTCAATATGCTGTTCGGTTTTATCTGAATTAATGATCTTATGTTTAACTCTCACAGTGACCTCTTGAAACAGCAGTTAGGGACTCAAGTGGTTAAGCCACAACTAGCAATAGATACACCATATCACCTCTCTTCCACTTCTGGTTACAAACCTACTTTCTTTCTATATCGCAAATGTCTACGTTCTGGAAATCCAACCCTCGGCCCCTTATCTTCTACGTTTTCCAACCATTACTCTTCCATCACCCTTACGTCTGTGCTCAGATTAGGACTTTCCCTGATAAACGCCTCCTATCTTGGCCAATTATTCACTTATGCCGGTGAGCCAAAAGGCTATAGGAATCAGTAGTTCTATCGGAGCAGGAGAAGCCAGCTGCAATACATTTCTACTACACCAAACTGAATATTTAAACGCTGCAATATCTCAAGCCATTAACTAATATTTCCTTTGCTTGCTGAAGTGTTTCAAACTTTCCCCCTCCTTAAGAAACAAGATTATGTGTTAAACCGAGCATTGGCTTCAATTTTACGTCTCAAGGTGTTGAGAACTGGATTTGATTGCATTGATTTGAGCAGGCACAGAAGCAATGAGAGCTGTTACTGATGTCCATCGCTAATCGTGTGTTCTGAATATGAACTAAATAAGATGATATGATGCACAGACGTGCATTACAAAGTATCTGCAAACTCTCATCAAGTTTTACCTGTCTGGCCAATCTAATGTGAAGTAACGTTAATAAGTAAATATGAAAATGTTTTTACCAAAACCCTACTAAAATCATAAAATACATTGACATGAATCATTGACTAAACATTGTGCTGGGTCTATTAGCTCTGCTTTATTAAAAAGAATATCAAAGTTATTATTAATACCTCATTATGTAAATGTAAGCGTGCCCAAGGTGGTACTCATGGATGGGGGCTTGCTGTTCTCGCCCCAGAACACTACAGACAATATTGGGATGTGTGTGTTTTTGGGATACATTAAGAAGGAATGCCCAATGCTTATCTTTACCTTCTCAGGATGGTACCTCTTTGTTCAGTGTCAATTGTAGGAATTCCACCATAGAGTTTGAACATGTCATTTTCGTTACTTGCAGAAACCTTTAAACACAGCTTTTCACAAAGCATTGTTTTTCCGCTTTTCATTCTAATATAGGCTGGCTCTTCAGCATCTTAATGTACTCAATCTTAGAGGCTGCCACAGAATCAGAGGTTGGTTGCTAATTCATTATAGCAGTAATTAGTCATAATGGCCCAGGTCTAATGCTATTACTGTTCATTAGTGATGGGCGAGAAAGCTCGCTGGTACTTGGTGTTCGCCCGAGCATCCCTGTACTCGAGATGCTCGGTGCTCGCCGAGTACCGGCGAGATGCTCAGGCACATGCTCGGCTCTTCCTCCCTGCATTTACAGAGCCAGCCCACATGCAGGGATTAGCTGCCACACACTTTAATGCCACAGCCATGTTGGTTGCTGGCACACAGCATCATCAGGTCTATATCAGACCTGACGGCGCTGTGCTCATCACTCTGACCCAGAGACAGCTAGTGTAGGGAGAGGTGTTGCTGAGCTAGGGACAGATTTGAGTGTGTTTTAGGCAGTGTAGGTACTAGGTAGGGTACACAATCAATCTAAACAAACAGTCCTTTTTAGGACTAATCCAGCTCTATCCAGGCAGTGTATATAGGTAGGCAGGCATGGTATATAGCAGAGTGCAGTGCGTATACCACAGAAGCTCCATTCCAGCCACATCTGTGGCTGCTGTAACCTGTTACACATACTATCCATCTAAAAAAACAAACTGTCCTTTTCAGGACTAATCCAGCTGTATACAGGCAGTGTATATAGGCAGGCAGGGTATATAACAGATTACGGTGCATATAGCACAGGAGGTTCCATTCCAGTCACATCTGCTGCTGTAGCCTGTTACACATATCCATCTATAAAAACAGTCCTTTTCAGGACTAATCAAGCTGTATACCTATTAGTCAGGCAGGCAGGGTATATAGCAGACTGCGGTGCATATAGTCGCATCCAGCAACCCTCCAGCCTGTCATCAGATGTAGCAGAGCCGGTGCTGTCATGGGACACATGGTTCCTGGCGAACCATGGAATAGGCAAGAGGGTAAGTATGGTTTAATTAAGAAAAATAAAGGAGTACTGTCTTTATTTTAAATAAAATACTTTACACTGGGTGTCTGTGTTTTATTTCACTTTTTGACTATGAGGATAGTAATGGGGGCGTCTTATAGACACCTCTCCATTACTAAGCTGGGCTTGATGTCACCTGGCATAATAAGGTGACATCAACCCCAACCCCATAACCCCGCTGCTACCGCTACAGGGCAGTGTGGCAGAGCGAGGCTAAGTGCAAGATTTAGCGCATCCCTTGGATGCACCATTTCTGGGATGGCTGAGGGCTCTTGTTTTTAGTGTCAGAGGGGGCCAATATTATTGGGCCCTTCCTAGGCTATTAATACTAGCTCCCAGGTGTCTGCATAGCCTTTGCTAGCTGTTAAAATAGGGGGGACCACACACCATTTTTTTAGGGGTCCCCCATTTTAATAGCCAAAAGGCTAAATATTCATCTGGGGGCTTATATTAATAGCCCGGGAAGCTTCATGGGTATTACCCTGTTCCCAGGCTTCTAACATTGGCCCCAGCTGTCTGCTTAGCCTTTGCTAATCTAATCGGAGACTGCAGTGGTTTTGGGCTCCGGTGAAAAAATCGGACAAAATCTGACAGTCCCGGATCCAGGGCGATGCGACACCTATAACATGGGAGTCTATGGGTGCCGGATACGTGAAAGAATCTGATCATTTCCCAGATCTGATTTTTTGCACAGAGCATATTCAGAACTCCTGATGTGCTACTTCAGCACCATGGACAGCAGCTGCAAACGAATCCTGCTAAAAACAGTAGAAGTGGTGTAATACTCAGACAACATTGTTCACAGCAGTGACCTGGGAGTCAGAAATGCTTAAAGGGGTCTTCTCCATGCAGTTCCCATATGCAAATAAAGTCTGTGGAGTCTCGTTTAGGAGTCTCAACACAGGACTAGCCAGATATTCCTCCAGGAAAGGACCATATTTCGTGTTGCTCCATGCTGTTCCCTTGTCATTTGAGCACTGTTCTTATACATTTGTGACATTTTTATGCTTTCTGCAGACCGCCAGGGGTGCCGCCAGCAAAATGCTCGAGTTTCCCCATAGGTTAACACTGGCTCGGTGCTTGGGTCGAGCACCTGAGTTTTTCAATATGCTCGATCCGAGCGTCTAGCACTTGAGCATTTTACTGCTCGCCCATCACTACTGTTCATCTCTAGCACTGGGTTGCTACTTCTCAGGACTGCTTGTTGAGCCAATACCCTCATGCCAATGTCCCTAAGCCAGGCATCTCTTTTCTAACTAAAGTAACTATTTTATGGTTGCATACACTATCTGTGCACTGTTCACATGCTTGCCTTTAGGAGTCTCCTTGTTTTGTTGCCTCTTAAGAGTTAACCCTTCATTTTTAGCCTGGTCCCATGTACTCCGACTAATTATTATTAGTAGTATTATTATTATTTATTTATAGAGCACCATTGATTCTATGGGGCTATACATGAGAAAGGGTTACATTCAAACAAGGTAAAAATACAACGAACAATCTAACAGTGACAGACTGGCACCGAGGGGAGAGAGGACCCTGCCCTCGCGGGATTACATTCTACAGGGTAATGGGGAGGGAGACAGTAGGTTGGGTCTGTTCTGGTGGTGGTAGAGCACCAGTTCCAGTCGTGGTGGAGCTCCGGGTCCAGTGGTGGCAGAGCGCCGGGTCCAGTGGTGGTGGGGTGTCACCATGGCCATTGTAGACTGTAGGCTGTTCTGAAGAGATGGGTTTTCAGGTTCTGCTTAAAGGTTCCAAGTGTAGGGGATAGTCGGACATGTTGGGGTGCAGAATTCCAGAGGATGGGGGATGCTCAGGCAAAGTCCTGCAGGTAGTTAGATGAGGAACGTATAGATGTGGAGGAAAGGCGGAGGTCTTGGGAGGATCGAAGATTACGAGTTGGACGATATCGGGAGATTAGTTCAGAGACATATGGGGGAGGACAGATTGTGGACGGCTTTGTAAGTCAATGTTAGTAGTTTGAATTGGATATGCTGGGGAATTGGGAGCCAGTGGAGGGATTTACAGAGGGGAGAAGTGGAGGAATAGTGAGAAGAGGTGGATTGAATGCCTTCTTGCTTTGCCTTCTAACACATGCTACTCCCCAAACAGGAACTACATCTTCCTTCCTTTTATGTTCCCTTACACTACCCCACTGTGGGCCAGCTCTGCAATTAACTGTGCCAAAACTATTTGCTATCATAAGAACCTACACTTTCACTTTGTATTCTCCAGAAGTGTACATCAGATAATGACATCTTGAGCCCATTGGCAGTACTGCATCCACAAAATGGGATACATACTTTACATTATAAAAGTCATCATACCATAAAACTATATACCATACATCCTACATTACTTCCTATAATGCTGTTATAAATATATCATCAGGTTATCACTTCGCATGCTACACATCACATCACAATTCACATTAAAAACTAAAACCAATGTTATCTTCAGGAGGGGAGGAAAACGACCGTAGGTCACCCCCTTGCATACATATGGATTGTAGATATAAAATTAATTTGTGAAAGGTTGTCAAAGCAGAGACACACCCAAAATGGGAAGGAATAGTAGACTGATATCATAGGCATAAATGAGTCAGGGGATCAATTACAGGATCTCTAGATCACTTTTTTAATGATCATGTATAGCATTTACAGAAAACCTTGTCAGGTTCCATGTGCACTCAGAAACACGAGTGTGCACATATCTGTATTCTTTGCCTAATGGTACCTTTACACGCCGCTACCAAAGGTTAGAAACCACCGGGTGTTGCACGTGCACGTGCACGTTTCAACGGTTCCTAACGGTACCCGATACCGCAATTACATGCCGCTACAAGGTGCTCCACAGTAGGTTTTTTCAACACCTGGAAGCACCGACGGGTGCCGCAGGTTACCTTCTGTAGAGCACCTTCCCTGATTTACACGCCGATGCCACAAGGGAATATGGGCGGACCTGGGGCAGCAGGGACAACACATAGGCCTGCCAGAGTTGTGGATTACGAGACGTTCGTACGGTGATTGGTTAATGCAATAGCATCATGATTGGCCAGCCAGCGCAGGAAGGCTGGCTAATACATGATGCTATTGCAATTGTGTAGTGTGACTGGTCATCTCCTTAAATATGCCGCCCTATGCAGGGACAACCAATCGTAACGCAGGAGCTTCCACCAATGATCGCTGATGGGGCGCGGTATCCCGGAGGCTGTGTCACGCCCCAGGGAGTTCACTAGGTGACGAAAATACCTTCCTGTTCCTCGATTACACGCCGTTACCATAGGGTTTATACCTACTTGTTCTTGAGCACGGCTGGGAAACAGGTTTCCAAAGTGACTGGTGGCAACAACCTGAATTACACGCCGCTACCTCGTGGTGTTTTGAAGGTACAAGTTACAATTGTCTCCGACACCCGGTGGTTTCTTACCTTCGGTAGCGGTGTGTAAAGGTACCATAACAGTTAAATTATGTAGTTGCCTACATAAACAGATGGTTTATAAAAAGTATTTCTAAAGGCCGTTTATGAGATGCTAATTGACTAGTCAAAGGGGCATTAGGTCCCCAGGAAGTTACCCACTTTGCATGTTATTCTGCCCCTGTGGGCATGAAGACATTGTTTAGAAGAACTTGTATCTTTCCAGCACTATACAAAGACATGCATCTGCTTAAAGGTACCGTTACACGGCACGATGTTGAAACGATGTCGGCAACGATCAGTCGTTTCCGACATCATTTTGACATCGTTGGTGAGATGTCACACACATAGATATCGTGCACCAGCAATGTAGTGAACAGGTATCATTCGAACAACCGAGCGAACGATCCCTGCTCATTGCTGTGAATGGGCAAAGTCATCAACGACATCGTTACCACGGTGTCACACACAACAATAAGTCAGATTGATAGAGTTGATATTGTCAGGTTTTACAACATGTTTATAAACCTGTCAACTCCGATCCAACGATTTATCGCTGTCGTATCGTGCTGTTATACGCAACGACGCACTTGCAGTGTTGTTTCAACGTCGCTCAAACCGTGACGTTTGAGCGATATCGCCCATGATATCGTGCCGTGTAATGGTACCTTTATATCCATCAGGATGGAGTTTCTCTGATGCTGGGTTTATGCATCCTAGCTTTAGGAAGACTCAATGTGCATAATCGGAAGTCGTCCGCACTTCTGGTCATGTTCACTACTCTCGAGTCAGTGCATGACCGGAAAGTGCGGACTACCAATGTAGTTGGCGTAAGCTGCTGTGCTCAGTAATTGGCTTCAGTACTTTTCAGTTGAATACTTCTGTTGCAACCAAACTGAGACATGGGCAGCAGCCAAATGCTGCTGTTGGACTCAGGGATGGTATGTAAACTTTTGTTTGCTTTTATATACGAATTGTAGAATATGGCATAAAGTTTTCTAAATGAGAACATCTTCTGTAACCAGAGGTAAACATTCTAATCACTGCTCCGGGGCCTACTTTATAAATACCCTGATCTAGGTACAGTGGCTTCTTTGTATCTCCAGAACCTTTCCCCAAGTTACATTCATGAATATGAATTATTAAATAGGTATAAAATATTTCTGGAGAAGTGCATTGTCATAGGAAGTATACTAGGGATGCCAAAGATGTTTAGAACTGTTGGGCTAATTACATTAATTACAATTTTATTAAATGTCACTTAATGCCTTAAAGAATTGGAATAATTTCCACTGAAGTTTTGCCACACCTATACCTAGAAGAGGCAGGTAATTACATGACTCTTATTAACATTTAGAAATGCTTTGTAAACACGTACTGTACATAATATCTTATTTCACACTAATGGAAGTACCCTCAAAATTATGTTCACACAGGGCAGATGAGTTGCAGAAAAGTCTGCAACCAAAAATTAATTCCATTCATGTAAAGGGTGTATCCGATAAATATTATTGACTCTATTAAATCACCCACAGATATAAATTGACTGTAATCATTTATAAATTGCTCTTCCATCTACCTACAGTATTGTTGTTATATATTGGCTACAATGCCCTTTTGTATTTTTTTATTCCTTCTCAGTATAAAAACGTTGTGCCTTGGCCCAGGCGGTGGTGTGCACCTTTAATTGTTATGCAAGGTTCAGTGGCTCCTGGCCTACAAGCCACTCCTGACAGTGGCTTATCCAAAGGGTATATGGCTAAAGGAATGCAGATATTAATGGAGAAGTACAAAATAGCTTTACTCACAAAGAGGCAATGGACTCACTGGCTGCAATTGGGAACAACTTGAATAAAGGTACAGTGGGGGAATTAAGTGTTTGATCCCTTGCTGAGTTTTGTTTGCCCACTAACAAAGACATGAACAGTCTATAATTTTAAGGATAGGGTAATTTTAACAGTGAGAGATAGAATATCAAAAATAAAATCCAGAAAATCTCATTGTCTAAATTAGATTAATATAATTACCTTTTGAAGAGGGAAATAAATATTTAATCCCTCTTGCAAACAAGGCTTAATACTTGGTGGCAAAACCCTTGTTGGCAAGCAGAGCAGTCACATGTTTTTTGTAGTTGATGATGAGGTTTTTTGTCAGCAGGAATTTCAGACCACTCCTGTTTGCAAAACATCTCTAAATCAGTAATATTTTGAGGCTCTCGCTTGGCAACTCGAAGCTTCAGCTTCCTTTATGAGTAACTTTACACGGCGCAATCTCGGCTGGCGATATGAGGCGATCTAACGTGCGTGTGCATGTTTTTTATGGTCGCCTCAGATCACCGATGGCGGGATTACATGCCGCAATCTCGCCCTGAAAGAAAGGCGATGTGTCACACCGGAAATCGCCTCACCCACAGCGGAACCAATCCGGTCGACTTCCATCGACGCTTCACACGCCACAATCCCAAAGGCAATGTGGGCGTACATAGGTGTGTTATAGTGGTTTACACCGCACTCCAAACACGCTCATTGGACAACGCAACAGCGTTACGATTGGGCAGCCTGCTCTGGAAGGCTGGCTAACACATGACGCCATTGTCTATCGGACTTTGTCATTAATACACGTTGGTGTCATCGATAGTGGCTACTGCAACACTCTTTCGAGGCGCAAAACCATCACACAGGAGCGGTATTGTGCAGGACAGTGGCTTACACTACACAATTTCATTCAAATGGAAAGGGGGAAGGGGAAGGCCATTCCACCACCCATTAACCTCCTGGATTCCTGCACCTTGTGTGGCAGCTTTGGCAACTGGCCAGGAAGCCATGTGAAGTTGAAAACTCTAATGCCTGTCTTCTTAAAATTCTCTTATTATTTGAAAATTATGAAATCATTCAGCGTGCTAGCTGGGCTCTAGATGCATTTTGGAAGAACAACATCCTTAATCATTAGCTAATAATTAAGGAAGTTGTTCTTCCAAAACGCGTCTAGCGCCCAGCTAGCACGCTGAATGATTTTATAATTTTTAAATAATGAAGAGAATTTTAAGAAGACAAGCACTGGTGTTTTCTACTTCACATTACACTACACAATGGCTATGTGTGCATCTGTAGCTGATGGCGGTAACATACATACCACGCTATGCACATATGTGCCTGCATTGGTCCATGCCATGGCAGAACTGCCATGGCTGAACTGAACTATGTGTGTGTACACGTTTGCGTGTGTACACTGAAGTGTACTTACATCCCCCACAAACACCATTGCATTCTCCATGTGTGTGGACACTTTCCCATGTGGCCAAACACATCATAATGGACATGTACACACAGTCACGGCATACAGTGTGGGCCAAAGGGCTGGACCCGTGTATTGAACATTAGCACACAATGCTGCACAGACCCATCAATCAGAATTCACGTATCACATATCTCTGTGCACAGCATAAAGCTATGTGCAACTGCCCTGGATTCAAAAGTAACGACACACACAGGTAGGTAGTTTTTTGTTTTTATTTAGGTGGACTTTTTGTGCACAAATAAAAGTATTTTTAACAAGACACACAAAACATTACAAACAGAAGTGTTAACATCACACAAATAAATACAACATGATGATAAATAATGGCCATACCCATACATTTGACAGTACTGAACCCCAAAAAAATATCTAACTAACTAACTAATGTTTGTACACCCAAACACAACCAGACTCCTCCTGGTGCAGCCACCCTGGTGACTCCACCCTCCTCCTCATGTTGATGCCTCACAACACCAGCCACCCTACACCTGCTGGTGCTGCCAGGCCACTGCCCCAGGGCCATTAAAGTAGGAACAGTATGCGTCTCTGCTGCTCCTGGCATCCTGCTGACTCAGATTGTGGCTCAGCAGCTGGAGTGGCGCCACACCATGGTCGGCAGCACGCCAATCCCCGGGACGGACCTCCCCTGTTGTGGGGTCCACAGAATCTACATAACTTGCCGGCGTGTTTGATGACTGATCCCTATGATGCAAGAAGTTATGCAGCACACAGCAGGCCAGCACTACCACATCAATAGATTCCACTTTCATACGCAAAGGCATATGAAACACGCGGAATGTATTGGCCATGATCCCAAATGCATTTTCAACCACACGGCGGGCCCAGGATAGCCGATAATTGAAAATGTGCTGCTCAGAAGTCACTGTCCTCAGGGAATATGGCCATAATAGGTGAGCCTGAAGTGGGAAGGCTTCATCCCCCACAAACGCAAAGTTGAGATGATGGGTTGTCTCATCATTTGAGGGCAAGTTCAGAGCACCTCTCCTTAGGTCTTGCGCCAAGGAGCAGTGTGCAAACACACCCCCATCTGAAGACACGCCCGTGCATCCACCAGGGCCATGAGGACCACGCTAAAATATCCTTTGTAATTATAATACAAGGACCCAGAGTTGGGGGGTTTCATGATCCTCACGTGCTTACCATCCAAAGCCCCGCCCCAGTTAGGAAATTGCCAGCGGTCCTCAAACCCTCTGGCAACATCCATCTATTCAACGGAGGTTGTTGGGAACTACATGTAGTATGGAAGTAGACTACTCCAGATGGCCTCACATGTCTCGGAGATCAGGCGGCTCAGCTGGGACAGAGACACACGTGAAGTGTATTTCAGGTCTGTCCTTGAACGACCTGTTGCCAGGAAACGCAAAGTCACAGCCAAACGCTCCTCAGGTGGCACAGCTCGACACATCAAAGTGTCCTATCAGGCTATCAATGGCCTTATGCGTTCCAAGAGGAATGTGAAAGAGTCCTCGGACATACGGAGATAGTTCCTAAAATCATTCGGACTCCGATCCTCCAGCGCACGGACCAGCCACACGTGGCACTGGTTCTCCCGTTGCAGAAGCCAATCACGAGCCCACACACAGCGTGGTCTGCGAGCCCGCAACCTCTCATATCTATCCTCCAGCCACAATTCCTCTTCCACCAAGGCAAGAGCCACGATAGCATCTCCATCGGGGTCCATGATGTTCGCACCTACCAACCCCTGCAAATGTGAGGAAAAAAAAACATCACAACAAGAACACATCATCACACATCCACAATACCCACCACCACCTCCGTCCCTCTACATCTCCTAGGCACTTAACAACATCCAACCCAAGTCTGCTGATATGGCCACGCACATACATATATAGCACCATTGAAGGGGCAAACAGTACATTACACTGCCTGACAACCAAACCTGGTCACACTACACCCATGGCCCTCCTCCACAAATACATCTCCATCGTCCAAATAGACACATCATGACCATACCCCCATATACCTGCCCATAATGTTCAGGCATGAGCAAAAGCCTTCCCAAAAGAGTTAGCTCACAATTAGCAAATCATGGTTATTACCAACTCTATACAATTGCATTACACACGTACCCCACCCTTGAGTTTTACGGACAAAATATCAGCCCATGCAGCAGACTATTGCATACTCATCATGTCCAAGAGACATCCCTGAGGTATTCATAACGCCGGATCTTCACATGCAGATGTTCGCAGAAGCCACATGGTCCAGTACACATCTCAGTATGGGCAGAATAGTTCCATTGTGTTTGCTCAAGGACAGTACAATATGGGCACAATTCAGATGCTCAACGCAACTAACCACAGACGCATCTTTCAAACATGATCCTGTATGGCAAAGGCAAAATGGGTTGTCAATGAGGAGGGTGCTTATGGGGAAAAAACAGTCATGCATCCATTTGTCAGTACTCAATTGAGCTAGCAAACACACCATCAGTACAAACTACATACCCCACCACTTGGGCGTCTTCTACACTACACAAGAACGATCCGTAGTGCCAAGCTGCTTCAAACGCTACACAGTGATATCACAGTTCATGTGTGAACATCAGTAATTACTTAATGACTCTGGGCAGCAAGCATGCCGTACCTCGCCCGTGAGCGCTTTTTATATGGTAACCAACCAATCACACAGCACCTGCGTCATGTAATCGACATAGCCGCCTGGGCATATGCAGGTGCGACCAATGATTATGCGCCAGTGCTGATGTTTGATTGGTCATGTTCTGTTTAAATAGGGACGTGCTGGGGTGCCACCCATGCTCCTACTTCAATGTGCATTGTGCTAGTAGCGTCTTAATACAAGAACTCTGTTGGACAGACGGGGGACATGCTATTGTGCTTATCATGTAGGTTCGTTTCTGTGTGGTGCAGACCCATCTGTTGCCACATGCTTTGGCGCCTTATGTACAGCTTGATGTTGCATCCTGTAGAAGTGTATGTTGCGACAGCTACGCATCGTAACACTCCTACGTGTCCTGTTGCACACATAATGATCCTGGACATCAATGCCAGGACAATGTGTTGTACAGCACTATCATTATACATAAATATGTGTGGAGGTCATGAGTGTGTGTTTTATTTGGTTGTAATGCCATGTGTGACATTTCTCAATTACAGACATTGGTATCTCTCTCTGCACAGCCACAAAATACATATAGCCCCTGCCATGTCCACCATGTCCCATCTATGTCCACATGTAAAGGCCACTACTGATTAAGCATACCCAAGCTGACTAGCAGACCACATGTAATTGATAGTGCTGGACATGGGTTGGCCACACAGAGTAGGGTGTGTCCTGATATGTCCATGTATGGTTTTGCCTGATACAATTTTTATTTGTATTTGCAGATGGCTGGGGTTCATGATTTTGTCCACAACCTCCTCACCATGTACCAGGAACACGAATGCCTGTGGAAGGTGTCGCTGCCTGAATACCAAGACAAGGCAGCGAAGGCTGTGGCCTACGGGAACCTGGTCGAGATGGCCAACTGGCTCAACCCAAGTAAGAACTGGACGGTGACCCTGGTTGTGTGGAAAATCAAGCACCTGCGCACCGTGTTCACCAAGGCCCACAAGAAATGGATGGATGCCCAGTCCAGGGCTGGAGCTGAGGAGGTCCTAAGCCACGTCTGTGGTACTATGACCTCTTCACCTTCACCCTGGGCCAGGTGGGGCCTCAGGGAACACGGTGCAGCAGGCGCCTTGCGCAACCAGCTTTGGCCACTGCCCAAGACCCTGCCCCGTCACAGGAGGTGCGTAATTGTGTTTGTGTGATCTATATACACAGCTTGTTGGTAGCACTGATGTGTGGTTTGCAGCACATGTAGAAGGCACAATTGTGGGTTTCTTGCACAAATCTTCTGTGTGTTTTTCTTGGTATCGCGTCGTGGCTGTTGCCACATATTGTGCTCTGTTATGTGTGGTCACTTGTCATATCAATTTGGAGCATCACGTGAGTACAGAGCACTGGTTTACTTCTGTCTTCATCTCTTTTTCCAACCCAGGTACTGTGCCTTTGGGTGTTAGCCATGGTCAGATAGGCACAATGTTGTGCTGGGTGTTTGGTTGTGGTAATTGCTGTCATTACAATGCAAAATGTGGCTGATGTTTTTTTTTGTTCTGATTTATTCACAGGCCCCTCGGGAGCCTGGCTCTAGTGGCGAGGACCCACCCGCTGGTGAGGCTCTCCCATCAACATCTTTGGGAGAGCCGGTGCCTGAGACCAATGGTGGGGGTCCGGGCCCAGGGCCCAGCTCTGGCATACGCCGAAGAAGAGCACCTGCCCCACCCAACACGGAGTTGGGTACCTGGGCAAAACGGGTCCTCTTGGGCCGGGAGAGGACCCCAGGCTCTTGAATTGGGCACATCGCCAATGAGATGGTGGTGCGCATGGAGCCAGAGCAACGTGACATCGCTGAGAGGGCCATATTCCATGTCCTGGAAGCGGGCGTAGATGGTTCCCTGCGATGGGGTGGTTCTTTGTTGTTGCCCAGGAAAACCACCCCTGGGCCCACTGCGCCCCAAAGACGCATGGTGAGGAGTCGGCAAAATCCTGATACTCCACCTCCCCCACGAAGCCAGCCCCGCCGAGCTGGCCCATCCACCAGTAGGTGGTATTACGAGGATGAGGGGGAGGAGCCATTGTCTGACCCAGCAGAGGAGGAGGAAGAACAAGGAAGCTACTAGGCAATGCACTACCTTGCAGCCTGCAGTTTTTATTTATTTTTGTAAACAGTAAACCAAGTGTTTTTTTTTATTATTTGTGGATGATAAACCACCCTTTGATTTTCCTTAACTACATCCACATATGTGTCTGGTTGTGCAGTATGGTTGTGTGTGTAGTGTGTGTAATGGTGCTGTTTGTGTGCCAAATGGAGAGGCCTAATGTCCGCAATAATATATTTGGGTCATTGTAGCACACACAAGCCTATCCATAGGTGACTTGTGTGAGTATGGGGAGATTAGGAGGCTTCTGTGGCCGACATAGGGAAGTCTGTGTGTTTCTATGTGTTTTGTTATGGTGTGTGTGTTATTGGAGACTGTCATGTTAAGTACGGCTTGTTTCCAGGTCCAATGGTACAGTATAGTTGTTTTTTTA
>JARQOC010000002.1:363271275-363301275 GCA_033576535.1 Allobates femoralis
TCTTTCCTTAATCCAGAAAAAACATTTAACAATACAGTATTAACTTGACAATACTAATTTGACCATACTGAGCAACTTAATTAGCCTGCCACACAAATACAGCCCCTGGCAAAAATTATGGAATCACCTGGCTCGGAGGATGTCCATTCAGTTGTTTAATTTTGTAGAAAAAAAGCAGGTCACAGACATGGCACAAAACTAAATCATTTCAAATGGCAACTCTCTGCCTTGAAGAAACACTAAAAGAAATCTTGAAATAAAAATATGCTAGCCAGTAACTTACTTTTGTAGACCAAGCAGGGGGAAAAATTGTGGAATCACTCAATTCTGAGGAACAAATTATGGAATCAGGACAAACAACAAAGCAACGCTCAAATACATTGCTAGTATTTTGTTGCACTAGCTCTGCTTTTATAAAAGCTTGCAGTCTCTGAGGCATGGATTTAATGAGTGACAAACCGTACTCATTATCAATCTGGCTCCAACCTTCTCTGATTGCTGTTGCCAGATCAGCTTTGCAGGTTGGAGCCTTGTCATGGACCATTTTCTTCAACTTCCACCAAAGATTTTCAATTAGATTGAGATCCAGACTATTTGCAGGCCATGTCATTGACCTTATGTGTCTTTTTTCAAGGAATGTTTTCACAGTTTTTGCTCTATGGCAGGATGCATTATCATCTTGATAAATGATTTCATCATCCCCAAACATCCTTCAATTGATGGGATAAGAAAAGTGTTGAAAATATCAATGTAAACTTGGGCATTTATTGAAGATGTAATGACAGCCTTCTCCCCAGTGCCTTTACTTAACATGCAGCCCCATATAATCAATGACTATGGAAATTTGCATGTTCTCTTCATGCAGTCATCTTTATAAATCTCATTGGAACGACACCAAACAAAAGTTCCAGCATTATCATCTTGCCCAATGCAGATTCGCGATTCATCACTAAATATGACTTTCATCCAGTCAGCCACAGTCTACAATTGCTTTTCCTTAGCACATTGTAACCTTGTTTTTTTCTTTTTAGGTGTTAATGATGAGTTTTGTTTAGCTTTTCTGTATGTAAATGGGATTTCTTTTAGGCGGTTTCTTACAGTTTGGTCACAGACATTGTCTCCAGTTTCCTCCCATTCGTTGCTTTGTATGCATTTCCTGTTTTGGAGACATATTGCTTTAAGTTTCCAGTCTTGATGCTTTGATGTCTTCCTTGGTCTACCAGTATGTTTCCCTTTAACAACCATCCCATGTTGTTTGTATTTGGACCAGATTATAGACACAGCTGACTGTGAACAACCAACAATTTTTGTAACATTGCGTGTTTATTTACCCTCTTTCAAGAGTTTGATAATCCTCTCCTTTGTTTCAATTGACATCTCTTGTGTTGGAGCCATGATTCATGTCAGTCCACTTGGTGCAACAGCTCTCCAAGGTGTGATCACTCCTTTTTAGAGGCAGACTAACGAGCAGATCTAATTTGATGCAGGTGTTAGTTTTGGGAATGAAAATTCACAGGGTGTTTCCATCATTTTTTCCTCAGAATTGAGTAATTCCATAATTTTTCCCCATGCTTGATCTACAAAAGTAACCATTACTGGCTAGCATATTTTTTTTTCAAGATTTCTTTTAGTGTTTCTGCAAGGCAGAGAGTTGCCATTTGAAATTACTTTAGTTTTGCGCCAAGTCTGTGATCTGCTTTTTTTCTACAAAATTAAACAACTGAATGGACATCCTCTGAGCCATGTGATTCCATTTTTTTGCCGGGGATTGTATATACTGTTCAAAAGGTATGTCAGAAAGACACTTTCTTGGTCTACGTTTAAGGCTACATTAACACAATCATGTGACACATACGAGTGATGTCTAATTTGTAATCCGAAAACACTTGGACCCATAGAATAGAATGGATGATTTCACAAATCTGTTAAAATCACATATCTGAGAGTGAGATCCATGTGACCACAGGAATAAACTGTTATGATACAAATTTGGAGATCAGATTTGACCATAAAAGTCTATGGGCATCTGTGAGACACAGTTGCAAATAACAATCTTTATCATTTACTTCCGTTTTGCATGTGAATGCACCATTAATATTGGATTCTTTAGGCGAATTTCCTACAAATATATGCATTAATCTATGCTTTTCCTTACCACAAAACACTTTAGTAATGGAAAAATTCTAAAGGTACCTTTACACACCTCAACTGCGGTGTAGCAACTGAGAGGAAATCAGGATTTCTCTCACGGTTGCCTTGAAATTGCTACGAAATTGCGACGTGTAATTGGGGAACCCGATGGTGACTTTTGAAGTTGCTCCCGGTTGCGGTTTCAGAGCATTGTTCTAAAACCAGAGGCAACACAGAAGGTGAATTGCCCTGGTTTTGGCGTGTGAATGGGCGATAGGGATGGAATCTGCGTCGCCTAGTGATTTCCCAGAGGCGTGCCAGAGCGTCCTGGATACAGTGCCCATCAGCGATCATTGGTGGTGGCTACTGTGTTTCCATTGGCTGTCGCTTCACAGGGCGCCATATTTAAAGAGCTGTCCATTCACACTACACAATTGCAATGGCGTCATGTATTAGCCAGCCTTCCTGCGCAGGCTGGTCAATCATGACGCTATTGCATTGCTAATCAGTGTGATTGGGGCACGGAATACACAACTCTGTCACGCCTATGTTCTTGCGGCGCTGCACAGGTACGCACACATTCCCTTAGTGGTTGCGGCGTGTGAAACGGCGTCGGGATTCAACCGGATGATCCCCGCAGGATCTGTTTCAACTTCCGGGGAACCACGTTCCCTTAGGTTGACGTCGCAATTGCGGCGTTTACATGCGGCATCGGCGATCAGTATCAACCGTCAAAAACGTGCACATGCGGCGTGTAAAGGTACCTTAATACTTTTTGGGATCCACTTTGTGATCCTCCACAGGCTATTAGAACCGTCCAGATTGGATAACTTTAGAAGATTAAAGATTGATGCTTTGTATAAACAGATAGTTTGTGATTTTTGTACATATCTATAAGAACAATTGTAAATTACAGTATATAATCCTTGGCAAACACTCAAAAGAGAGAATCAAAGTTATCAAGTAGACATACAGAAATATGTGATAGCATTGAGGACGACACAGGGTTTCCTTCTTCTCACCTTGCAGTTTGTGAGGCTATGGAAGTCACAAAAAAGATTGAGATACAAGATTTAGGAACCAAAGGAGTAACCAAGAAACCCCAGGGTAATTAGCTCAAGTAATGAGACTTTTTTAATACAAAAATCAATACTTCTTATAATGGAAATAGATTTCTCCGCTCCTGCAGGGCTAAACTTGCAAATCTTTTCTTCTGCTTTTAAAATACAACTGACTGACTTCCTCCCTTCCCCCAAAGTTGGTTCATTATTAGTGGTACTTGGATTAATTTACCACATTACAAGGGGCTACCCCAGACAAGAACTTTCGGCTGAAAGTTGTGCAAGTTAAATATTTGGTCTTGTCTACAATGTAATTAATAATTAAGAGGTATGGATGATTCGAATACTGTATCCTTATACTATGGAAGGAGTGTTAATATATGTATGCTGAGAAGTAGCTCAAACTACAACCAGCCCTCATGTGATAACTTTAAGGAATTATTCACCCTTAACTGTTCATTTTGTCACTTTAGACTTTAATGACCTTTATAAAAGCACTCTGTGTAAAGACTTTTTGTGAACATGGATAAACAAATCAAATTAATTAGGAATCTGAAATGTTCCAGATTTGGATGAATCCAACATAATGATGGCCAACTAGCCACCATATTGCTGGATTCTTTTTAGGGCCCTGCAGGGGTTTAAAGCTAGTGATGAGCGAATAGTTCGGTATTCAGGTTCAGATAAGTTTAACCGATCACTTTTTACTATTCGGATATTCGTCCCGAATAGTGAACATAATGCAATACAATGGGGAACTTGGGTATTTGGAGAATTCGCCAAAGAAATATCCAAGTTCCCCATTGACTTGTGTAATATTTGTTTTTTGTCAGTTCTGCAGCATGTCAATTCTTTCAATGTTTTCTTTTTGTAGCATTCTTACACATTAAAATAAATGAAGAAAAAAAAAGTTAAAAGCAGAAAACAACACAAATAAAAATGTGTCCGTGCTTTTTTTCCAACACTCTAGTTTTTTGGTGCTAAAAAATCTGTAGCATATACTAAACATGTGCACATACCCTTAAACTTCAGCACATGCTTTAAAGTATGACTCTTCGTATTGAATGTACATACATTTTCTATTATAGCCATTGTTTTATCTTAATTTTAAGATAGATTTATTAGATTTTCTCTACCCGATATACATTATTGCTGATTGTTAATTAGTTCCCCTGCTTTCTTGTGAGCCTGAGACTCCTGGAGAATACGTGTGATTTGTGGCAGAACAGGTGAGTCAGTAATGAATAGGGATTGTGTGGTGTGGCCTTCAGCATGTAGTGTGATAGACCTGCTCTTCTGCATACTGTATGATATATTACCATAAACAGGTCTGCCGTGAATATCTCTCATATGCATTTACCTTGAAAAGATTGTACTCCTCTAACCCGCAGGATGCAGCTTGACACAGTGGGAGAATAAAAGTCCAGAACCCTAACTCCACATCTATAGCTTTCACAAAATAACATAGAAGAAAGGGAAATCAAACATAATAAATATTCATAAATTATGCTTATTCCTACAATAGGAATTCAATAGGTTTAAAGAAGAACATAAGAAAGTCATGTAAATAATGGTCAAAGATCTGAGGCTGGATCCCTTCTTACCGTTCTGTATTCACCGCTATCAGAATTTCACAAAACTTATTACACATTACACATTTCATTCTCCCAAGTTATGTCTAATCATATGTGTGCTGTCTATTAATATAACATAGAGAATTGACTCTGTATTCTCTCTTTCTGTCAGTGACCTTTTTCCATTTATGTACTTCATTTCTTACACTTGTCAAAATAAAATAAAAGTACCATTCATGCATTAAGACCCCTAGTGATAAGTTGGGTACGACCAATCTAGCACAAACAGCCAGCTCCCTTCAGTAAACGATGGTATCCAGAACCCCGGTGAGAGTTGCTTGCAGTCTCAGGCGATGTTCACACATCTCCGCTGCTCATATTTAGGGGGTCTCCGATAAATACTTAGCTTTTTTCAGTGAAGCGGAGATGCGTGAGCGCCGCCGCTTGCTGGTGACGCAGCCCCTGGTGACGCGTTTCTCTGTCCACTCTGGGAAAACGAACACTAGGCAGCCTTGTGTGTGAAGTGGTTACCACGATCAGCATCGGGTAACCAGGGGCTGTGTCACTAGGAAGCGGCAGCGCCCACGCATCTCTGCTTTACTGAAAAATGCTAAGTATTTAGCGGAGACCCGCTAAATACTAGCAGCAGAGATGTGTGAACATCGCCTCTGAAAGGCTCTTAGGATACCTTTACACGCCGCAACCGTGGCGAGGAATCTGACCGGCGACATGTCGCCCTGGCACCATCGCCATGAAATTGCCTCCCAGCTGCGGCATGTAAATTGGGAATTTGGCGGCGATAAAAAGCCTGTCGCCTGGTTACGATTTTAGAGCACTGATCCATAATCAGAGGCAATCATGAAGGCGAGATTCCCGGCTTTTGGCATGTGAATGGGCGATAGTGATGGAATCTGCGTTGCCTATTGATTTCCTTTAGGCGTGCCACAGCATGCTGGAGTCCACACCCCGTCAGCGATGATTGGTGGTGGCTACTGTGTTTCAATTGGCTGTTACTTCACAAGGCGCCATATTTGAAGAGCTGTCCATTCACCACCACACAATGGCAAAGCGTCATGTATTTGCCAGCCTTCCAGCGCAGGCTGACCAATCATAACGCTATTGTGTTGTCTAATCAGCGTGCTTGGGGTGCAGTATACACCAGTCTGCCACACCTATGTTCTCGCCATGCTGAACATGTACGCCAACATTCCTTTGGGGATTGCGGCGTGTGAAGCGGCGAGGGGAGTCTACCAGATGTTTCCCGCTGTTGGTGTGGCGACTTCCAGGGTGACACGTCGCCTTAGGTTGAGGGCGAAATTGCGGCGTGTAAAAGCGTCTTCGGCGATCGGATGCGACCGTGAAAAACGTGCACGCGCACGTTAGATTGCCTCCTATCGCCGACAAAAATTGCGGCGAGTAAAGGTAGCCTTACTGGGGGAAAAACCAACATGTTTGGACGTCAAAAAAAAAAGCCCACCCAACAACCCACAGAAAGACCCTGGTACTGACTGGCTGTTTGCAGGCAGAGTTTCAGACTACAGTGATTTTGATATACTTTAAATAAGGATCCATTTGGGATCCAAAAGAGCTGGTTGTTTTTGGTGAGTGGAGTCAAATGATCCAGCTCAACAAAAAGATTGTGCATTGTATTCTGGCACCCTCGCTCTGTACTCCTGAAGAACGAGTTGACAGACAGGTAAACTCTTTCCCATCAATGCATTGACATGGAAGCTGGGGGTCCTTTTCAACTTTTATTAGTAGGTTAAGTGTAAAACTAGAAAAAACAAATAGAAATTCTCAATACAACATAAGCATATCTGAAGTATATAAAATTACATTGTTACAGGTCACACAATGTTCCTGCACGATATTGCAAATACACAATAAGTATAATAGCAGATAATAAGATGATAAACAACAGTGTAGCTACATTGTACATTTAGGTGGTCAGTAGCATATTATAAACCCACCGACTGTGCTATGTTGAGGGAAACATGCAGATGAGCTGAAATCCAGAGAGAGAAGGGTCAGCACACCAGGATGTATGTCAGCACACCTTGTATGAGGCTTTAATGGCTTCTGGAGGAGAAGGGGCAGAGCCTAGAGCACAGCCTCATGGGAATACATAGGCATGGAGAGACCAAAATTAGACTATACAGTAAACATAATGTAATGTGGGAACATTGTCAACAGATGGTGCTATGGGATAAATCATTGCTGAACAAGCAAACAATATATTGTCTCAAGCAAACTAAATGCACGTATTTCTAAGAAAGGCACGACACATTGCTAAAGCCCACCAAACACATTACATGGCTGACAAACATACACATTAGATAGCTGTCTGACAAATGATGTACAAAGCAAGTCAATGGGAAATGTAAGTAATGCGAGTAATATCAGTGAATTATTGATTGTTTAAAAGCAGGGAAATAAAAAAAAGTCTTCAAAACAATTAATGTCAAGAAGTCCATATGTTCCTGGAGAGTAAGGATGTTGTCAGGGCAGATGAGCAGGTAGGACAGGTCGGCATTGTGACCTATATCCACGTCTTTAGCCAGTTGAACAAGGATAAACGTGGTTCCAACAAAGGTGTCCTCGGGAATGGAGATTGTGAAGATGGACTCGGAGAAATAGGGCAGATTGTCATTAATATCCTGGATGAACACTTTGACTTTGGTACATTCTGAATGTTCTTGTGATGAAATAAAGACATCAAGTGTCATTGAATATTGGTCCTCAAGGATTCACTGTCCAGCTTGTTGGCAGTTTTATATAAATTCCCTCTTTGAGAATCCAGATGGAAGTAGCTTGTGTGGGACAGGAGCTTGTATTTCAGGGGGCACAGAGAGAGGAAACTCTGACCTAAAAGCCGGGAGGTTAAAAGCCAGGCGGTAAAAAGCTGTCTTTTTTAAATGATGAGCTGATCAGTTGATCGTTTGAAAAAGCCATCCAGCTTTTAAACAAACATGCATCGATTTCAGCCTTTTCCTCAGGCTCACAGACCGCTTTCTAGGGTCCACCAGAATAGTACTTGCATTTCCCATTGGCTTGCATTGTAGTTGCTACTCGTAACGAATACACGAGTATTAGAACCTACTCGTTATGATTCCAGTGAGTCCGAATATTTCACTACTCGCTCATCCATATGTATCAATTATGAGAGTGGGCAGATTTGGGGGTCTTTTTCAGGCTTTTTACTTCCATGCAGACCTATTGGTTCGATATCAAACAATTTTGCCAAGTTATGCTCAGTAGAGAAAGTATTTGCTGTTTGACACTTGTTATGATCCGTAAGAGGTGATATGTTATCCTTTTATGATGTTTAAATATGTTTAGCAGAATTTAGCAGCATTCCCATAGATGCAGGTGTCTTCCCCTTTAAATTTAGTGTACTTTTTAGGACTGCCCCCCTGCTTCTCTGTGAAGAAGGAGACATTTTTGTAGACACACCCGGACTCCAGGCAGACAAGACTCATGTCCCTTGCTCCTGCTCACTCTTTACAACTACTCCCTTTGTTCAACTAACCCGGTGAGGATTGTGGTCCAGATTGTGTGCTTACAGTTGTGGCCAAAAGTATTGACACCCCTGCAATTCTGTCAGATAATACTCAGTTTCTTCCTGAAAATGATTGCAATCACAAATTCTTTGGTATTATTATCTTCATTTAATTTGTCTTCAATAAAAAAAACACAAAAAGAATTGTCCTAAAGCCAAATTGGATATAATTCCACACCAAACATAAAAAAGGGGGTGGACAAATGTATTGGCACTGTTAGAAAAATCAACAATGTGATGCTTCTCTAATTTGTGTAATTATCAGCACCTGTAACTTACCTGTGGCACCTAACAGGTGTTGGCAATAACTAAATCACACTTGCAGCCAGTTGACATGGATTATGTCCTGTGTCCTTGTGTGTACCACATTGAGCATGGAGAAAGAAAAGTTCTTTGCTCACTGAGAACTGGTCACAAAATGACTTGTAAAGTTGACTGATTTTGCTGAGAACTATAGGTCATGGCGAGTCTTGTTCCAGAATGCCATCAGAGGTTTGGACTTTTCTTGCAGCGAGGAGTTAGATCATCTGGTTAAAGTGGCTTGGAAGCGAGTCGGTTGAGCATGCCAAAAGAAAAAGAGACATTAAGGTAAAGCATCCACAAACAGGTCTGCGGAAGGTGCGGAAAAGACTTGATTAGTGTTATGGGTCAATATAAGCCATAGAAAATGCTTTTATATAAGAGAATTGATAATTTCCCTAAAAAATTGTCCAAGGGTTACCAAAATCTCAGAGAATTAAGAGATTTGTTAATGGAGCTACAGGTTGCTCAGGCAGAAGGAGATTTGCCCGGATTGGCATACTTGGACAGCGCCAGGGTTCTTAATACGATAGTTCAAAAACCTCCTTACAACCTACAAGAAAAGTGGGTCACACATGGTTCACAGTATAAACAAACTCATAACGTACCATTCCCTCCTTTTACTGTGTTCATAGATTTTGTCAACAAACAAGCTAAAATGAGAAATGACCCTAGCTTTGACTCTACTCTGTCATGTCCCACTGCCACTGGTGCCAAACCTAGTAGGAAACAAGTGGCAGTCCACAAAACTAACATTGTTTCCACAGGTCCTCCTAACAATGCGAGTAAGCCCCCTCCAGAAAAGGGCAAACCTCAAGACGTCAGTAAGCAGTGTCCTCTACATCAGAAACCAAATTCTCTGCTAAAATGCAGAGCCTTCAGGGAAAAGTCTTTAGAAGATCGCAAAGGTCTCTTCAAGGAAAACAACATCTGCTTCAAATGCTGTGCTACTAAATCACATGCCGCCAGGAACAGAGAAGCCAGCGGCGTGAAATGTGCAGAATGCAGAAGCATGGACCACAATACAGCTTTATACCCTGGACCACCCTAACAAGTACTGTCGCAAGCAGAGGAGCATGATAGAGAACAGAAGGACACTGACGTAATCACCCCTGTGGTCACCTCTCATTGTACGGAGATCTGTAGAGGACTTGTAGTAGGAAGATCCTTTTCAAAAATCTACCTTGTCAGAGTCTATCCAGCAGGCCACATGGACAAAACAATCAAGTTGTATGCAATCCTGGATGGTCAGAACAACAGGCCAAGTCCATCTTCTTCGACAGCTTCAGCATTGTAGGTTCCGATTCTCCCTACTCCTTGAAGACGAGTGAAGGTACCGCTGAGATGGCGGTGAGGAAAGCAACTGGACAAAGTGGAGTCCATAGATGGCCAGACCTGCTTACCGCTACCAACTATATTGGAGTGCAACCAGATTTCTGATAACAGGTCCAAGATACCCTCTTCTGAGGTAGCAGCACATCACCATCTAAGGCGTATAGCTCATCTGATACCTGAGTTGGACCCAGAAGCTCGAATAGCCTTGCTCCTTGGAAGAAACATACTATAAGTCCACAAGACTAGATCATATATTAATGGCTTCCAGAATGCTCCATATGCACATAGACTTAATCTTGGATGGGTCATTATAGGTAGATATCTGTCTAGGTGGAGCACAAACGCCGACCTCAGTCAATAGTATGCTCACCAGCACACTAGAAAATGAACGTCCATCTCTCTTCCAATTGTGTCAGAGTAGTTTGTTGGTAAAGGAATTGCCGAGCAGTACTCCCTTGCCTTGCCTTTTTGCAGTTCCTTCCAGTGAAGACCACACTTGTGAGGGAGAGCAAGACCACATATGGTGTACAGTTTTCCACAGGACAAAGGAAGAAAATTAGGTAGTGATTTCTATAGAAGATAAGATGTTCTTGGAAATCATGGATTGAGAAATAGTGAAAGATAAGTCAAACGGAGAAAATTGTACTTCACCCTACAAACTAAGACAAAGTGACAGAAAGACCACTCAAACATAAAACCTGGTGATGTCATGCTCATGAAAGACAGCCAGTCGCACCATAATGAGTAGCCACTAGGCTTAGTCACCAAACCTTTCCCCAGGAAGGATGGGAAGGTACGCAAGGTAGAAGTCAGAGTGTGTAAGCTTGGGGAGAGAAAACTGCTCCTCAGGCCATTAACAGACCTTGTGTTGCTGTTTTCCCCAAAATAACCTAAGAGTGGCATCCGTTGATGCCAAGCGGGGAGAGTTCTACCCATTTATGCTCCGTAGAGAAAGTATTTGTAGTTTGATACTTGTTATGATCCGTAAGAGGTGATTTGTTATCCATTTATGATGCTTAAATATGTTTAGCACAATCTAGCAGGATTCCCATAGATGCAGGTATCTTCTCCTTTCAGTTCAGTGTACTTTGTGGGACTGCCTCCCTGCTACTCTGTGAAGGAAACATTTTTGTAGACAAGTCCGGACTTCAGGCAGACAAGACATGTGTCCCTTGCTCCTGTTTACTCTTTACAACTACTCCGTTTGTTCAACTAATCCGATGAGGATTGTAGTCCAGATTGTATGTTAGAATCTATTTATGCAAGTGATGTTGTAACTAGGGATGGGCGAATCTACTAGTTACTACTCGCTACTCTGCGAGTAGTAGGGTACTCGGCCGACTCCTTACTCCACGAGTTTCATTGCGATTACTCGCACAGTAACGAGTCCAATGAAAATCAATTATAAATTCTATTCCTCTACTTCTTTGAACTGGATTGTCCCGGATTGACTCGGTCAGGTTCAAGCCGGTTAACTTTAACATGACTGTCTATGAGACCGGATTGAACTGGACCGGTTCAATCCGGTACAATGCATTTTTTTTTTAACTATTCTTTAAAATCTACAAAGAGTGCACATTAAAATGAATTCTTTATTAGTTATTACTAAAAACAGTCAGTGGTTTGTTTATCCCCTACACCTGTATCTGGTAAAATAGCTGAACAGTTGTGGAGGCAGAAACCGGCTTGAAAAGATTATATATTTTTTGGTTAGAGTCACACCCTATTATTTTTCTAGATAATTATTCTTTAAAAGCCCGTGGCTTTTTGCTGCTGGCTTTTAAAGAGTAAAGTGGGGAGTTGCAGGTTTTTCCTCTGCTGCCAGACCCCTTTATGGGGTCCAGCAGCAGAGGAATCGCTGCAATACTCGCTTTCCCATTCATTTACATTGGACTTGCTAGACTCACAATGAGTAGTGAGTATCGGGATCCTACTCGTTAGAGTCTAGCGAGTCCGAGTAATTTAGTATTCACCCATCCCTAGTTGTAACTACTATTATACATTTATTGTGTCAGTACGGAAATATTGTGCCCTGAAATCCTTCATCTTAGTTAGTGTTCCTTGTAGTGTATACAGCTAGATAATACCTCTGTGTAGAGTTGTGCCCTTTGCAATGAATACTGTCACAGCTACTTATGCTTGATGTATTCAATGTTCATTTTTTACTTAACATAAATTGCTTTGTACAATGAAGGGATTTCTTAAAATAAAAATTAACAACATTGAAACAAGAGAAAACAGCCCCATCGTTAGAAAATTTGACGAAAGGCAAACACCACTGCTGCTGGTTTCTGTGATATACCCAGTATTAACTGATAACATTTGTACTTGTGTAGTTTTACCGCTAAGTGTATTGCCATGTGCATTGTCATGTGCATCGCCATATACATCTTCATATCACCGCACCAATAAACCATAGACTAATAAACTTTACAGTCTGTTACTTGGAATGTGAATAAGGTTTACCTGTATGCTGGAATCCACACAGCTCCAGACATGGAAGAAGGTAGAACACAAACTACTTAGATTCCAAAGTCTTTATTAAGATTTTTGAAGCTAAATGGCCAGGGTCAGAGTTATCTTTGATGTTAATGGTTGCAGCAGAATGTCAGATGTAATAAACAGCTGACATCTTGTAAGGATGATGCAGACGTAGGAACTGTGCACACACCACCCAAAGAAGGTGTAGTCTGTACATTGTTAGTTCTTGTTAACTACATAACATCAGTGTTGTAATCTTATGGAGTGTATAGTCAAGGGGTTAATATTCACTAAAGGGGTTGTTATACATTTCTTGTAAGGTAAATGCTAAACATAATGTATAGTATTAAAAGTTCCATATAATTGTGGTCATGGGCATACAGTAAAAATTTATTTAGAGGACGTGCACTGAAAGAGAGGTACATTGGCAGAAAAACAAAGTAGCTCTCATTTTGATTAAAGTAATGTCATTTGCATACAGAATCCAAGCAATGTAGTAACTGAAGATGCTGTTGCTACCAGTCAAAATCCAATTATTTTTTTCTGTTTGGAAACCATATTAATTAACCCTTTAAGGACACAATATTGACCTTAAAGGGAATGTCTCAATTATTGTATTTTAGTTTCATTAATACGACCTCTGTCTGCAGACAAGAAATAATGGCTTTCATCTACTAATGCTGTCTAACAACATGAACTTAGTCCAATTGGTTTGTACATATGCCAAATATAATCATGGTGGTTCATTCTGTTGGATATGGTACATGTAGATAGAAGGTAGAAGCACTCTCTTCAAATCTTTCAATTCTCTTTCAGACTCTAGATGCATATCTAGAAACTCTAAAGCACTGCCACCTTTTTTAGGCATGTGTGCAGTAAGGTTTATATCACCGTGATAAAATTTGAAAAAAATCTGTCATCATAAAAATAGATCAATGATAAATGTAAATTGATTTGCATCCCCAAAAATAAAGAATATGGCACAATACCAATAGTAAATGTGTACCAATAATGTAGGGGCGTATAAGTAAGGCTAGGGTCACACTTGCGTTTTTATTTTCAAATCCTGATCTGGTTTTGAGCTTTCAAAAAGCTCAAAACTGCATCAGGAAACACTCCTCATAGGAGCCCATTATAACAACCGGATTGCATTATATGCAAACCGGTTACCGCATCCGGCTCTGCAACCTACGTGAAAAATCATGCAGGCTGCAGTTTTCGGAGCGGTTCTATCATCTGCAATGCGGTAACCGCATTGCTCAGGATGTGTAATGCTGAGCAATGCGGTTACCGTATACTTTGCTTATCCCGGCTACCGCTGGGATAAGCAGTGTGTTAACAGTGTAAAAAAAAGCTTTAATGTTAAAAATAATTGTGCTCATCATGTCTCTAGGGGGTGCCCACCCCCCTATGGGTTGAGCACCACCATAGATCTACTGTAAAAGCCTAAAGTACCTCGGACAGCGCACATACTATATGTACATTACTTATAGTATGCGCACAGCTGTCAGTGGAGCCGCGGCTTCATTCAGAAAATTGTACAGAGCCGACAGGAGCCGGCTTACTGTACAGGAGTTTTTAACACATTACATGCCCACCTGAGTAGGCAGCATGTCTCTAGGGGGGGTGGGCACCCCTAGAGACATGATGGGCACATATATTATTAATATTTATTCTTTTTTCACAGATTTCACAGTTTGCTCATACCTGCGGCAGCAGGGATGAGTAAACTGTACAGTAACCGGATTTCTCCGGATTACACATCCGGAGCAATCCGGTTACTGGATAGCGGCTTCTGCCACACATTTTGCTTGCAGATCCAGATCCGGATGCGGTGAACGCAATTCTCTGAAAAAGTGTGACCCTAGCCTAAGTTGGGAAGCATGGTGGCTCAGTGGTTAGTACTGTGACTTTGCAGTGCTGGGGTCCTGGGTTGAAATCCCACCAAGTACATATTCAAGGAGTTTTATGTTCTCCCCATGTTTGTATGGGTGTTTTCCAGTTTTCTCCTACATTCCAAAGACTTACTGATGGAGTATTTAGATTGTGAGCTCCAACAGGGACAATGCTGATGATGATGTCTGTAAAGCGATGTGAAATTAACAATGTTATAAAAGTGAGTAAAATAAATAAGATAATGGGAGCAGGAAACAAACAGCTATACTTGTCAGTGATCACTAAGCAATGCAATGGTGCTGTGTTCCACCTTATACATCACATATCCAGCATCTGTCAATCCATTTTTCAGCTGATCAGTGGGGATGCTCGGTGTCACATAACCATGCTTATCATATTGATAACCTTTTGTACGTATAAGTGATCAATTATTAAAGGGGTTGTCCGGTCTAAATCCAAAAGTCTGCAGTCACTCTATGTATCACTCTATGTGGCTACACACTCTTGAATCCTCACATTGCATGTACTGTGAGGATTCACCAGTTATAGAGGCAGGAACAGCGATATGGAACAGCAATATGCATTCCAAAAAAGCAGAATATTCAGTTCAACTCCATTTCTTAGTGCATGGACATAAGTTCAGTGAAATCTGATACAAATAAATAAAAAAATTCATCCAGCTACTTTTTTTCCACATCAATTAAAAATTTCAACTCAAATGGCATACCCAGGTAGAGTCACAATGTAGAGTTCACACATTGTATAACATGCTTATGAAGTTGCATGGCCCATAACTTTTTAGTTATAAGATCAGTGTGCAACATGCATACTCCCGGACAGAATCCAACTGGAGGGGAGTGGCCTCCCTCAATGCACTTGCATTACAGTGCATGCAATGTGAGGATTTATCAGTATGGATTTAGACATGAGAAGCCCTTTATCTTCTTGGGCAACCTCTGTAATGTCTATAAAATAAAAATGGTACATGGACCACAAACATTACTCCTGTCTCTTTTAGTAGACAAATATACAGCATAGATCTCATGTAGCAAATTTGTGGAGCTTTTGGGATACTGATATACAATTTATGTAGGAATCTGTCTTGCTAAATTTACCTAGATCGGGGCAGAGCCCGTACTTACGTAGCGCTCACTGACTTACAAATCAGGCATGAATAATAAAATTCTTTATAGCAAGATTAAATTTATTTGTTTACAAAGTAGCACATGAATTGTCATCAATTGAATACAGGCTTAACACAAAGTATACCAATTATACCTAGACTTAATTATAGCGAATAAGCGTCAATACTTTTACCGTGTATTGTAGCTGCATCACCTTCGTCATCGGGGAGGTCACGATCAGCGAGAAGGGACCACGGCTTGCTTCACAGAGACGTCCATCCATGTTGGCCTCTGGAAAGGTTTTCCTCCCCTCACTGACTGTTACTTCCTTCAATTTATACTTTTAGAATGTCTGATCAAGCGCTGATGGCATGATCTAGCGTTTCTCAGGACATGACCATCAGCGACATTCTTCCTGTGACTGACTGTGCAATACCCCCAAATGTTTCCCTGGCCTAGGATGTGGTTTCCTGTCCCAGGATGTGGTTTCCTGTCACAAGAATTTCAGCTCAGCTCATGATTTCATCATAACAGCATAATGTCAAGAAAAGTTGACCCTTTTATATTTCAACAGAGTACTGATACATTTTATGGAATTAATAAGGCCTGTGGTCACTATATTCTAATTATGATTACCTGTTCTATACCTATTCTATCCACATCCACACACCATTCTTATCACATTGGTATCACAGAATCCAGTGTGTATTTTTTCTATGTGAATGAGATATAGGCTTACAACCATTTATACAAACATCATTAACACCCTTGAGATTTTATATTTGGAAACTGCTTGGGTACAATACTCTAAGTCTACAGAATTAGTCATTTTGCCAATAATTATATATTGCCAGTAAAAATGCAATAGTATAAATTTCAATTTTCTGCAAGTTTAAACAGTTTAAAATGAATACATTTAATCACAATCACTGCAATGAGTCTTTAAATGAAGGTTTAAACTTTTTCTGTATTTGGAAAATCAGCATCTTTCTCTTACTGTGTATCTATGAGTTGCAAATGCAGGTAAATCTAGACTGAGACGCTGAATGGGATGTCACAATCAGGATTCATAAATATTTCCCCATGGGGTCTTCTTTAGGTTTTTACAGCAAGATTAGGTCTGCAATCAGGATACATCATGCAGCCAATTGGTACCATTTCTACAACTGTACAGAGCCCTAATTCCGGTTCCTATCAGATACATCTTTCTGAGGCACAATGAGGCAATCTGTGGCTTAAATAGATCTAGATGTGCAAATTAGACCTACTATCATGTCTCTTACATGCACTGTTCTGAAGACGCATTGTTCTCCTAACCTCTTAAGAAGAATCAAGTTCTATTAGGAGGATATTGGTTTGAAATGAGCTTTAAAGAGGGAAAGATCTATTTTTAAACAAGAAAATATGATTTTACATTTAAATCTGAGGGTCATAAAATAATACAACTCCCTCTGAAGCTAAAATAAATCATCCATGTATCCTAAGAATTAAAATATCAAAGTGTTCAAGCAGAAACTATGAAGGTAATACGTGTTAAACAAAATGGAATAAAAAATGTTTATGCTTTATTTACAATATATGACACATAATTAACGTTTTATATACAATGTGTGGGAGTTCCGTCAAAGAAACATAGTATAGTGTTATTAGTAATCATAAACAAGATAATAAACGTGTAACTATCCACTGTAATTAAAAAAGATCATACTCTCATATCAGATCATGACAATTATACAGAGATGAGTGGCGCTACATAGCCAATTCTAAATAACCACTACTGCAGAAATGGCTTCAGATTCCTTTCCATGTGCCTAATGGGTGTTGACCCTCATCAGAGAAGAACATGAGTTGTGATTTGGCTGTATATGAGCCTTCTGACTATTATCTAAGTGAAAACGTTTCTCTCTCTGGATAGTGAAATGCTTGACATGTCAATATAAGAAGGCTTATAAGCCATGCAATTGTCTTCTGGGAATTGAATATGAAAACTGCCCCTTCTGAGAGGAATAAGACTCAAACTCTATTTCCAACAATTGGAATTAGCAATCCAAAAAGTCAATGTTCACCATTTAATTTTCTAGAGTAACATTGCATGGTTTATAAGCCTCCAACACTGACATGTCAGGTATGTCTCTCTCTATAAGAAGAAACATTACCCCATAGACTCCAGTCAGAATCCTCTCATGTAGCCAAATCCGATCTCATACTTTGTACTGATGAGGGCAACACCCTGAAACAACATATCTGCAAATTTAGATTCTGGTATGGCTTTTATAGTGATTTATGTAGTAAGGCTTATTAAAGGGTCGATATTGACTTTTAGGATTGATACTTCAAATAAGTGGCACTAAAGTTTGAGTCCTCTTTCTCTCTGAAAGGTAAATTTGCATACTCATGTGCCAATACTTATAAAAGAACATTTAACCCCTTCATGACCCATGACCCATGACGGCGCGGAGCTCACATCAAACACCCGACATCTCAACTGATCTCATCAGTTGAGATGTCAAGCTAACAGCACTGATCCGATCCGGGATCCGTTCAGTGTTGTTCACCCTTTGGATCTTGCTGTCAATCGCTGTTGCAGGATCTCCAACACTCACGTGACAGCGCAGGTTCCTAGCTTGACCCCGGAATCTGTCACGTTAGCACTTCTGGTGAGTGGTTGGCAAGCGCTGCCAACCACTCACTGTCCGCAATTCTGGCAGATATCGATGTGCTGCAGCTCGATAGGACTGTGGAGCAGTGTAAAACTAACAATTAATGAATAAATAATGTTTTTATATACCGTATATGTAAAAAAAAAAAAGCATAAGCGTTCAAATCACCCCCTTTTCCCCAATTCACAATAAAAAAAAAATTAAAAAATACACACGTTTGGTATCACCGCATTCAGAAATACTCGACCTATCAATTTATAAAATCAATTAATGAGAGACGTAAACTGCGTAACGGAAAAAAAGGTCCAAAGGCCAAAATTATGTTTTTTGGTCACTGCAACATTGCTATAAAATGCAATAGCGGGCGATTAAAACAGTGCATCCACCCAAAAATGGTATTGTTAGAAAAGTCAGCTCAAAATGCAAAAAATAAGCTGGCACACAGCCCCATATCCTGAAGAATGAGAACGATACGAGGCGCAGAACATGGTGCAAAAAGTGCAATTGTTTTTTCAAACTTCTGAAAAAACTTTTTTTTCTGTATCTGCCGCTATCCATGGTCCTGAAAGTTGTAACATTAGTGCGCTGCCCATAGAACTAATTTTAAAGCTTTCAGGACCCTGGATAGCGGCATGTACAGTACACACATTACGTACTGTATCTCCTCCACAGTGAGGAGCCGCCGGCTTTAATTCATAGAATAGTGAATGCCGACAATAGCCGGCAATACAGTAATATACCTAATTAACCCTTCATATGCTGCCCCATATGGTAACCATGTCACTCGGGAGGGTGGAGACATCTATTATTAACATTAACCCTTTTTTCATCCCTGTGGCAGCATGCATGACCAAAGCATCCGGCTACCGCAGGCATCCACATGTGCCTTGCGGTAGCCGGATGGGCTCCAATTACAGCAAGCCTGCTGTGGTTTGCAAACTGCTCCGAAAACTGCAGCCTGCATGATTTCTACCGCAGGCTGCAAATCGGGAAGCGGTAACCGGATTGCATGTTGTGCAATCCGGTTTTATAATGGGCTCCTATGGGCGGATACTGATATGGTCACCATGTCTCTAAGGAGGGTGGACACTCCTTGGAGACAAGGTGCCCATATCTATTATTAACATTAACCCTTTGTTCATCCCTGCGGTAGCACATTCTGAGCAATCCGGTTACCGGATCCAGGTTTAAAGACACATTTTGATCACAAAATGTGTCTAAAGGCTCATTTGATTACCCCATCCGGATCTGGATTCGGTACTCGCAATGAGCCTTCCAAATGTGACCCAAGCCTTAAATACCAGCAAAGGCATACATTTTTGGTTTCTACAAAGTTATACTAACCTGACGCATCACATCATCAAGTCGGTTTTTCCATTTTACCATATAGTGAACATGGCGACTAAGAAACCCAAAACAACAAAAGTGTAATTGCACTTTTTTTGCAGTTTCACTGCACTTGAAATTTCTTTGCAATTTCCCTGTGCACTACATGGTAAAATAAATGATTGCATCTGAAAGTACAACTCATCCTGCAAAAAACAAGCCATCATATGTCTTTATTAATGGAAAAATAAAAAGGTTATGGCTCTTGGAAGCAGGGGAGCAAAAAACGAAAGTGAAAAATGAAAAATTCCAGGATCATTCCATCATTCCTTCATATTACAAAAGTAAAAATGCTAGCTGCAGATTGTATTATACAGTGGTGAACATAAACAGAAGAGGGCCCCTATGCAAGAGCATTATATAGGCTCTTTGCAATCCAAGAGCTTATAAAAGTACAATATTCCAACTGATCCGGAGGTAGGAATGGGGACTACACCTAACCTATAGTTAGAAGTGTCTACTAGTTTGTGTTAAGCTGTAGAATTTTTGGGAATGTTTTAAACTTCCTTGCCTTTGCAGGTGTTTTGACACTTGCAGAGTCTGAATTTTGAAAACAGTGTAAGATGAGGCAGCAGATGGGAAGTCTAGAAGGCTTACAATATCCTCAAAGCATCAGTTTAAGAGAGCTTAATATTTTTAAGGGATTTTTTTGTGAATTTTTTTTACTATTATTATTTTTTTGGAGAGCAAACCTTTATTATTGCAGAGGGTCACATGCATGTGAGGTCATCTTTTCTACACTTATGTAATAGTAATTCATATAAAATAGCATATGGCCATTATATACTTCACATCCATGATCTTATAGGTCTGTTTACACTGATGAAAACTCATTATATGGCTATTGCTTCTAAAAAATGTGCAATCACTTCTTAATGTCATAATAAAAATACTACTACTAATATATATTCATTTATTTACCACTATTATGGGGCTCACATTTCATGTACAATTACCATTATGGTTGTCCTGGCATTACTGCAGTGGCCAGTGCCAAGTAGTGTCACCCTACCTGTGCATTTCCAGTGGCATGCAGGAGGTTCGACTTGCAGATGCCATCACCCTGGACTAGATGCATTGGCCTAAGGCACATGACTTCCTCAACCAGTGCACCCAAGGAAAGTTCAGTGGAAAATCAAAGTTCATAAACACGCGGTGAAAATATTAAATGAAACCTCTTAGAAAAATGTCTTTTGGAGACCACACAGGATTATGCAAAGAACAAGGCAGTCTTTAAGCTCTGTACCACTAGGAGAAGCTGTAATAGGAAATTCAATGGCAAAGTTCACTCAGAGAGGTGCTATAGAAAAGTCAATAACTAATTTAGGCTGGGTTCACATTTGCGGACCCCTCCGCAGAATTCTGCGGAGGGGATCCGCAATGTGACCGCAGTGGCCGCGAGCTCCTATCTTTAAAATGGGAGCGCACGGTGCTGCGCTTGACCGCGCATGTCCGTGCGCACCCATTCACTCCCATATGTGATCTGTGCGCAACATGTCACGTCCCTGGTGCGGACAAGACTGTGTGATTTGTGCGCAGGCGTCCGCCTATGCACAGATCACATAGGAGTGAATGGGTGCGCACGGTCTTGCGCGGTCAAGCGCAGCACCGTGCGCTCCCATTATAAAGATAGTAGCTCGCGGCCGCTGCGGTCACATTGCGGATCCCCTCCGCAGAACGCTGCAGAGGGGTCCGCAAATGTGAACCCAGCCTAACACCCAGGGGGCTTGGGAATGGTAGTCTCTGAAAATACAAGTCCAGAACCAGATGCAGTGCAGATTTGCCAAAATATCTGCTACTGCATCTTTAATAAATGGGGAAGGTACAGGGAGCTTATTAATAAACAAGGTTACATGGCAAAGGCAGGTCTGTCAAGAGCTGAAGCAGAGGAAGCAGTAGGAGCAACTAGGAACACAACACTGCAGCAGGTGTGGGAAGCAGAATCTCTGATGAGCAGTCACAGGAGAAACACACAGGGTTTGCAGGAGAAGGAGGAGCAAGCTTGAAGTCCTGGCAGAAAGCTCTAGCAGAGGACTATTAGACAGACTGGTGTTTATAAAGGCTGGGACACAAAAAACACATGGAGATGAATGAAGCAGAGGATGCCATCTTGCAAAAGGGTAGGAATACACAAAATGCTATCAAAAGATACTGAGTCCTGACAGGTAGGATAAGGGGTATGGGTTACTAGTAGAACATTGAGCTAAACATCAGTGCTACATCAACTTCTCCACTATGCAGCGTGATAATCTTCCCCAAAGGCTACGTACCATCTTTGTCGGGGATGAGGTCACTTTCATGAAGTTGAGGGGCATGAAGGGGTGGTCTGCGGTTGGCATATGTTCAGTTGGTGTGGAGCCCACTGGGACGAGGTACTCGGTACCGGACTGGGGTTCTGCTGGGGGATGTCACGGCGGTCCTGGTCTGGACCGTGTCCCGGGCCCGCACAATAAAATGGGGGTTTATTTACAGGGCATTTGTCAATTGTGACGCCACCCACGGGTTGTGGTCAGGGTGACCACCACTGCTGCAGAACCTCCGGGGATTATGTTTTGGCAGCTTAGGTGGAACGGCTCTCCACAGGTAGGGCCTGGTTCCCCTGGGCAGTGATAGTAAAGTCTGTGATGGTTATTGTAGGTGGTGCAGGGAAAGGGGATGATGTGGAGATGGCTCCTGACAGGGTCAAATGGAGGACTGACAGTTCTTCATACCTGAAATCAGACACAGACAACGTAGCAGGGTTCACCCGGGTTTACTGTTCTTATTCTTCTGTCAAACAGGGCACGGTATAATACAGTTCTTTACAGCTTTGCTATATTGAATCCGGTATACTGAACCCACTGCAACCAGGTTATCTCTCCTAGACTCCTCAGTCCCTCTATGTGTCCTTTCCGGCTTATTCTCGGTGTTTCCCTTTAAAGTGAATTGCGGAGCAGCAGCTCGGTCCCCAATAGTAGCTTCCCCCTAAATCTATGGGCGGTAAGCCGGGTCCTCTCAGTCGCTGCTGTGCCCCCAATCCTCCGGTGGGAATGCAGATCTGGAGTCTGTGTTCCCCGTCAGGTTGTCAGGAGCGCTAGGTATATCTTCAGCCTCCCTCAGAGCTGACACTCTGGTTTCAGCCTAACCACAGGTATCCCTGTATCTCAAGGGATCACCGGGTCCTTTCCTTCCCGTGTAACTTCTTAGTATATTAAGGGAGGCTCTCTTGTCAGTCAGCTGCTAACCCTCACAACTTCCCTGGACCTGATGGTACTGGTCTTGTCTTTGCTGCTCGGCACCTGCCTACTGACTAACCGCTTCCTGTTGCTCCTTTATATACTCCTCCATTACCATGACTACGCTCTATCCACTCATATCTAGCCTACTACCCCTTGTCTGCCTAGAGTCCCAGACTCCGGGTTAGGTCCCCATGACAGTGGATATGTGTTTGAGGTGTTTGCTAAACAAAGTGTCTACCCTCCTACCTGGCTGCAGTTTCTACCTGTGGCCACCCTGATCACAGGGGTGCCACATTGGCACCGCCAGCCAATTTGAGAAGTGGCAGGAGGAGGCCTACCTGGAGAAAAGTTGGCATCAGGTGCGGCCAAAGTGTCTGTTGGTTGGCCAGTTAGATACTCCCAAACCCACAGGGCATGTTGATGCTCCCCAAGATGGTCCTGGTTCTGTCTGTCCTAGAGGGTGTGGTCATACCCTAGTTCCTCCATTATCCTCTCCAGTGTTGACCATAATGGAGTGTGCGAGGGGGGCAGGTGATGGCAAGGAATGCATCTATAGAAGTAGTCTCTGCAACCCCCCAAGACCGTTCTGCAACAAAATACCATGATAAGCTGCAAAAACCATCCAGGGTATGTCTGAAAATGGTGAGAGACAATGTCACTGGACCTTCCTAAAGGCATTTAGATGGGTCTGTGAGACAGTGACACATCCTTAGTTGGCATTTTGGCCAGAGAATTACTTTTGAGATTTTTTTTTTTCATTTTTTTGTTGTACTTGACCAAGATATGTGTTTTTGTTAAAGATTTAGTTAAACCTTCAAACACTTTGCGCCATTTGCGCTTCCCCCCTACTGGTCATGCATGCAGCCTCTGGGGTCCAACTGAAAAACCTTGATGGACTCTGCCCTTCATTGCCTTTCCACCACTTTAACAGTTTGTGTGCTGCTGCTGATCCCAGAGGGACTTTCCTTACATTTATATAGTATGTATATTGTTATATTTTTTTGATTTTTGACTTATATTCTGTGTGTAATAGTAAAGATTTTTTAGTTCACTCCTTGTGTGCTAGACTTCCTGCAAGCAAGTGCTTTGATACTGCCCTACAGAGACTAATGAAAAAGCCACAGTCCTCTGGCCTGATGGTCTGAGATATGAACTGCACGACACTACACCCATTCCAGTAGAACAGGACTGGCCAAGTGCAGTTCTCAGGGGCTGCAAGGAGTGCATGTTTTCAGGAATTTCTTAGCATTGTACAAGGTGCTGGAATCATCCATGACCTTTGCAGGTGATTAAATTTGAACTTTTACGATGCTAATCCAGAAAACAATGGAAATCCAGAAAACTTGTACTGTTTTCAGACCTTGAGGACTGTAATTTGCCACCCCTGCCCGAAAAGTCTCTGTGGAAGTAGCCAGTGGGCAAGATGAATCCTTGAGCCCTTTCACCACAACTTTGGCTCCCCCTGCACTCTCTTAGACCCTGTGCCCACAGTGCTTTGATTGATGTTTTTTTTTTATGCAGATTGAGAATCTGCTTCAAAATCTGCATGTATATCCTGAAATGCTCTAACAACATTTTCACTGCAATATTTCTCTGGGACACAAAGATGCACAGCAATAAAAAATCAAGACCAAAGCAAAACAATGTCCAATGAAAAATGTATCACAGCGAACTCCAGTATATCCATTGACTTTTATAGGCTGGTTTGTATGTATTTGTGACTGTATGGCATATATTAGTGTAGTGCATGATTCTACTTTACCTTATTGTTTTGGAAACTTCACTTGACCATGGCTATACATAACGTAATATACATATTAGGACATTTTGCTGCCATGCATACAAAAAATACATTGTAAATTTGATTGAGACATACACTCTTCAATCCAATGAAACTACAAACTTCTAACAATTTATTAACCTGCTCTGATATGTTACCCCAATGCGTAAAGGGTAAAAGTTATTAAAGTTCATAATAATAACAATAATAATAACAATTATAACAGATAATAATAACAATAATAACAGAGAAAATTTTTTATTTGAAATAAAAAAAAAAGCCATTAGGGACTCCATCTTTAATTAAAAAAATCCTCTTCCGTCCGACGTAGTCCAAAACGCGATGTCCTCTCTGCTACATCCCCTGTGCATAGATATAGATGTCTATGCACAGGGAATGAGCAGACTGAGAACAATCTCAGCTCTGCTACATCATCTCTGTGAGCAGGTGGGCTCTAGGACCCTGGAGCTGCACAGAGAAGACAGCTGGACTCGGCTCGCAAAGTAACAGCAGTTACTTTGCGAGTTTCCCTGCTATCACTGGCACAGTAGCCGAGTCTAATGCAAACAATGGCAATCCTAGTTTTGTCAGCGTTTGCCATTGATTTGCATTGGACTCGTGCGAGTAAACGCTGGGAAACTAGCAGAGTACCGAGTCCTGCGAGTCCCTTACTACTCGCCGAGTAACGAGTCCTAGCGAGTAGATTCGCCCATCCCTAATTATAACATCTTTCTCTACACAAGGAGATCACTGAATGGGGCCAATAAGAATTAGATTGACTACATATATGTTCGCCAAAGATGGAAGTCTTCAATAGAGATGAGCGATGTTCGATTCAAAATGTTCGCCAATCTCAGATTCGACCTGTTTTGGGCGGTGTTCGAGTGATTCGTCGATTTCGAACAATTTGCATCAAATTCGGAAGTTCTAGGTTATGTTCGAAAATGATTCGACTCCCCCAGCATATATACAGGCTTCCCCCGTAGGTATACCGGCAGAGCGGCCGGTCACATGGTGCCGCTCATTTGCTATTCATGATATGCACTGCATCCTCCCGTCCATCAGCGGGGGGGATGCAGTGCATATCCCGTAATACAGTCTTTCCCCATACCATAGTTATACAGGCTCCCCCAGCATATATACAGGCTCCATCGTAGGTATACAGGCCCCCCCTCACAGTATGCCCCTCGCAGTGTTCCCCTCTGCTCCCCCGTCCTCCTATGTGCTCCCCTGTGTCTCTCCTCTGCTCCCCCTCTCCTCCTCCTCCATTCTTCTCACCTGTCCTCACTCCTGCACGTCCCTACGCTCCCGGTGTCCGGTCTCTCCAGCGTCTCCTGCGATGTGCTGCCAGGACCTCGCGTGATGTCATATTCACATCACAGCCGGTTACTAGTAACCGGCAGTAATTACACTGCCGGTTACTGGTTAATGGCTGTCATGTGATTATGACATCATGCCAGGTCCTGTAGAAAAGAGGAGAGGTGAGGATGACCTGCTTTGTTATTTTTAACCCCTGCACTCCGGAGGAGTGCATGAATATGTGGGTGTGTATGTATGTATGTGTGTGTATGTTTTTATGTATGTGTGTATGTATGTGTGTGTATGTATGTGTGTGTATGTGTGTATGTATGTGTGTATGTATGTGTGTATGTGTGTATGTATGTGTGTGTATGTGTGTGTATGTACAGTATGTCTGTATGTATGTGTGTGTATATATATGTGTGTATGTATGTGTGTATGTATGTATGTGTGTATGTATGTGTATGTGTGTGTGTGTATGTGTGTGTGTGTATGTGTGTGTATATGTATGTATGTGTGTGTATGTATTTATGTATGTGTGTGTGTATGTGTGTGTATATGTGTGTATGTGTGTGTATGTATGTATGTATGTGTGTGTATGTGTGTATGTATGTATGGATGGATGGATGGATTCATGGATGGATGGGTGTGAGTGTGCGTGGATGTGTGCTTGCGTGGATGTGAGCGTGTGTGAATGTGTGCGTGCGTGGATGTGAGCGTGCATGGATGTGAGCGTGCGTGAATGTGTGCGTGCGTGGATGTGAGCATGCGTGGATGTGAGCGTGTGTGGATGTGTGCTTGCGTGGATGTGTGACACCGGCACTCCCGGTGTCGCAGCTATCTGCTGACAGGGCCTGCTGTGACGTCACAGTCACATGATCGGCGGTCATGTGACGTCCTGTCAGCAGATAGCTGCGACGCCGGGAGGACACTGGGACCCTGCGGGACCCTGCCAACCTCCCTGAAGATAATTTATTCACTGCTCTGCCGGTGCTCCTGCCGGCAGAGCAGTGAATGGGCTGTCACAGTAGGGTTCACCTGAGGTTAACCCTGACTGTGAAAGTCATTTTGCAGTCTGCTCTCCCTCTGCATAGACGTGAGTCTATGCAGAGGGATGTGGCAGTGAAGATTCCGTTTATGGACTATGTCAGAGGTGATCGTCGTGGGACCTTCGTTGTGGACCGCTCTTCCAGTGGCCCTGGTGCAGTGGCTCACTGGGTAATAAAGGGGTTAGGGCCAGCTTTTTATTATCAGCTGGCCCTAAGCCCGAAATTTATGGCGGTTACGCCAAAATTAGACATGACCGCCATGAATTTCCAGTAATCAATAGAAAAAAACACAACACCGAGAAAAAATAATTTTATTAGAAATAAAACAGAACACAATTAGGTACTCCATCTTTATTTAAAAAATCCTCTTCCGTCCAACGTAGTCCACAACGAAGGTCCCACGACGATCGCCTCCGACGTAGTCCATAAACGGAATCTTCACTGCCACATCCCTCTGCATAGACTCACGTCTATGCAGAGGGAGAGCAGACTGCAAAATGACTTTCTCAGTCAGGGTTCACCTCAGGTGAACCCTACTGTGACAGCCCATTCACTGCTCTGCCGGCGGGAGCGCCGGCAGAGCAGTGAATAAATTATCTTCAGGGAGGTTGGCAGGGTCCCGCAGGGTCCCAGTGTCCTCCCGGCGTCGCAGCTATCTGCTGACAGGACGTCACATGACCGCCAATCATGTGACTTTGACGTCACAGCAGGCCCTGTCAGCAGATAGCTGGGTCATTCCATGTCAAGTGAACCAATGATTATTACCTCTATATTTTTAATTCTTTTGAGATTTTGTTATTTGATAATAGCATGTCAGACAATGCAAAATGTGAAGAGAAAAATTTTTTAAAAAATTTATTTTTTTTTAAAATGATTTTCAAAGTTCGGAAAAAGTGTGAATTTCGCTGTTGCCTGCCTTTACGTTTCTCCTCATAACTCAGGCTAGGAATAAGATAGAGAGACAAAATAAAAACCATTCTACTCAGAACTATACAGGCTTTCATCAGATATGTCACAAGAGGATCTTTGTTAATATTTTACCCATGTGATCGCAAGCGCAAAACTTTAAAACGTAGTTCCGAAAAATCGGCGCGCTTTAAATATTTCAAAAACTGCCCATGTGTCTGCTTTGCTCTTAGCCACATCTGTACCAAATTTCAAGTTGGGATCGCAATGGGATCATATTTTAACATATTTTACTATTAATAGCGTCAATGGGTCATTCCATATCAAGTGATCTAAATATGAATATTTTTTTTACCTGACGTCTTTAGATTTTTTTTTTTTTTTTCCTTTATGAAGTACTACTTTAGTTAATTACAAATTAAAAGTTTGGAATTTTTTTCTTCATCAGTTAATTTTTTACAGATTTTTAAAGTTTAAAAAAAGGGTGAATTTTGGCCTGGTATGACTTTAAATTTTTTTATCTCGGGCTAGAAATAAGATAGAGAAACAAAATAAACACCATTTTACTCAGAACTGTCCAGGCTTTCACCAGATATATCACAAGAGTATATTCGTTAATTTTAATTTTTTACCCATGCGAATGCAAACGCAACATTTTGAAACGCATTTCCGAAAAAACGTTTTAATAAAAATTTTCCAAAACTGCCCATGTGTTTTTTATGCTCTTAGCCACATCTGTATCAAATTTCAAGTTGGGATCGTGATGGGATCATATTTTAAAATATTTAACTATGGTTAATCTCATTTTTATTAAATTTTGAAAAAACATATGAAAGACATACATTCAATCTTTTAACAAAATCTTGAGACATATAAAATATACAAAAAGAGAATTCACAAAGTTATTAGTAACTTTCAGATAAGCTGCAAATTTACTTTTGCGCTTATCTCTGGTGCAATATATACTACAATCTAAATATAATTCCAAACACTCAAGGATACAACCTTTCTCAGGGTTTTGAGATGTTCTGATGTCAAGGGGACAAGCAGCCCCAGCAGAATGATTTTTATCACTTGGCCCCTTCTAACAGGTTGACCACGTAAGTGGGTCATTACCCGTTGAGGCCTAGTTGGAATAATCTATCGACTGGTGTACCGGAAAGGAAGGCCGAAATATTAATGATCTACTCACAGCTCAGAGTTTCCGATACCTGTCTAATGTTCACTAGAATTCTGAAGGTATAGGTATAGAAAGGAAATACCTAGACTGAATGTATCAGATGGGAAGAAAAGAGAGATAGAAAAGAAGAGAGAGAGAAGAGAAACAAAAACCATTAGAAAAAGTTATACTGGGAAAGAAAAGCCACGTAAGAAAAAAAGAAAAAAAGGAGGGGGGGGGACGGGTGAGGTATGGGAAGGAGAAAGGGTACTCATCCCACTGGCTCCCCATCAGCCAGAGGTCGAGCCATATTATCTGTGCTGGAAAAGATACTCCTAAATTCTGCAGAGTCGTGAAAAAGAATCCATTCAACCCAAATCCCTAAGAATTTGTTCCGAGATCCCGACACATCAGCTGCGAGCTCCTCCATTCGATATATGTCCATCAATTCTTTGAACCAATCAAGTAGAGATGGAGCCCGGCTTGATTTCCAGAACCTCGGGATCACAGCACGAGCAGCCGAGATGCAAAAGCGGAGAATATCCCTCTTCTGTAGCCCAATAGGACCTGGAAAAATGGATAACATTGCCGATTCTGGGCAGCATTCGGCTTGTTTACCTGTTATCCGGGCGTATGCATTGAAAACCTCAGACCAGAACCGCCGGATTTCCCCACAACTCCACCAAATGTGTATCATTGTACCCTTCTCTTCCCCACAGCGCCAGCAGGTATCAGGGGTTCCAGGGAACATGTTCCGGAGTGTCGTCGGGCACAAGTACCATCTAGTGAGCAGCTTATAGCTTCTTTCTTGAACAAGCGCTAGCTAGTGAGTGAGTAAATATAAAGCATTTCTGCCAATTAGCTTCTGAAATGCTACACCCCAATTCCCTCTCCCAAGCACGTTGGAAGTAAATGGTGCCCTGATCTCTCATGGACCCTAAGGCCTGGTATAGAACTGATATTTTGCGCCTCGGTGGAGCCTCCAGTTGGAATAACCTCTCCAATACGTTGGGCGTCAATCTTACCCTGCAAGAGTGGTCAGCTGAATATAAGTATGCTCTGTATTGGAGAAATTCGAATCAC
>JARQOC010000002.1:363306275-363488801 GCA_033576535.1 Allobates femoralis
GACCAGTAAGACAGTGGGTATGCAGGTTTGCGAAGGTATAGCCAGGTAAATGCAGAATACGTGCTGATGGTGTAGCACACTAAACAAGTGAAGGAGGCGTGGCTTGGGAACTCATGCAGTGCAGTCGCACTTAACTTGAGCTCCTGCTATTCAGCTGAATCAACAGGGATTTTGGCCCATTCTTGGGCTTAAGTCCCCACCAAACCGACAGGATCCATCAGGATTGTCGCCTGGCCACCTTTGGACCACTTGGACCCCCCTTTTTTCTGGATTTTTGGCGTCTGGACTTCTTTTCTGTCACCAATGCTGTGATTTGCCTTTGGAGACCTGCTGGATTGTCCTTGCACCATTTGGTTCCTCATCCCTTTCCATCCCACCCTTTTTTTTGCCTTGGAGGGACCCTTTGGGTCCAAAAGAACCGTTTTGTGTTGTTTTGGGGATTTCTCACCACTACCGCCGCTGTGTGGAGCCTGGACGGCAGGAGTCGCTGTGGTGACCATCATCAACCTCTCCCTGTACTGCTGTGACTAATCACATTGAAATCTACCCTTTAGGACCTTTGGATTGGACTTGTGGAAAATAGAACTTCATTTTATTTTATTTCCACCCTTTTCTGACTGGGGGAGACCTTGAAGTCTGGGGGAACTGTTTCTTCTATTTGCGGGGATTTCCCGACATTACCGCTGCTGTCTGGTGCCTGACCAGCGGGAGGTGTCATAACAACCATCACCAGCATTCCTGCTCTGCTATTCCGATCTGCTATCTGCTGTGCCTATCTGGATCAGCCTTCTCCCCCTGTCTGGAGGGCCCCCCGGGGATCAGGGGATTCTCCCTAGCTGGATGGGACTGTGACACAGACTATCCCTGAGGAGTGACTGTATTAGTCCAATGACGACTCTGCATCTTCATCTATAAAGGATTCTACAACTACCGGGCTTTACTGTATATCCTGGTACAACTACACCGCACAGTTTACTGCTCTTGTCATCTCCTATAGCTCCTTCATCGGCTGGAGCTAGTTAATTGTCTCCCTGGAGTGGACCGCTGGGGATTCTGCTACTGAACATTATTACTTCCTAGGGCTTGAAAACTACTTTAACCTGCAGTGACCACCGGAGGGACCAGAAATCCATCAGCAGAACCAGCTCTGCTACATCGATCTACATTCAAGTTTGTCTGACTCCCGGGCTATCCTGATTCTATACTATCTTTATACCTCATCCCTATCTGCTTTTCTACAGCTTTTCTATTTACTTAACCCTCTATCTCTACTAATGGCCCGGTCAGACGTAACGACCGCAGTAGCGATCCCGATAACGACATGGCTCCCGGGATCGCTGATGAGTCATTATCGGTATTGTTACTTGGTATTCAAACACGCCATCTATACAACGATATGTCCACCTTAGCGATTTCTTCAACGATATTGTTCAGTCGTTGTATTTCCTTCTCACATGACGACTATATTACGTCATCAAAGGCGTACATAAACATTACCATTATACACGCCCCTTCTTTGCCATTGGTTGCCACTACGTGCGCAACTACGCTCTGATTGGACGGCGTTCGGCGGGTCATTTTAAAAGAAGGCAACGTAGCAGCCATTACATCCTTTGTTCCTGACCCTCGTGGTGCTTGGAGATCTCAGCTGAGTTCTCGTGGCTATTTCGTGTAGGACTCATTTTGGATCCTATTAGTGTTCTCCGGCTGCCGTTCCTTCTCGGTCCGCCTGGTTGTTCCTGCGTTGTGGATCGCAGAAGCCTATCCTGCTGTGACTTCATTTCTTTTTCGGATCCTACAAATCATCTATACCGCAGTAGTGGCCAATTGGAGAGATGCGGGGCGTGTAAAGAGGCAATTGCGTGCACGCCTACGTATCTCATTATGTGTTGCCAACGATATCGTCGGTAAGGTGTCAAACACAGCGATACAGCGTTCCCAGCGGGAGCGCAACGACCAAAAAATGAACCAGGAGGCTGTGTAACGATTGCCGATCTCGCAGCAGGGGACCAGATCGTTACACCCTGTCGCACGTAGCGATGTCGTTGCTGAGATCGCTATTGCGTCACAAAAGTAACGATCTCGTTAGCGATCTCGGTATGTGAGACATACCCTTAATTCTCCTTCTTAACAACCAGAGCGTCAGCTCTAATTACTAACAAACAGGGCGGCTTGTGTAGACGGCTGTTAACTACGTTATCTCTATACTTCTAAAGACACAGTGATTAAAGCTGTTCACACCTAGAGTATAAGCCTACACACCTATCTTACTTTTCTTTTCTTTTTCCTTTCCCTATTTTCTCCTCTTCTCTGGTTCTTCCTCTTTTCAATCTTCTTTCTTTCTCCTTTTTCTTCTTTTCTATTGATTTTTCTTCTTTATGCCACATCTCCTCTACCTCTTCTTGATATAGACTGAAGAATCAGGAGGATTATACTCCAAATACATTTAGGGCAATTTGTATTAATCTGTTGGATCATTCTCACCTTCTACTATATACATATAAATACATATTATAATAGTCACTGGTTTTGTTAAACGTTTTCCTTAATAATAGATAAGACTGTAAGCTGTTGTCTCTAATACTAGTGACTTACTGGCTAAGATTCAGGGGTTGCTATATGGTTATACCAGTATATTGAAACAGTCTAAGAACCTATAGCTGTTGAATACCAATTGATGATTTCACCCATAAGAACCCAATACTAGTTTGGAGCTGCATATATTGTGAGTTTTATAGGTTCTATTTTATATTTACCCATGGTATATTTAATCAAGAATTCTTCCTCACCAGATGTACTATTATCTATCTGAAGTTATCTTGTGTTAGTTTACCCCCTTAAGTGGGAGCACTGCATGTTATTTATATTTACATTATTAACCCAATAACGGATCTACTGTCTGACTATTCACCGAGCTACTAGAGGATTCTAAACTGTGTAATACTTATTGGTGAACTTATACGCCAGAGCTAATTATTAAGAATACATCCTTATCCAATTGGTGGACTTGGGTCTTTACCAACTCTGACCACTAGGATACCCATTAAGGTCTGATAGATTTCTATTGGACTTCTATATGCTAGCTTTTTGTGGCATTATATGCTCTTACTGCTATCTGGGTATATAATCCAGGATTCCCTATTAGCTGCCACTTCCATCTAGGCACCTGAGGAATTGGAAAACGGGCACTTATAGGGTGCACCGAGCTTACGGGAGTGGAAAGGGAATAAGCTAGTGACTAGAGACCACCTCCCTTGAGCATCCTGCTATATTAACATCTTTACACATTTTGTAGAGGAACCGCTCAAAGGGACGGAATATTCTCCCCTTTGAGGACAACCGCAAGTAAATCGTCAGTTTGTTGCACAGGTCGAATAGACTTTGGATTATTATTGTTGTGGTGACCCCAGTTGGCAGGTCATCCTCCTTGCTTCGTGACCTATTTCTTCAGTTGACTGCTTTACTCTACCGCCTTTGCTGAAGCTCCAGGAAGGCTTGCTTACTCCACTTGGGAACTAGCGATTCCTGACTGTCCTCTCGGTTTCTCATTGAACCTTACTGTTTGACTGACGGGCCAAACCCAGGTGGAGAAGCCCTAATCTCCTCACTACTGCGATCTGAGATATATATATCCCTAGCAAACCACGGGAATACTCAAATAGTGATATAGCAAAGTTAAGGACATATTCTCCCCACTTAGAATACCTATTATGGCTTCCGTAAAGACCAAAACGGACAAAGCCAAAACCACACAAACAGAGACTATGCCAACTAAAATCACTCTGAGACACAGATCCAGATCCCCTAGAACATTCCAGGCGGACTCCTGGTCTCAAGACCAAGATTCAATGGATGTACCGTCACCAACAGATTCTCTGCCTCCGAATCAAAAAAGAAAAGAAATGGCTACTAAAAAAAAATCCTTTGCTCAGAAACCAACTATACTAGATGATTCAGGTTCGGATGTGGATAGATCACCCACTGCTAGTCCATTAAAACAGCGGATAAGAAAGGAAGTACCCCCCTCGGCAGCATCCAACCCACTAGAAAACTTCGATTGGACGCAGCCAATAGACCAGACATTCTTCAGAGGCATCTTCACTGCTCTAAACACTAGATTTGACGATTTGCAGGTCTCCATTGACTCGATCTCTCACCGCACCGACCAAAATGAATCCGACATTCTGTCCATAACACACAAACATGACAAGCTTGTAAAGGCCCATCGTCTCCTCTCGGAGGATTTTGAAGCTGTTAAGAACAAAGTCACCGATTTGGAGGATAGGGACAGACGTCAGAATCTCAAATTTAGAGGCATTCCGGAAACAATAAAAAATGACCAACTTAACCCATATGTTAAGAGTCTTATGAAAAGCGTAATTCCCTCTTTAACAGATATGGAAGCAACGGCTGTGAGAATTCATCGCATCCCTAAACCTCGATCCCTTGGGCCTGAAATTCCTAGGGATGTAATCATGAAGTTCCAATTTGTACATATTAAAGAACAACTTCTGGACTTCATGCGCGCAGCTAAAACTTTCCCCCAGCCATATGCTGATATAAGGATATTCGCGGATCTATCAAGAGAAACTATGCTCCGGAGAAAACATCTTGCCCCCCTGTCTAATGTCTTACAGAAAAACCAAATTCCCTACAGATGGGGCTTCAACCCTCCTAAACTCCTCTTTCACCACCAGGGGAAATCTTGGGCTTTATCGGAGGTTGAGGGGGGCCTGAGGGCCCTTGGGGACTTAGGCCTCAGGATATCCTGAAGAGACCCTTCTACTCAAAAGACTGAATAGTATAAGCTAAAACTTGAGCCTCACAAGGAGGAAATTTATCGTGACACTGATTCCCTCCGTATTGGGTCAAGTCACAGATACCTATTTCTTTGCTATTATAATTTTATATATTATTTAATTTCTAGTTGTAAATTTAGATAACTAGGTTTAAGTTAATACCTCACAAATATCTAGGCTTGTATAACTTTTTCCCGACTTTTACCCAACCTTAACCCAAACTCCTGAGTTCGCAGGAAGGTCCTATATAGACCATGTCGATTAAATTTCTATCACAAAACGTGAACGGTTTAAACTCCCCTCAACGACGTTTCCATTTGTGGAAGCTTCTTAGTGAGAGCAGGACCGATGTGGTAGGCTTACAGGAGACAAAATTTTCAGCTTCCAAACCCCTAAAACTCGAGTATAAGAACTTCCCTAACACTTTTTACGCTAACAATGACAAAAAGAAATTGGGCGTTGCTCTCCTATTTAAAAATACGTTAACTTTTGATCTCATATCAAAAGTGGAGGACCCAAACGGTAGATATTTAGTCATCGTCTGCAAACTGAATGACCATATTTATATGCTGGTTAACATCTATGCGCCAAATAAAGGTCAAATCACCTTCCTCAACAAGATTATGAGGATTGTGGAGGCTCACCAAAAGGGAGTCTTAGTAATATTTGGAGATTTTAATATGGTCCCCAACGGAACAATGGACTCTTCGTCCAAGTCCCGTCAACAATGTGGCGCTTTAGACCCCTGGCTAACCAAGTTGGACCTTTACGACGTTTTTAGATGCCTTAACTCAACTTCAATTGAATTCTCGCACTTCTCTAAAAGGCATCAGTCATTCTCAAGGATAGACCTGGTCCTAACCAACATTTTCTCGCTCTCCAAATTTTCTAAAGTAGACATCGGCCTCAGAACTTGGTCGGATCACTCTCCGATACTATTTGAACTTAGAACGGGTTTAGGTGCATTCTCTCCAAAGCTTTGGCGCAACAACAGTTATCTGTATAAGCATCCTGAATATAAAAAGGAGATTGAAAGCACCATAACCAACTTCTTTAAGGAGAATGATACGGAGGAGATTTTGATACCCACCCTCTGGTCCACTTTTAAAGCAGTGTTGAGAGGGGTGATGATCCAACTTAACGCCCGCTTGAATAGGAAAAACAGGGAGAAAACCCAGAACTTGGTACGCATGATTCATTACCTAGAGACTTCCCAAATTTCTAATCCATCCCTGGTTACCGCTAAGAAGATAATGGAACATAGGCTTGAATTAAAATCCCTTCTTTCAGCAGAATACGATCAAATGTCCCAGAGGTTGAAAACCAAACATTACCTCTCTGCTGATAGGCCTTCCAAGCTGTTGGCAGCCAAAATTAGACAACAAAAACTTAAATCTAGAATCAAGGAAATAAAAGATCCCCTAGGTAGGATGATAAAACACCCCAAGGACATCTCAGATGTATTTGCCGGATTTTATTCATCCCTCTACAACTTAAAAGATGACCCTGGACATCATGAGCCCTCGCGCCAGGATATGAATGAATATTTACAACAAATCAACTTACCTTCGTTGTCCGACCAGGACCTGAAGGAGCTTAACAAGCCATATACTTTCCTTGAGATCTCTGAGATCATTCAACAATCCGCAGATGGGAAATCGCCGGGCCCGGATGGCTTTCAGAACGAGCTTTATAAAGCATTCATCGCCATTCTTTCCCCTTATATTACTAACGCCTATTTAATCATGACTTACAAGCCTCTCCCCACTCACCCCGTTGTTAAAGCGACTATTCTGGCTTGGAGGTATATGATGGCTAAGGCTGCTAAATTCTCAGCTCCAGTTGACTTCAAGATTATACCCTTAGCCACCCTAGAGGTCATGATCCCGAACTTGAACCTCTCTACATGGAAAGCCAAAGGGATTCTCTTCATAGATGATCTGTTGTCTGCGGACTCTCTTAAACCTTTTCACTCCCTTGAACACCAATACCTTCTTACAAGAGACGATCGCTCCCAATGGAGGTCTATCTCCAATTACTTCTCTAAAACCAACCCAAAATTTATCCTCCCACAACTGTTAATCGACCTGTTTTCAGATCCTAGGGAAAATTCAAGATGGAAAACTAACAACTTTTACAAAACAGTTAATGAAGAATTTGAGTTGCCACGTCTCTCCTTCATTACCGCTTGGGAGGCAGAGCTGAATATTCAAATTGATCTCAAGGCAATGGTACGAACTCTTCAAACTACCTACTCCAATTCGACTTGTGCAACCTTACATGAGTCTTATTTCAAGATCCTTTCTAGGTGGTATCTTACACCTATCAAGCTGCATCGCATGAACCCCCAAATCTCATCCTCATGCTGGAGGGGGTGTGGTCATCAGGGAACATTATCTCATGTTTTTTATGACTGCCCCAATCTGTCCAAATTTTGGCTAAGTGTGAAATCATTAATAATAGATACCACCGGTTTGATCATCAACCTCACCCCCGAGCTTGTACTTTTGTCCATAGGCATTGAGGACGCCCCACATGACAAAAAGTTTTTGATATCTCACATTTTTCTAACCGCCAAAGTCCTCATTGCTGCCAGATGGAATAAACATGAGCCCCCTACTTTAAATAACCTGATTGACAGAGTTACCCAACATGGAATATATGAATATAATTCAGCTCTGCGCAATAACAAATTTCCGAAAATAAAACGGAGATGGGAAGACTGGTGGCGCTCGTTCAACCCTACATTTTTGTCCTAGGTGATAGACGAATTGATCGGTCTGTTGGAGTTTTCTAGTTATTTTACTTTTATTACGATTCCCCAACTAATTGAGTATTTGACAAACTCCCCTCTCTTTTTGAGTTAGACAACGTGTTCACCTTAACTTTGATACTTCAATTATACCCGTCTCCAAGACACTGACGCCTCCGGGCCCTCACACTTTCCTTTTAATTAGCCATTGGGGGGGGGGAAATAAAGTCATAATTGAGTCATGCAGGACTTTGTACTGAATATACTGACTATACTGCCACTCGATTAACCAACTTAGCCTGGATTGTGTTTTTTTTTCTCTCTTTACCTTCTATAACTATATATGTAGAGTTGGTAATTCTACTTTTTTTTTTATCTTTTATCTTTTATTAGCTCAACTATGTACACCTACTTTGTAATACCGTTTGTTAAGTAATTGTTTTATAGGTGTCATGACTTCTCCCACTGTATGTTATTTATGTATGTATTCATTCCCTCCTTTTTCCTTTTTTGTATCCTCCCTTACCTGACCTTTTCCTCCCTAAAATTCAATAAATACATTCTGAAAACTAAACAAGTGAAGCACAAATATTTTAATCCCAATACACAAATATGAGTAAGCCATAAAATAGACTTAAGCAGGTGATTTTTTTCAAGACACAGAGGGCAGAGGGTCAAGAGGAAGGAAGCAGACGTCAGGATACACAGGACAGACGTCAGGATACCCAGGACAGGTGTGTAACAAGAGTAGACTGTCAGTAATCTTTGCTCCTGGTAGACACCATAGCAGTGGTGCCTTATAGAGGCAATCAGAACGGAAGCATTGCATTTGGAGTCTATGACAATTACCTTGTTTCTTTCTTTATTACTTATAGATCACTTATAGAAAAGTGAATTGTACACTGTGTCTAATTTGCTGTATTTAATATAGAAACAGGGGCATATTGATTGCAGAGGTCACGTCCGCAACCGGGTCCCTGTAACCTGACCCAGCGCATTTGTCAACTACACGTGCATCTTCGCCAAGCATGAGAACCATATATGCCAAGATGACGATCATATATACCAGGATGTGGGACAGATATACTAGGATGGGGACATATATATGCCAGAATAGGAGACATAAATACAACGATGGGAGAAAAACATAACAGGATGGGGGCAAATATACCAGGATTGAGGACATTAATACAAAATGAAGGGGTAGTGGGACTTATATGTCTTTATAGGATTAAGAATGCATCAAAGACCCATACAAGGTCCGCATTTCACACTGGAGCCCATCGGACTCAAGTTACGCCACTGTACAGAAGTACTATTTATAAATGCTTTACAAATTTATAATGGGAGGAACCACTAAAAACAATAGTGATATGTTATTAATTTTTAAAATAATAATGGTAAAACTATATCATTTCTCGTCAATGAGTTTAAAGGTCATTGTCTCGCATTACCTATTACTCCTGCCCTTTACCAATCAATTATTACCGCCCTCCTCACAAAAAGACTGGGTGCTATCTATACACTGTGTAGTGTAACCCATTTTGAGCAGAGTTTGCAATTTGGCCTCGAAGCAGTTACGGCTGATGCTCGGCATTCAGGATAACGTCTCTCACTGACATTTGAAGACAATAGTAGCTGTGGACGGAAGTCCATCTGATTAATGTCTCATTTGTGTTTAACAAAACAAGGCTAAGGGTCGGCCTGCCGCTAGCCCTATAAATATCCCGTTAATGGTGTTTTGCAAACAAGCTGTCCTTAAAAATGCAGATCTTGTGCCTCTCACAGAGGATATTAAAATGTAAATGGATGCAGGCGCGTGTCCTTCGGAGAAGCCGTCTACATTTAACCTGCGACCTCTTTGCCTTTAGCCAGAGATTCTGCTCATTTGTACAGCTCCCGAATTTCCCCTGGCCCATGGTGTAACCTGGAAGAAACAGCATTAAGTGGAAGGAGGGGAGGTCCAATTTTCTATGCTCAATTAATCCAGAGAATGAGTTGTGATGAGCAAACAGGCACCTTTCAAAAGGCCTCACCCCATTTTTCTGTCTCTGAGCATTTAGTACAATGACTTATTTAAGATGTTGTTATTGTTACTGCAAAGAATGCTACATTTCACATTCTCCTATAAACTTACCTTGAAATTGTTTTACGTGCTGTTTTATTTTGTTTGGGAAAAAATCATATAACCAACTTGAATACAATTTTCATAGAAATTTACAACATTGTCTTATTCTTGAAAGCTTTCATGATAAATGTTTGTTTGCTAAACTACGATAGTTAATCATTTCATTGTCCGTCATTGCAAGTAAAGAGTTAATTTTTGCTTAGTACTCCAATTCATTTAGTATCAGTTAACTAAGTAAAATAAATTCCTTGCATCAAAGGGGTTAAGCAGTTATCTTGAAGGACACCAGTGGGTCTAACAACCTGCATTTAAAGCTGACCTCTTGGTCTGGAAATATTGGAAAATACGTCTAGTCTTCTGTAAAAATCAATGGGAAGCAGTAATGGTTGTTTGTCTTAGAAAAATAAAAATATATAGGGTCATATATATTGCGCTCCCAAAATGGCTCTTTTGGTGTTAAACGGACACTAAAGCATTGTAATGTATTGCTTTGATCTGCTTCAATGAACAATATAGCCAGTAAAGACATAAAGCAAACGTAATAAAACAAGAGAAGATATTATATTTTGTTGCCAGATAGAGTATAAATGGATGCAATACATATTTTAACAGCACAGAAAGTGCAATCTCAATAAATTTTAAACTCTCCCTTAATGAACGTGTAATGTCACACAATATACAATATAAATGTAATTATACTGCATTGAAAATGCAAATATATAAAAGGGAAAAGCAAACTTCCAAAGGATTGAAAAGAACTTTATTTTAGCATGTGACAATGTAGTTTTTATTTAATAAGGGAATAGTCAGACAGTGAAGCTGATTTTTTTTCGCAGCGGTTTTTCAATGCAGTTTTAATTTTTAAATGGTAAATGACTTCATTTTTACCATTTTATCTTTAAATAATACTGCAGCCACATATTGAACACACTAGCGCCACATGCACCCAGTAGTGGGTAACTAATACAGAAGTGGTGACGTATTTCAATTAGGCCCAGTTCACATCCATGCGCCTCTGCAGTTGCCTGCCCTATGCTGGCGCAAGTGCAAGCCCAGGTGCGTTCACAGCCCAGTTCAGGCAAGCGCATAGCCATTACCTGCTATGGGTGAGCGCAGCCGACCGCAGGAGCCCGAAACCCGGAAGCGCAAGTGTGACAGGGCCGGTGTCACTGTCCATGCACTTGTACAGCTGCACACGGAAACGTCACATTACATGTTTCCGGGTGCAGCTGGACAAGCCCATGCGCTGTGACACCGGCCCTGTCACACTTGCGCTTCCGGGTTTCGGACTCCTGCGGTCGGCTGCGCTCACCTATAGCAGGTAATGATGGCATGAATGCAAGTGAGTGCAAGGGCTCTGCATCTATGCGCCTACGAGCTTGCCTGCACTGGGCTGTGAACACACCTGCACAGGGGAGGCAAACTCAGGGGTGCACAGATGTAAACTGGACCTTATACTTTTCCTCTGATTGTTCCACTTCTGGTTTTGGCTTACAAACAGGGATGAGCAAACCACTCATTTTTCCCCATTTTCGTAACCTGTGAAAGCAAACACAGAGTTAATAGACGTCACATACTTACCGGGTCCACATTTCCTTTTCCTGGTGTGACACGGCCCTGCATCACTTCTGGGCCGCCCCTTATCTTCTGGGCGTAAGTGATTGGTTGTTGGAGCCAATCACATGACTATTCTCCAGAAACCTGGAAGTAATGCAGTGCCACCGCACAACTGAAAGGAATAACGGGGAACGAGTAAGTATAATGTGTATTGTTATTAACTATGTACTTGCTTTCACAGGCAAACAGGCAAAGAACCTAAACGGTTCCCTATCCCTACTTACAAATACTGAGGAAAATAACTCTCACTATACTTGACTTATGCATGTGGCCTAAGGGTATGCATGCAAGACATCTTTTTCAGGAAGATGCCACTTGGAATACTACTTAAAAGCAAAAACAAAAAACAAGCTTAAAAATTCCTCAAGAAATGAACACAGTGCACAGCAGTGTAAAAAATGACTTTGCTGTGCACATATTCAGTCTTGTGCTGCTTTTTTTAAACCACTTCAGGCTTTGGAAACCATAAAGTGGTTAAAAGAAGCATGTTCATCATTTGGCCAACTTCCAATAGGAAGATGTCCAGCACTTTAGTGGAAAGTAAAGAGTAAAGATGCTGCAAAAGCAATGACAAGGCTGCCAGCAAAGCCCCCTCAGGAAAATGATCGCTAGTGTTTTCCTGAAGTGGCAAAAGCTGTTGTGTGCACATTCTGTAAGGGTATGTTAAGACTGAGTCTTTTTGCTGGATTTTTTGAACATAAACTAAAAAGAACCTCCAAGTATTTAAGTTGTTTTAATTTTTAAATAGGATTCTCATTCGATTTCTGTGCAAAAATGCTTCAAATAACTCATTGTGCACATATCTTAATGTTTTGTGCATATAGCCTTCTTTTTTAGTCAGAATTTCCCTGCAATTTGCTTGAAACCTGCTGGAAAAAAAATTAACAAGGTCAAAAGGATATGTAAGTACTTTTGCGTTCAAATAAAGATGTGGTATTAGATTAGCGCTACAAACCACTCCAGGCGATCGTTCTGTATAAATTACCTTAAAGCTTTATTCAATCGATGTAGAATGCCCAGTCTCCACAACACGTTTCGGCACTAATTGCGCCTTTCTCAAGTGTCGAGACACTTGAGAAAGGCGCAATTAGCGCCGAAACGCGTTGTGGAGACTGGGCATTCTACATCGATTGAATAAAGCTTTAAGGTAATTTATACAGAACGATCGCCTGGAGTGGTTTGTAGCGCTAATCTAATACCACATCTTTATTTGAACGCACACGTATCCTCCCATTGGGAAGCGTGGTATTCAGCAGCTGGGCACCTAGGACGCATCAGACGTCAATCACCACTTCTTTGGAACAAACACGAGAATCAGCAGCGTGTGCATATTGGAAATCACGCTCATCCCTGCTTGCAGCACACCGGCTGATGTGGAAACCCTTTGGGGTAACAAATCAGTGCATAAACTAGTTGTGCGGTCAGCACAACTAGAGAAGGTGAGCCCTAGATATATTTAACCGCTCCCATGCCATAAACATCAGCAGTTTGGCGCAACATTGTTTTTGTTTCTTATGTAAGTACTTTTAACCTCTAGCAAATGAAGCTGCAAACTCTATATATCTGAAACTATGGTCAAGGGTGCCAGCAATAAAAATAATAATAGTAATTACTATTATTTTTATTTCTGAAGCACCAACATATCCCACAGCACTTTACAATTCAGAGGGGCCAGGAGAGTACACTGTCCTTATCTCTGCTCCTAAGAATTGTATGTTTAATTATGTGTATCTAGTCACCTAGTGACTAAAGGTAAGGACTGCTTCTCCATCCTTTTCAATTATGTAAGGTTATTAATAATACTTATTGATACTCCTTAGGAGTGGGACCCAGTCTGCAAAAAGGTCCTACAGTGTGGAATTATAAAGAGAGTCCCCAAGAGAGAGAATAACGAAGAAGCACAGAAACATCAGGCCCATTTGTTGGATTCTACAGGACCCTCTGGGTCATTACAGGAGTTGAATAAAGCAACCGGGAAGTGACTGATCCCTCTGGTACAGTGGTGGTGAGCTTCAGCAGAAACTTTGGGAAATGGTCTACATGTTGCTGGTGATTGAGGAACTTTGTCTAGAAGGTGATCCTAACTGTTCCCCAGAATGGATCCCTAATCGTTGGGCTGGAGCCAGTATATACTAAGTGAATTTGCAGTGGGATACCATGTTGTTGAGCGGGGTATTCAAAAGTCTAGAGGTTCCTAGAACTGTGGGAGAAGTCTACACCAAAATTTGTCATTGTGAATATCCCTAAACCAGTAACATTCAAGCTGTGTGCCCATGTTACAAGAGACTATTTTAGTAAAGAAATGTTGCAGGACTTAACTGACTCTGTATCTGCCTCAGCCCTCACTTAGGGTGACTCTGTTGCCCTGGGGAGCTGGCCACAGCACATGCTGAAAAACCAGGGTTCCTCTGCAGCTGAGGCCCTGCCTTGTTGGCGACTGAAACATTACAGAGTAATTCAATTCAACAGATACCAAGAGGAGTGAGGGCCCTGCTCACAAGATTACAGATTATGAGGAAATAGTGGAGGTACAAAAAATAGATGGTCAAAAAGTGCTCATCATATATGGTCCAGCCATCAATATAATAGGAGATTCATATAATTTTGCATGAACCGGACACCAACCAGCTTGAGTACAAGTACAGATGCAGAGTGGTATTAAAGAGTGTGTAACCAGATGATACAAGAGACCAAATTTGGAAGAAAATGTTGTTAAGGCAAATTGGGAATAGTTAAATAACAAAGGTGAAGGGATAAGAAAGTTTAAAGAAAGGCATTTTTAAAACATGTTTAAAACTGAGGATATTGGAAATTACTCAAATTGTCCTGCGAAGTGCAAGGAAGCTGTGGCAAAAATTGTTGCAAAAAATTCCAACCAAGATGCTTCAGAAAAAAGTCAGATGAATATTTCATTAAGCAGTTGCACCTTGGAAAATTCAACAGTTCCACTGGCATCTTTAAGGCTGGCTTCACATTTGCGTTTGAGAACGCAGTGTATAATGCGCATGCGTATACGCATGCAAAAACGTATGCATCTGCATGCAAACACTACACATATCGTACGCATGCGTATACGCAATGCTTAAAATAAACGCAGCGTTTGTGTGCGTATGCTTGCGTTTGTAGAATGCGTATGCGTTTTTTGTCCGCATGCGTTACAGAATTTCTTATCTTTTTTTTGGTTCAAACATGTTTGTTTTTGCCAGAAACGCCCATGGGGAGAGAACGCATGCGTTTCAACTGCAGACATCCGCAAGACCACGCGGACGCTTGCATACCTATTAACAATAATGCGTTTTTTATACGCAAGCGTACGCATGCGGATGCTTGCAGATTTTTAAGGCGCCAAAAAATGCTGCTTGTTGCGTCCAGAGGGGGCAAAAAATAAACGCACATGTACGCAAACGCATACATACGCATGTCATTGCTTATGAATGCGTACCCTATTATAAAGATAGGTAATCAATACGCATGCGGATTTAGTTTTTTACATCCGCAACATATGCTGCGTTCTTAAACGCAAATGTGAAGCCAGCCTTAGACACTGTGTATGCTTACCCTGAAAGAATGTGTACATTGTGCCTTTTTGCTAAGTTTGTGGAGCTGAAATTAAGTAGAAACTCCAAGTTTGTGAATGAACATTTTGAGTTCCTGCTCAATTTCTGCTCTAGTAACTCCTCAAAAAACTCAATGTGCACAAACACTGAACATGGCATCTGCTTGAAAAAACACCAAAAAGTGCCCTATAAGATGAACATAATGTGCAGCAATGTCAAATCAATACTTTTGAGTACATATTCCATCTTATGTCACATCTTTTAACAGCTTCAGGGTTCAGAACTGAATAGGTTAAAAAAGTATTGTTCATTCTTTGAATAGAGGCATCCACTCATGACCCCCAAGAACAACGGTAAAACCACTTTTGAAGTCCCTTCAAGAAAACAACTGCCATACGCATATAGCCTAATTGTGTTTTTTAACATAATTTTTAATGCAGACATAACTCACCCAATCACACCCTCTAAATAAACACTATTCGATGTATCCAACTCCAGCTATTAATTATCAGATAATGAATGCTGTGTCATATCAAACTAGGTCAATTGTTTAATTTCCTCACTTGGAACCAGGTTACATTCCTCAGTACACAGGATCTGTGACCATCAGAAGTGATAGCAAACTGATTTTAACTAGCTCAAAGCTGCTAAGACATGTTATATTGCCACATAAGTATTACATGCTTAAAGAGGACCTGTCACCGCCTGCTGCATGGCAATCTAAATGAAGCACTGAATGCAGCATGTCTGCTGCATTCAGGGAGGGGGTCCCCCATGTGTCTTTGTGCTGTGTACCCCGAGATATAGGCTTAAGAAAACTTATAGTTAGAAGCTATGGAGGCATTCCCTGGTGCAGTAGGCAGCTCGATTGACTGGGGGCCATTCCCTTCCCCTGCCTCTCTGTGCTGCTTCTGCTGAGCAGGCTCTGCCCTCCTCCTCTCCTTCTTTCTGTCACTCAGAGCGGATGCATAACATTTGTCCTGACATCAGCTCCAGATTCCTGCCCTGGTGTTGAAAACAAAGCATAAATAGCACAGCAGGAGGCGGCACAGAAAGGCAGAGGGGGAGGGAATGGCCCCTCAGTCAATCGAGCACACTCCAGCCACAGGGACTGCCTCCATGGCTTCTAACTGTAAGTTTTCCTAATGCTATATCTCGGGGTACACAGCACACAGACACATGGGGGACCCCTTCCCTGAATGCAGCAGACATGCTGTATTTAGTGCTGCATTTAGATGCCATGCAGCAGAGGGGGTGACAGGTCCTCTTTAACTTAATGCACTAAAAATCTTAGAAGCAGCTATGAAATTAGAGTTCACCTAAACATGATGCCATTGTTCATGGTAATAATCCCAGTAATCACTAACATATGCTATTATTGAGCATGAGAACCAGAGCCATTTGCATTATTCCAAAAGGAAATTTGGGGAATCCTTTGTTATCACTGTTCTTTTTTTTTATTTGTCATGCCTTGTGAACCAAATTTTTAAATGGAGGGTTTTTATGTTTTGTACTTGTCTTCACAGTCTTTGGGAACTCATTAGATATATCTCATATTGGGTATCAAGAGGTGAAATGGCAGATATTAACCCCTTCACGAACCATGACGTTGTAAAACATCATGGGCCGGTTACCGGGGTTTGATGTGAGCTCTGGCACGGAGCTCACATCAAACACCCGACATCTCAGCTGATCTCATCAGCTGAGATGTCGGGATAACAGCACCAATCGAATCCGGGATCTGATCAGTGCTGTTAACCCTTTGGATCCCACTATCAATCACTGACAGCGGGATCCAAAGGTGACACGACGGGGAACGCGCTGTTCCTCACCTGCACTGGAGATCCTGCGATAATATCATGAGATCTCTGGTGCTCACGTGACAGCCCGGGGTCCTGGCTTGACCGCAGAAGCTATCATGGAGCAATTCCGGTGAATGGTTGGCAAGCGCTGCCAACTACTCACCGTCCACAATTCTGGCAGATACTGATGTGCTGCGGCTCATCGGTATCTGTCACAAGCGATCGGACTGTGGAGCAGGGTGCCTCTCTATGGGTCAGTGTAAAAGTAAGAATAAATGAATTAATAAAGTTTTATAAACATGTAAAGAAAAAAAACATAAAAGTTCAAATCACCCCTTTTTCCCCCCATTCACAATAAAAGCATTACAATTTTTTAAAAAGAAACACATTTTTGGTATCGCCGCGTTGAAAAGCACCCGATCTATCAATATATAAAATCAATTAATGAGAGCCGTAAATTGCATAAGGAAGAAAAGGTCCAAACGCCAATATTATGTTTTTTGTTCGCCGCAACATTGCTATAAAATGCAATAACGGGCGATCAAAACAGCATATCCACCCAACAATGGTATCATTAGAAATATTAGCTCAAGAAGCAAAAAATAAGCAATCACACAGCCCCAGATCTTGAAAAATGAGAACGATAAGGGTCGCAGAAAATGGTGCAAAAAGAAGTGATTTTTTTTTACAAACTTCAGAATTTTTTTTAACCACTTAGATAACATTAAAATTTATACATGTTTGGTATATACGAACTCGTACTGACCCGAGCCATCACATCGTTATGTCGGTTTTACCATATAGTGATCATTGCGACTAAAAACCCCCAAAACAAACATGTGATTGCACTTTTTTTGCAATTTCACTGCACTTGGAATTTTTTTTGCAATTTCCCTGTATACTATATGGTAAAATAAATTATTGCATCTTAAAGTGCAACTCGTCCCACAAAAAACAAGCTATCATATGTCTACATTGACGAAAAAATAAAAAAGTTATGGCTCTTGGAAGCAGGGGAGCAAAAAACGAAAATTAAAAACAAAAAATTCCAGGGTCATGAAGGGGTTAAAGAATTTTACTCTGCACTTAAAGACTTGAACCTCTGCAAATGGAGCAACATCAAGATACTACACCACCCATATATGGACTTTACTTGTACTGTGGTCTATAATATTGAGACCTCAATCGGTCCCATAATAACTGTCAGGACCATTAGTATTCCTTTATGTAGTTCCTGTATTAAGGGTTACTAATGTCAATGTTATTTTGATGCCTCCGTATGCATTTTAATTTATGGTATATGTTCTATAATGCGGCAGTATTGGGAGAAGTGTTATCTGCCCTTCCTCTTGCCACAAACAACATGGCGGTTTAGACCCGGACTCATGCACACTGTGTTGGCGTTGATTGTGCATGCACAGGAGGCGTTATGCGCGGCTCCCGGTGTGGTGACGTCACTGGAAGTTTAACTTCTCCCGGAAGCAGCACTGATGCCGGACGCGCATGGAAGTGGTCAGCTTTACACAGATGTGCGCAATCTGATCTAATTACTGATTATTGATCTATGACCTATTTAAGCTTCCACTCTGCACTCCCCCCTCACAGTCTCCTGAAGAAGGTTTGAAACACGCGTCGGGGTCTGCGCCCCAGACACTGACTGCTGCATCCTTACATCTATATAGCTATTGTTGAGTGACCCTGAGACATAGTCTGACCAGCACTTTAGGTCTCATGAGGACTGTATGTTCATCTAAGTGTAACTTGGATACATTTTGTGTATTGGTATACTATGTACCTGATATAATTGTACGCCTGATATCATGTTAAAACTCTGTTCTATGCACTTTATTGTTACTCATTGTCAATAGAGTTTTGATGTCTCTGTCTGTCCCCTGCAATACCAACTTTCCTGTTCTATTACCTATGTAATTTTGGTCTAGTTTCTATGTTCAACCGGTGGTATACCACAATAAAAAACACAAGCATTTGCATTATTACATCTCTTGAATTTTATTTTTACTAGTCTCTTAAATAATACAAATGACTCAGGTTCTTGTGCTTAATATGTAATTTAGGAGTCGTATTATACGACCAATCATGTCCAAATTGACCACTTGGGTTCTTATTATTTAACATATGCTATTGCTAATAAAGATTACTATAATATTGTTCTTATTTCTTAAACGATTTGCTTTTCCACCTTGGAGGTTCATATTAAAATCAATCATGATTATAATTTAAGGGAATCTGTTAGGATCAACTCTCGTAACCCATCAATAATGGCATAGGAAGCAAAATAAAATGACATGTTAATATCTATTATCAAATGTCTTATTCCGGAGAAATGTACTTTTTTTATATGTAAATTATTTGTTGAGATCTATGACCCGGACTTTGATTTCCATGAGAATCTGCCCCAGAGCTTAGTTTACATTAAAGGGAGCGTTACCAGTGTAAGACATTAAATGACTGACACATAAAGTAAATAAGACAGCGCCTCACTGGTTGGTATTATTCAATGTGTCCTCTTAATTTCTGCCCCCCAAGCGAGCGACGTTTCGATCAGAGATCTTTATCAAGCTCCTTGATAAAGCTTGATAAAGACCTCTGATCGAAACGTCGCTCGCTTGGGGACAGAAATAAAGAGGACGCATTGAATAATACCAACCTGTGAGGCGCTGTCTTAATTACTTTATGTGGCTATATGGTCCAGGATGGACTCCCTGGAAGTGGATACGCGTCTTACTATGGGTAATAATTGTACCCGGTGAAGCCATGGTGCTGTGATTCAGTTTTTCATGTAATGACTGACAGTCTACTCACATAATCACACACAGCTCTGCAGTGAGATCACAACTAATACAGCACAGCAGAAGTGAACTTTGTTTCATTTGCCTCTTTATAAATGTTAAGCAGGCCAAGGAACCCCTAGGGTGGAGGGGCCACATGACATTCGGGGAGGGAGGGAGTTAATTGGAGGAGGAAGGAATGGGAATATTTGATTGAGGCATGGGAGGTGATTAACTGGGAAGGGGTTTGGTTAGGTGGAGGAAGAGGGGGAGTTTAAGGGAAGATACTGGGGACAAAGAAGGAAGTCCCCTCATTCCACTTCCTGGGGACAGCCTGAGAAGTTTCCACAGACATCTTACCTGCAGTAATGGCGGATTTGGCCTCTCTTGGGGCATTTATCCAGGCAGCAGCAGCGGTGCATGGGGCGCAGGCAGTGCAGGCCTACATTCGGGCTGCCTGCGTCTACCCATTGGCACTGGCCCCCTCCACTCCACCGCTGCGTGGCCGCCGCTCCAGGCCACCAGAGCGTTATTCCCCAGGGGCTGGAGGTGTGAGGAGGGCCCGTTCGGGAAGCCCCGGTGGGGACCCTCAGCGGCGGGGAGGGCGCCCTTCTACCCTGGGGCCCTCTCCGGCCGCTAGGAGGAATTCGTGGCGCGGTAATGCCGGACCGGAAGTGGGCAGAGCCGGCCCACGGCCGACCTCCGGTCGGCGGTCCGGGACCAGGAGCGGGAATACAGCGGCGGCTCCCGGGGGAGCGCGGATGCGGGAGCGCGCCGAGCAGCCAGCGCAAGCAGAAGGGGCCCCCTGCAAGCGGCGGGGGGCGGAGCGGCTTCCCGGGCGAGAGGAGCCACGGGCGTCTAGGGGGAAAGCGGCGCAGAGGCCAGGGGCTGCTCCCACTGGACGGGCACTGGCTGTGGCTGGTGGAGGGCGCAATAGTGGGGAGTCCCCGGCGCGCACGGCTGGACGGATCCAGCCAGGACCTGCAACGGTACCCCGTGGATCCCATAGGGGGCGTACCCAGCGAGCATCCACGGATGCAGGGCCCCAGGGGGCTGTAGCGGATCTCCCCTGTGTAGCAGGGGGGGGATCCCGGCGGCGGGAGGATCAGGAGCAGCCCGCCTGCAGTCGGCAGGACGGGCTTAGGGAGAGGGGCCCCTGTGGTCAGAAGAGACCTCGGGGGGATTTGGCGGGTGAGACGGTTCGGAGATCGCTGGAGCGGTCTCAGAGGAAGAAGCAGTGCTCGGCTGGGGGTGCTCCTGCAGCCGTGGAGGCCAGGGAGAGTTGCGGCAGCGGCAGGCACACTCCAGACGGAGCACCCCTGGAGGGCTTGGATGACGAGATCAGCGCAGAAGAGGGACAAGTATCGGAGGACTCGTCTGGGGAGGATCGGACGGAGGAGGACTGCGTTGCGGCTGCCCCTCGGCAGCCTGGTGAGAACACTAATTGTAATATTATGCATATGTCGGGATCGGGCGGTGATGTGGGTGAAGGGCCGATTCTGGTGGGGGGGGGGGTAGCGTCTGGGGTTACCGGGGGAGGGGATGTAATGGGACAGTTGCTCGGTTTGTTGCGGAGTCTGGTGGATCAGGGAGGCTTGAGTGCTGTTGTGGGGTCTCCAGTGGGAGCTTGGGTCGGTCCGGCTGGGGTTGGGCCCAGTGTGGGAGGCGAGGCTGCGGTGCAACAGAGTGTTGAGGGACAGACTTCAACGGCGCCGGCTACGGCAGTTGAGGTGGAAAAAGAAAAGGAGGAGGAGGTGGTTAGGCTGGATGATAGGGCAAAGAGTGAGGTTTATGTTTGCTTTGAGAGCCCCTTGGGGGCGCATTTGAAGAAGGAAGTTAGGGAAAAGATTTGGAAAGGGGAGTACGTGGAAATATTTTCGCTGCTTCCATTGGAGAAGTTTAACTTGGATAAGGTTCACCCTAGTGATTCCAAAAAGGAAAAAGAGGACGATGAGAAGCGTCGGTATCGTCTTATCCCGAGGACGTTTATGAATTGGCTGCAGGCCTTTGCAATACTGGCGAGCGTAGTAGGGGAGAAGGAGCTGGGGAGTGCCCCCGCTTTGTTTGGATATATGGATTCTATAGGAGAGGCTTATAGGGTGTATGGTGGTTTGTCCTGGCTTCGATATGATGAGCAGTTCAGGCAGCGCAAGGCTTTACGGTCGGACATGCATTGGGACCACAAGGATATTGCCTTGTGGTTACGTTTGATGACAGCGCCGGCACAGCCCTTTCGGAGTGGGGCCGGGGGATCGGGTTCGGGATCGGGTGCGGGACCGGGTACCTCGGCTGGGTTCAGAAAAGGTTGTTGTTGGCAATTTAATGAGGGGCAATGTAAGTTTGGTTCCACCTGTCGCTTTAAACACGAATGTTCGGGATGTGGAGGAGGGCACAGCTTTGCCCGTTGTTTTAAGAAAGGAAAAGGAAAGGGAGGAGACAGTGCTGACAAAAGGGAGGATCCCAGTGAGGGTAGAGGCAATGGAGCCGTTCTTAAGTAGGTATCCGGATGTTGAGGCTGCCGAGTTATTGCGTTCAGGTTTTTTGTTCGGTTTCGTTATTCCGTCTGAGGCAGTAGAGGGGGGCTTGTTTCGCCCGGGGAATTTACGTTCGGCTAAGGATCATCCGGAGGTTGTTGATGAGAAGTTGAGGAAGGAGGTTGAGTTGGGAAGGATGGCAGGCCCCCTTTTGGACCCCCCTTGTCCGAATTTACGGGTATCTCCGCTGGGGGTTGTTCCGAAAAAAGAGCTGAATAAGTTTAGGTTGATACACCATTTGTCATACCCGGCTGGGTCTTCGGTGAATGATGGTATTGCGCCAGAGTTGGCAGCGGTTTGCTACGTCTCTTTTGATAAGGCGGTGGAGTTGGTAAAACGAGCGGGACCGGGGGCGCTGATGGCGAAGTCGGATGTGGAAGCGGCATTCCGTTTGTTGCCGGTGCATCCTGAAAGTCAGCATTTGTTGGGTTGTATGTGGAGGGAGCGTTTTTATGTAGATCGTTGTCTGCCAATGGGGTGTTCAATTTCTTGTTCATACTTTGAAGCGTTTAGTTCTTTTGTTGAGTGGGTTGTACGGGATGTGTCGGGGATGGAATCAATCATTCATTATTTGGATGATTTTTTCTGTGTGGGGCCGGCGGGTTCCCCGATTTGTGCAGGTTTGTTGTTTGCTTTGACTGAAGTTGCCAGTCGTTTTAGGATACCTTTGTCTCCGGAAAAAACGGAAGGACCGGCCACGGTCATGCGTTTTTTTGGGGATCGAGATTGATTCACTGGCTAAGGAGTGTCGGCGTCCTGCTGACAAGATTGTGGATTTGAGGCGGTCAGTTGCTGATGTGATTAAAGCGAAAAAGGTTCAGCTTAAGGTGGTTCAGTCTTTGTTGGGCAAGCTTAATTTTGCTTGCCGGATTATGCCAATGGGCAGGGTTTTTGCCAGGCGGTTGGCTTTGGCCATGTCGGGCAAGACGTGTCCGGTGCATTTTGTTCGAATCACCAGAGACATTAAAGAGGATTTGAGAGTGTGGGATATATTCTTGCAGGAATATAATGGGCGCACGGTTTGGCTCGAGGAAGTGGTGCCCAACAGGGTGTTGCAGTTGTTTACAGATGCGTCGGGTTCACTGGGTTTTGGAGCCTTTTTTATGGGCCACTGGTGCGCGGGTGGTTGGCCAGAGTCCTGGAGGGATCGAGTTCTGGTGCGGAACCTTGCATTGTTGGAAATTTTTCCCATCGTGGTAGCGGTGGAGTTGTGGGGTCAGGACTTTGCGGACAGGAAGGTTTGTTTTCATTGCGATAACATCGCTGTGGTATATGCGATTAACGCCTTGTCTGCTAAGTCTTTGCCGGTTGTTGCCTATCTTCGGCATCTGGTGCTCAGATGTCTGCAATGGAACATTCAAATTGTGGCTAAACATGTACCGGGAGTTACTAATTCAGTGGCTGATGCACTCTCTCGGTTTCAGTTCCACAGGTTTCAGGAGTTGGTGCCTTGGGCGGACGAGATCGGTCAGCCTTGTCCGGCTGGTTTATGGAACCTGGTAACTTGATTGTGGGTACCTTGATTCGGAGTTCAGTGTCGGAGGCTACTTGGTGCCGATATGGGAAAGTATGGCAGGAGTGGGAGAAATTTGAGCAGGATCAGGGTATGATTGGCGGTATGGATGATGTGCAAAAGGTGTTGACATTCATAGGGAATGATTTTGCGTCTGGAAGGTCCGCTTCGGCAGGGGCACAGAGGGTGGCGGCGATTGCATTTTGGTTTCGACTGTTGGGTAGGCAGGATGCGACTAAAGATTTCAAAGTGCGACAGGCTTTGAAAGGTTTCCGGAAAGGTGTGCGGACGAGGGATGTTCGACGCCCAGTGTCGGTGAATTTATTGGAAAGGATGGTAGCGAGTTTGGAGGGGGTTTGCAGGTCCAACTACGAAATGATTTTGTTCTCCACAGCTTTTGTGTTGGCCTTCTTTGGAGCATTTAGGCTAGGGGAGTTAGTGAGCCCAACTCGGTGCAGAGCGGGCGGCTTGGCTTTGAATGATGTGGTAATTGTGGGGGACAGGGTGGAAAACTGACCAACTGGGCAGAGGAAGGTTGGTGGTGTTGTATGCTTTGGCTGAGAGCCAACTGTGTCCGGTGGGGATGGTACAGCGTTTTTTATCTCAAAGGGGTGGTGGTCCGGGACCTCTGCTACAGCATGTAGATGGTTTGTTTTTGTCCAAATTTCAGTTTTGGGCAGTTTTCCGGGAGTGCTTGCTGCGAGTGGGTGAGTGCCCAGAGGAGTTTGGCACGCATTCGTTTCGCATCGGGGCGGCCACGGAGGCGTCTCGTTGGGGGTTGGGGGATGATGTAGTGCGGCGCATCGGGCGCTGGGAATCAAATCGTTTCCGATTGTATGTACGTCCTCATTTGCTTTCTAGGTAGTGGCTGGAGGGGATGACCCAGGCTACTGAAAAAGTGGGCGGGCGTTGCAGTATGGGTTTTGTTAATAACCGGTTAGGATTACACGTTGGTTTTGGTCAATTGTTAATTTTTTCTTTTATTTGTGCAGGCCTCTGCTTGATCTGGATACTCGGCCATTCATATGTGTATTGGGGGGCTCGTCGAGCGGATGTTCGCCCGGATGGTCGGCAGTTGGGACTTGACAGAGGTGCAGCATCGGTCAAATGGTTGGGCTTGAGGGGTATGCAATGGGGCAGGGTGCTGCCAGAAGTGGATTATTTTTGTAGTGTGTGTAGACCCCCGGATGTCTTGGTTCTGCATGTTGGGGTAATGATTTGGGGGTGCGTGCGTCTCGGGAATTAATACGGGACATTAAGTGTGATTTGTTGCGACTGTGGTGTTCCCACCCCGGTGTGATTGTGGTATGGTCGGATATGGTGCCAAGAGGACGATGGAGGTTTGGGAGGTCGGTGGATAAAATTAATAAAGCAAGGGTGAAAGTGAATAAGGTGGTGGGGGCATTTGTGGCACGTAACGAGGGGATTGTGGTACGGCACAGAGAATTGGAGTCAAGGTCGAGAGAATATCTGAAGTCTGATTTGGTACACTTGACGGAGATTGGCTTGGATATGTGGATGTTGGATTTGAGAGAGGGTGTGGAGCAAGCGTTTGGTGTGTGGCAGGTCCAGGCCAAGTAAGAGGTCACTTGTCCTGTCCTGTGGCGGGGGTAGGTCTGGTCCAGAGGCAGGGGATTTACATTTGGAAAGGGGGAGATGAGCCACTTCAAAGGTTGAGGGGCTCAGGTTAAAGGTACCTTGCAGGCACGGGGTTCTGCAAGGGTGGGGTATTGGTTACCTAGAACCCTGGGGCCGGTGATATTGCGGCCAGGGACAAAAGTTTAGAGGCTTATGGACCGGGCCTATCCATGGGTAAAAACGATGGGAGGGCCTATTGTTTAAGTTGGGACGCCCGTTGGACGGCGTACCCTGTTTTGTTATGTTAGTATGTAAACAATAGGCAATAAAGGCTGCTGTGGCCAATTTGTTAAACCAAGTCACTGCAGTATGTGTGTTATTTAAGTTTACAGCGGTTGGGGATAGTAAGTAACCAGCCAATTGACGACCGGAGATCCTCTCTCGATTGTCATGTTTTGCTCACATCTGCATATTAATTTGCTGAGTGCAATCCTATCAAAAATCAAATTGCACTCACACCAATGTTGATCAATAAGGCAGTGAGGTTATTTTAGCCCTTTTGGGGCTAAGGAAAAATAATCGCAGCATGCTGTGTAGGGTCGCAAAACACACTGAGACTCACCAATGCAAATCAACGGGTTTGAGAAAAAAGCAGATGTCATAAATCATTCATGGGCAATCCGATTTTCACATCAGGAAAATAAAAAAATCACAGGATATTCAAACATTCTATGACAGGATGTTATCACACAAGAAAGTATTACCCTCCCCATCTGACCTAGAGCTGTAAAACATCTATACAGGCCTCTACTGAAACTTTTAAAATGTTTAGAGCTGCAAATGTTGAGATGCTCCTGATGCTGGTGCAGGAACAGCCCGAGCTATGGAACACCAGGTACCAGGCTATGCAGACAGAAAAGAGATGCTTCCTGGACACACATATGTTGGCAACTGTTACCACATTTTGATGATAGTACATATGAAGTGCAAGTTGGACAAAGTAAGTGTTTTAAGATTTTAATACATTTTAAAGTGCACATGTGGCACCCTGCTATTACAGGTAGCCACAGAAACACATGGATGGATTTCCACAGTAGGTACAACATACACCCAACATCTTCCACCCCAGACCTGTAGGGAGAGCTCCACTTGCTGCCTTAAGCAAAATCCCCTATAAATACCGATTCTGGGAGCAGAGTTAGTCAGAGTGTGCAGTCGCTAGTAGAACTATGAAGACGTCCTGGTGTGTTGGAGCCGCGCTAGGCCCGAGCCAGTTGACAGTTAACCAGCCTAGCCAGCCTAGCCAGTGTGAGGGGCTAAGAGTGAGGTCGAAGGCAAGGCGGAAGGAGCAAAGTAACCACAGACTGGGGGCAGAGGAGCCGTACCGGTTCACCTGTTCACCCCAGAAAGCAACCCGGACACCGAAGTCCGAGTCTGCAAGAGAGCATCTAGCCCAGCAGAAACACCGGTTCACCGAGAAGACTCCAGTCTCCTGGACCCTTATACAGCAACCAAGAAGGGAGCCAGGCACCACAGGAGAAGTGATAGCGGTAGTCCACACAGAGGTTTCCCACCACACAACGCAGGTGACAGAGACACAGAGGAGGACAGGCCTAGTTTCACACAGGTCAGAGGCTTCACTAAGGTATAAGCAACAAGGAGGCCTTATACTCACTCACTGTGGAGATCCAGAAGTGTTTCCCGACCACGGGAGTGTGCCCTGGACAGTATCTTCAATACCACCAGTAAAGGTACAGAAACAACTTCCAGTGTGTGTGTCCGTTTCTCCAACCCTGACCCTGTCCAACTCAGAGACTGTAGCAGTGGCCCGGCTGCCTAGCCACCTCCCTGTACAAATCCCTGCCACCTCATTACAACCCCGGGGACTCTGCTTCACCTGTGGGGAGCTATACCATCCATCTGCCCATCCATCATCCCCATAGGCCCACAGCGGTGATGGTGCCATCATCAGAAACCACAGGTGGCGTCACAAGACATTTATTCTTTTTTTTTTCCCTTATTTTATTTACAATTGACTACCAGGGCTATGAGCCCAGGACAGGCCAGCAGTGACATCCCCCAACTCCACGCCCGAGTTCCGTGTTCCCATAGACCCTTGGGTGAATCACATACACCTGTTTTCTAATATTGATATGTACATATAGGCCAACATCACAAATGTCTATGTAAATATTATGTGCCACTTTACCAAATCTATCATAACTCAACATGCTACTAACAAACTGAACTTATGATCTAGATCCAAAGAAGCAACATATGGAACAGGAGGGTTGGGGTGCAACTGCCCAGATGAATGGTATTCTGGGTGCTACAACACAGAGGTGTAAAAACACTGAAACAAAAGGAGATTAGAACCTCTGTATATGAAGAGCACAACCACAAAAATATCATGCACGGTGAAAACTTATTCAGAAAAGAAGGGTGTTGGCTACACAGAGCCCCAGTTTGAAAACAACAGTTTGAAAACAATTAAAATACACATGGTCTGGACCAACAACAATGCTGTGTACAAGAATTTATTAGAGTAACCAGTATATAACAGTATGAATTGACATAGGTGGAGTAGTACCATAATAGTTAAAGGGGGCAAATCCCATAAAACAATAATTCAATAATTGTCTAAGATAGACCCAGGGATATCACAATTCGGGGGGCAGAGGAGCACGGGTGGCAGGAATTAAGGGAGACCCAGCCATATTTCAAGGACCGGGATATGATGTAATATATTATGAGGCTTATTATGGGCAGCACAGTGGCTCAAGTGGTTAGCACTGTAGCCTTTGCAGCACTTGGGTCCTGACGTCCTGGGTTCAATTCCCACCAAGGACACTAAGAACAACATCTGCAAGGAGTTTGTATGTTCTCCCCGTGTTTGCGTGGGTTTCCTCCGGCACGCTGGTTTCCTCCCACATTGTAAAGACATACTGACAGGATTGTGAGCTCCAAGAGAGACAGCATTATTGATGTATGCAAAGTGCTATGGAATTAATAGCACTATATAAATGAATAAATGTTATTATTACCAAAAACAATTAGAAATACTTATATTTACCCCAGAACAATGAGACACTGCTTATCAAAGAATGGAGTGGTTACCCTATTAGCTGAAGTATAAACATGAGAATTATGAGCACACATGAGAAGACATGCAATATGATGGATTATATAGACATAAGTATGAAGGGCAGTAGCGATACTTGATAAGTCAGAGCCTCCCAGAGAGATGGCGAGAGCAATTGGCATGCAGCACAGTTGTCACAGGACATATAGAGGTAAAACGGTCAATAATCCCCCTGGCTGTCACTGTAAAGTGCCCAGAGCTTACTCAATACAGTACCCAGATGCCAGAGAGTAGAGACACAGCATTTGGAGGTGGCGGACAGGCCCCACGCGTATCACCGGTTGTGGTTGTGCTCTTCATATACAGAGGTTCTAATCTCCTTTTATTCCAAAGAAGCAACATGACAAATGTTGATGCCTTGAATATATGACCCCTTGCTTGGTTTAGTCAGCAAGAGATTTTTCTCTTCACCATATTTTATAAAAATGGTCAAAATGTACACCACTAAACACAAACAATGTATGACTGCAGTAATTATGATATAAGGAAATATCTGAATATTTTGAGTCATCTCCCTCAATTACTCATATATAGGAGTGGCACAATTCTTATTTAGTGTGAACTTTGCAACTGAAGTTACTTTAGGACTGTCTCTCTCTTAAAAAGATCATTGTTTATCAGTGTGTCAAGAGTGGGAGAAGAGGGTTGCATTGACAATTCAACACAATGGGCAACAGTTTGAACACATTTTATAAGTGATCATAAACTTGTAAATACCTCTTCCCATTGAAAAAAATAAATTTGGATCCAAAATGGCCAACTTCAAAATGGCTGCCATGGTCACCACCCATCTGAAAACGTTTTTCCCCTCCCATATACTAATGTGCCACAAACAGGAAGTTGATATCACCATCCATTCCTTTTTTAATTAGGTACAGCCATATAAATGACCAACCCTGTATTATTTGTCTGAGATTTTCATATTTCCAGTGGATTGTTTGGTTGGATTCACATGAGAATTTAATTCGATGTGTACCCTTTGTTCCAAAAACAGTGAGTAATGTTACTTGAAAATCACGCAGCTGTCGGGACAAATTTTGAAGGGAGTACTAGCAATGGGGGAAGAGTGAGGAGGCTGCCCTTAAAAAGAGACCATGTGTATATGTAGCAGCGGACATTTCTGCTGCCCATCATAGAGTTATGTCTGAAAGTGTTCATTTATTCAAAAGATTTTTTTTTATTTTTTGCTTAACATATTTTTAGGAACAGTTCCAACATTTGGGAGCATGACCCACCATCTGTGTCCAAAGTGTGCAAAGAACAGGAGGAGGCAGGACCATCTGCAGCACCATGATCAGGGCCTGGCCAAGAAGAGCAGGTAACCAGCAGTAGTCCTACAGTGGCCTTGTACACATCCCTCACTAAGGCAACAATACCTCGCATGTCCCACCAAAAAAGAGAGGCCTTCACCAACATCACACATTGTGAGGTAGATAGTTGAGTACCCTGGTTATCAAAAATATGGTGGACTACAGGCAGTAAAGGCTGCAAGTATATAATATGTAGGGCAGTTGTGACATTATAAAGCTGCAGGATGTCTATCTATTCTATTTGTTCTATGTAGTCTATCTTTTCCATCATCTATCTATACTATACTTTTAGATATGATTGTAAAATGACTGAGACCTCGCCAACGCAAGGAATTTACAAACCTATTCTATAGCATATAACATTGTAAATGGTCCTGTAAATGATTGTGAAATGACAGCTGCTGTGAAAAAATTAATTACCTATGGATGGCATAGGGATGCTAGATGAGAAAACAATTGCACACTCAAATTGCACTTGCATGATATACGGACGTTACGTGTGCCGTGTAATTTTTTTCTTGCACTCATTGACTTGCATTGGTGAGTCTTGGCTGTTTCATGTTGCCATACGCATCATGCAGAATTTTTTTCCTCTGCCCAGTCCCTGCTGAGGTTAAACTCACAGATGAACACAACTTTGATGAATAACATTGGTGTGAGTGCAATCTGATTTTTCCAATCCGATTTGAAAACGCACGTGCGAGCAATACTTAAAATACATTAATTGTAGTGCTGCCAAAAATACACAAATATAGTAATACCTGTCATTTACAATTATATTTATTTTTTGTAAAGTATCAATGATTTTATCCTCTATAAAGCAAGCGTAGCTTTGCCTCCCAGACTAGAATTGTTGTTACAGGGTCATAGATATAGAGAAGCTGAAGGCATTAGGTTTATACCTTCAATCAATGATATCTCTACACAGTAATACATTGCACACTAAAGGGCTTTTTAACTATGGTTTCGGTAGTTGCCCTCCAATTATAAACCTTCGACATTGTGGAAAAATACATTTGATATAGGAAATAGCTGAAATCAATTACTCTTGAGATTTTCACTACATTGTAATAATTTCAAATGCATATCCAATTGATCCAGGCAATATAGATAAATGCAAGCATACGGGTCATAGGAGCTTAAAAATACAATTATCAGTAATACATTTCTACAACAAGATTTTAACTTGAAAAGAATATATGCTATGAAATCATTTTCATAAGTGGGGTATTTTATAGTTATTTGTAAATCATCCCACTGACAGCAGCACTCAGTGAAATGGTCTATGTGGGTACTATCAATCAAACACAACTACAGCATAATTTCAATGCCATTGTCTAAGGTGAATCTGATAAAAAAGCTTCTCTTTGATATTCCAAAAGACCAGAACAGGTCATTAAAATGGCTATAAAGAAATACACCTATACTTGAAAACCATGCATATGAAACTCATAGAAAAAGGCTAAAAGTAAGTATGTAAGATGGTTTAATAGGTTATTTTTACCAATTAACAAAATACCAAGTGAAGGAACATAACAGAAATTTAAATCAAATCGATATTTGGTGTGTCCAATAGTTTGCCTTTATAACTAGTGATGGGCAAAACTGAACTGCAAAGTTCCAAGCCTCTATCTGACACCTAGTGTCCGTACACGGTCTCTGAACTCAGGGAAGTCCATGTTACTGTTCAGGTTCGGCCACCCGAATAAAGTTTGTTTAAAGGCGAAAGCACAGCCAATCAGAAAGCTTTACTGGTGGTAAAATCATGCTTACCGGGTGTCCGCACTGCTGTCACACTGCTTCCGGGTCCACTCATTAAACCTAATGAATATTAGTCTGCTTCCACTACTCCTCCTCTGTGGCAGTGTCTGTGATTGGTTGCAGTCAGACTATGCCCCTACCCTCTGTGCCGACATCTGTGATTGGTTGCCCTCACATTAGTGTAAAAATAAATACATAAGTAAAAAAAGGACATGGGGTACCCCAAATTTCTATACCCAAGCACAGATAAAACATATGGCTGTGGCTATCATGGCCAAGGGCTCCCCCACGGCTGTCTGAATCCCAGAAACTGCGGTGAGTGGTCACGTTTTCCATCACTACAACTTTTGGATGTAGCAGAGCCAGATTCTTCATGGGACATCATATGTTGGACTGCTTTGGACCTGAAGGAGTGTTTTGGGGGTTAAAAAAAGGATAAAAGATGGTGTGTGTTTTTTTATTTTAATGGGAACCTGACCCCTCATAATCACCCCCAAGCCTCTGAATACCTGTCCCCACAAATCATTTCCAATGTTGCTCTTGTGTTGGAAATGCTCCCTATATAAGATGAAATCTAGCCTTTTATACTTACAGAAAGTACGACTTCTGCTCCCTGAATAAGTCGCACAGGGCGTTCCCTGTGAGCACCTAAGCCACTCATTATCACGCCCCGATGGGCGTGATAAGAAATCCAAGTCCTCCTCGTCCTGTTTTATGGGCGTATTAGCCGGTATGACGCAAATAGCGTCATATCCGGGCAGGATAACTGCACTAAAAACCCAGCAAAAATGAGTAAAGAAAAGTGTCACATTTTTGGTGTGTTTTTCTGCCTGGGGATGCAAATTTATTGCAGAAATATATATGTAGCATGTCAATTATGCGCCAAATCTGCATTTCTTGGCAAAAAAATGAAAATTCCAAAGTTTTGAGAACATGTTGGTTTTTATTCCCTTGCAGATTTGGTGCAGACGTTTTTGCAACCAAATACTCATCATGCACACATGGGTTAATCAGGTAATCCGGCATTGTTAAACTCAAATCTAGATGACCAGAATTGAGTCAAATGAGTTCAGCTCAGGTGAGTTTCCTTGAAGGTACCGTCACACACGGCAATATTGCTTGCAATTTCACTGGCTGCAGTGAAATCATGGACACATTGTTCCATTTGTATACGGCAACAAAATAGAACAATGTGTCCATGATTTCACTGCAACCAGCAAATTGCCAGTGAAGTTGCTAGCAATATTGCTGCGTGTGACGGTACCTTTAAGATTACAAAGGCCGGCTTCACACTACAGTTTTTTCGGGTCCGGGGCTGCCAGGTTCACTAAGGTCAACTAAGGTTGGACTAATGCATGCCTATGGTGCCGGATGGAAGTGATTTGCCATCCGGTTTTGTCCCTGTCCAGCAGCATCAGGCTGCATTGGATTTTTGTCCTGGACACAAAATTGCAGCTTGCAGCGTTTTTGTGTCCGGGGCAAAAATCTCACAAAATCGGATACTACCGGATGCTCTTGGATCTGGTGCGATCCATCACACCCATAACATGGGAGGCTATGGGTGCTGGATTGCAACTGATCTGACAGAAAATCAGATCCAGCTGCAGACGCAGGGTGCTGAAGTTTAGTGGTGGCCGACGCTGAACTTCAGCACCTGGAGAGCACCTGGCTGCAATTTTAGAACCGCGGCTTGCTCCCCTTTAGACGCGATTTCGGAATTTCAGAACTTTGGACAGCAGCATCACCACACACTGCTGATTCTGGCAGAAAACAGGATCGCAGGGCATATTTGCTCTCCGGTTCTGTTTTTCTTGAGCTGTCAGGCTGTGTCTGGTGCATCCAGCAAAACAGCAGACACAGCCTGACAGCAGAAAACCGCGGTGTGAAGCCGGCCTTAGAGACACTGTGAGCACTGTGAGAATCACCAGCTGTGACATCATGTGAACTCACTGACTTCACCGCTCTCACAGCTGTAGCTCCATCATTGTGATCTGCAGTTCATGGTGATCAGTCATGTTTCTGCGACCTCAGATAAACCAGAGCCAGATTTGTCCAGTCTGTGGATCATGTCGGACCTGCAGAGGTGTTTTGGAAGTTAATACATTTGAAAATTAGCTTTTTTTTTTTTTAAAGCAAGATTTTTCTCTTTGTTTTGTCTTCACTTCTTTTTATTTACAAAACTAGTAAAAAGGCCCGATGCAATTGCATCGGGAGCGCGGTGAAATGAATTGTGTGTATACAGGCGGGTGAGTGGCTAGCAGAGTATACATGGGGCTCTGTGGGTAGCAGACTATACAGGCGGGTCTGTGGGTAGCAGAGTATACAGACTACTCTGAGGGTAGCAGATTATACAGGCGGCTCTCTGGGTAGAAAAGTATACAGGCGGCTCTGTGGGTAGCAGAGTATACAGACTGCTCTGAGGGTAGCAGATTATACAGGCGGCTCTCTGGGTAGAAAAGTATACAGGCGGCTCTGTGGGTAGCAGAGTATACAGGCGGGTTTGTGGTTAGCAGATTATACAGGCGGCTCTGTGGGTAGCAGAGTATAGAGAAGGCTCTGTGGGTAGCAGAGTATAGAGGCGGCTGTGTGGGTAGCAGAATATAGAAACGGCTCTGTGGGTAGCAGAGAATACAGGCGGGTCTGTGGGTAGGAGAGTATACAGGCGGCTCTGTGGGTGTCAGAGTATAGAGGGGGCTCTGTGGATAGCAGAGTATGATGTGGCGGGAGGCTGGAGGAGTGAGGGGAGCAGAGGCTGGAGGGGTGAGGAGAGCAGAGGCTGGAGTGGTGAGGAGAGGTCCAGATGGAGGGGTGAGGAGAGGTCTGGCTGGAGGGGTGAGGAGAGATGCGGCTGGAGGGGTGACATCACCGCTCGGCGGCAGGACGTGGCTGCGTGCTGGGGCTGATCGCAGCCCCAGTCACACGGCATTGTCGTCTGCGGTGGGTTGGGTGATGCAGAGAGAGATCAGTTCTTGCCCTCAGGTCACACATGTGACCTGAGCAGAAGGAGCGGATTGGGCGGTGTGTGGTAAAGACAGGACGGTCATCCGATTGGTCTAGGACGCCAAGTCTTGGGCAATGGGATGGGCGTCCTGTGTGTACAACACAGCGCCCAATCCGCTTGCAGGGGCAGGCAATGGGAGTGAGCGGGGCGTGTCAGGCTTTGCAGGCTGACACGGTCCGCTCACTCCCATTGGCTGTTGCCGGCCACAGGACGACGTCCCTGGCTCCCGGCACCCGGCCACAGCCCGTAGACCGCTACTCCACCAGCATGGCGACATTGAGAGCCCAGCGGTGAGAGAGTGGCGAGGGGCGGAAGGCTCCAGCGGCATCTGGGCAGCATGGAGCTCGCGGAGGGCGCGAGGGCGGTGGCGATGGAGCGGGGCCGACGGTTGGCAGGATGGCAGCGGTGTCAGGTAGTGCGGCTGAGGATGGAGGAGGGTGAGAGGCTGGAGGAGGCTGTGAGGCTGGAGGAGGCTGTGAGGATGGGGAGGCTGTGAGGCTGGAGGAGGATGTGAGGCTGGAGGAGACTGTGAGGCTGGAGGAGGCAGTGAAGATGGGGAGGCTGTGAGGCTGGAGGAGGCTGTGAGGCTGGAGGAGGCTGTGAGGATGGGGAGGCTGTGAGGCTGGAGGAGGATGTGAGGATGGGGAGGCTGTGAGGCTGGGGAGGCTGTGAGGCTGGAGGAAGCAGTGAGGCTGGAGGAAGCAGTGAGGCTGGAGGAGGCAGTGAGGCTGGAGGAGGCAGTGAGACTGGAGGAGGCTGTGAGGATGGGGAGGCTGTGAGGCTGGAGGAGGCTGTGAGGCTGGAGGAGGCTGTGAGGATGGGGAGGCTGTGAGGCTGGAGGAGGATGTGAGGCTGGAGGAGGCTGTGAGGCTGAAGGAGGCTGTGAGGATGGGGAGGCTGTGAGGCTGGAGGAGGCTGTGAGGCTGGAGGAGGATGTGAGGCTGGAGGAGGCTGTGAGGATGGGGAGGCTGTGAGGCTGGAGGAGGCTGTGAGGCTGGAGGAGGATGTGAGGCTGGAGGAGGCTGTGAGGATGGGGAGGCTGTGAGGCTGGAGGAGGCTGTGAGGCTGGAGGACGCTGTGAGGATGGGGAGGCTGTGAGGCTGGAGGAGGCTGTGAGGCTGGAGGAGGCTGTGAGGATGGGGAGGCTGTGAGGCTGGAGGAGGCTGTGAGACTGGAGGAGGCTGTGAGGCTGGGGAGGCTGTGAGGCTGGAGGAGGATGTGAGGCTGGAGGAGGCTGTGAGGATGGGGAGGCTGTGAGGCTGGAGGAGGCTGTGAGGCTGTAGGAGGCTGTGAGGATGGGGAGGCTGTGAGGCTGGAGGAGGCTGTGAGGCTGGAGGAGGCTGTGAGGATGGGGAGGCTGTGAGGCTGGAGGAGGCTGTGAGGCGCGAGGAGGCTGTGAGGCTGGAGGAGGCTGTGAGGCTGGGGAAGCTGTGAGGCTGGAGGAGGATGTGAGGCTGGAGGAGACTGTGAGGCTGGAGGAGGCAGTGAGGATGGGGAGGCTGTGAGGCTGGAGGAGGGTGTGAGGCTGGAGGAGGCTGTGAGGCTGGAGGAGGCTGTGAGGCTGGAGGAGGAAGTGAGGCTGGAGGAGGCTGTGAGGCTGGAGGAGGCTGTGAGGATGGGGAGGCTGTGAGGCTGGAGGAGGCTGTGAGGCTGGAGGAGACTGTGAGGCTGGAGGAGGATGTGAGGCTGGAGGAGGCTGTGAGGCTGGAGGAGGCTGTGAGGATGGGGAGGCTGTGAGGCTGGAGGAGGCTGTGAGGCTGGGGAGGCTGTGAGGCTGGAGGAGACTGTGAGGCTGGAGGAGGCAGTGAGGATGGGGAGGCTGTGAGGCTGGAGGAGGCTGTGAGGCTGGAGGAGGGTGTGAGGCTGGAGGAGGGTGTGAGGATGGGGAGGATGTGAGGCTGGAGGAGGCTGTGAGGCTGGAGGAGGCTGTGAGGATGGGGAGGCTGTGAGGCTGGAGGAGGGTGTGAGGCTGGAGGAGGCTGTGAGGATGGGGAGGCTGTGAGGCTGGAGGAGGGTGTGAGGCTGTAGGAGGCTGTGAGGATGGGGAGGCTGTGAGGCTGGAGGAGGCTGTAGGAGGCAGTGAGGATGGGGAGGCTGTGAGGCTGGAGGAGACTGTGAGACTGGAGGAGACTGAGGCTGGAGGAGGCAGTGAGGATGGGGAGGCTGTGAGGCTGGAGGAGACATTTACTGTACTGAGCATGCTCAGTACAGTAAAAGGTCTCCAAACAGGAAGGCAGGGGTTAAAAAAAAAAAAAAAGTTAATGCTCACCTCTCCCCGAGCCCCCGCCGTCTCCTGCCGTCTTCCTCCTAGCTTCCGGTGGCTGCCGCAGGCTTCCAGTGTCTGCAGAGCTGTTCTAGTGCAGTTCAGGACCTGCGGTGATGTCACAGTCACGTGACACCAGGTTACCATGGAGTAACCTGGTGTCACGTGACTGTGACATCACCACAGGTCCTTGACTGCAGTAGAAGAGCTCTGCAGACACTCGGAGCCTGCGGCAGCCACCGGAAGCTAGGAGGAAGACGGCGGGGGCTCGGGGAGAGGTGAGCATTAACTTTTTTTTTTTTTTTTTTACAGTAGTGCGGGTTTGCGGCTCTTGCTGCGTCATCACTCGCAGTCCCACAAAGCATGTTGGGATTCGGCGACAATGCCCGAATTCCCAACTGAGGATTATATAAGTAGATTTGTAATGGAGGGAATCTCATAGACTCCCTACCCATTACTTATGCAGTGCTTTGTGGCTGCTGTGATTTTTAGACATATCACAGATGTGATTAACCCATTATATTACTCCACACCACACCAGGGTAATCAGGATGAACTGGGTGAAGGGACAGGAATAGGCACATCGAATGGATGCGCAAATTTTTAGGCACCTTCAGGGTGCTATTTTTTTAGCCTGGGGGGGCCCAATAACCTTGGACCTTCCCAAGTTGAGAATATCCATCCCCAGCCATGCACATAGTTTTGGCTGGGTTTTTACTTAAATAACTAAAAAAGCCTGCGTGGGGTCAATTATATTTTGATATCCAGCCAAGGTAGTAGGCATTTCTGGGGCTGAGATCACTGCTGAGGGCTTTATCTGTGCTATGTATCAAATATGGAGGACAGCACACCATTTTTTTTCAATTGTTTATTTATTTTTACACTACACTTTGGGACCCAGTCAGCTAGTGTGAGGGCAACCAATCAGACAGAGGGTGGGGGTGCAGTCTGACTGCGACCAATCTCAAACACTGTCACAGCGGGTGGGTGAAGGAAGCAGTGAAAAAGCATAAGGCTTAGTTAGCAGACTCAGAAGCACTGTGACATGTGCGCAGTTCTGAGTAAGTATAATTTAATGCTTTAATCCCTATTTTTGTATTCTAGCCTTTACTACCACCATTTGATAGAGTGGAATTTCAGGTCACCATAGACTTATAAGGGGCTCTGGGTTTCTGGCTCAATTTCAAGTATTCATATTTGGTATTTCATATTTTGACCCAGACCAAACTTTTGTTTTCAGGTCCGGCTGGATCAGCCGAACTTGAATATCTACTAGTTTGCTCATCTCTACTAATTACAGTATTAAAGCATAAATTATTTTAGACACACTTAGGCCCCTACACATGTCTGTGAAGATCTTGGCAAAGGGGAAAGACTGGGGAATAGCGGGGAAACAGGTGGATTAATCAGACAGCAGAGTTTAGGATGGATTGGAGTGGTGCAAGGGAGCTAGTGGGGAGGCCAGTGAGCAGGAGGTTACAGTAGTCGAAGTGAGAGATAATAAGGGCATGAACAAGTGTTTTTGCAGTGTCATGGTTAAGGAAAGTGCGGATCTGGGAAATATTTTTGAGCTGGAGTCGGCAGGAGGCGGCGATGGCTTAGATATGAGGCTTGAAGGAGAGGGAAGGGTCGAGGATTACCCCGAGGCACCTAGCATGGGGGACCGGGGAGAGTGAGCAGCCATTGACACTGATAGATAGGTCTGGTAGAGGGGGAGAGCAACTTGGGGGGGAAGATGATGAACTCAGTTTTGTACATGTTCAGTTTTAGAAAGTGAGCAGAGAAGAAGGATGAGATGCGGACAGACATTGTGGAATTTTGGATAGTAAGGAGGTAATGTCAGGTTCAGACAGTTAGATCTGGGTGTCATCGGCATAGAGATGATACTGAAGGCTGTGGGACTCAATGAGTTGTCTCAGGCTGAGGGTGTAGATAGAGAAAAGTAAAAGGTCCAAGAACTGAGCCTTGGGGGACACTGACAGATAGGGGGTAGGTCGAAGAGGAGATGTGGGAATGGATGACGCTAAAAGTCTGGTCCATTAGATATGAGGAGATCCAGGAGAGGACCAGGTCAGTGATACTAAGAGATTCCAGAATCTGTAGCAGGAGGGAATGGTCTACAGTGTCGAAGGCAGAAGATAGGTTAAGGAGGAGGAGGACGGAGAAGTGTTGCTTGCTCTTGGTGGTCAGTAGGTCGTTGGTGACATTAGTCAGGGCTGTTTCGGTGGAATGATGGGATTGGAAGCCGAATTGTACGCGTTCAAAGAGGGAACAGGAGGAGAGGTGGGAAGACAGTTCAAGATGGACATATTGTTCTAGTAGTTGTGAGGTGAATGATAGAAGAGATATGGGGCGATAGTTAGAAACAGATGATGGATCGATGGAGGGCTTTTTGAGGATGATCTTCTGTCATGTTGGAAAAGCTTCCTTTGGACAGAGAGGGCTGGGCAGCAATTGGGAAGGACCGAGGGGACAGTGGCTCAAAGCTTTCTCTAATGTTATTGATCTTCTATTTGAAGAAAGAGGCAAAGTCATCTGCACAGATGAGAGAAGAGGGAGGAGGTGTAGGGGGATGGAGTAGAGAGTTGAAAGTTTTGAAAAGTTGTTTGGGGTTGAGAGACAGAGTGGTTATTAGAGATAAGAAGTAGGCTTGTTTCGTGGCTGTGAGTGGCCTTAAAGTTAGTGAGGGACTGTTTGAACATGGCAAAGTGCACCGCAGAAGGGGATTTCTTCCATCTCCACTCGGCCGCCCTTGACGCCCAATGCAGCTTTTTAGTGAGGCTGGTGAGCCAGGGTTGCCTGTGTGCACTGCTTTTGTTGAATGTGAGGAGGCAGCCAGATCGAGGGCTGTAGTTATTGTGGTGTTATAGAGTATAGCAGCAGGGAGAGCGTCATGTGAGGAAGCTATGTCTGCAAGAGGGAGAAGGGACTCAGAGAATGAGTGGAAATTAATATGTTTGAGGTTTCTGCAGGGATGAGTGAGTTTCTGGAGAGGGGGAAGTGTAGTAGGAGGGGAGAGTGAGGGGAAAGTTAGCAGGTTATGGTCAGGTAGGGGGATGGGTGAGTTTGAGTGGTCAGTGAGGGAACATAGGCTCGTGAAGACAAGGTCCAGTGTTTGGCCATTGTTGTGAGTGGCAGATGAGGACCAGTGAGAAAGCCCAAAGGAGGTGGTCAGTGATAGGAGTCTAGAGGCAGTAGGGTGGGGGGCGTTAATGGGGATGTTGAAATCGCCCATGATGATAGTGGGGATGTTGGAAGAAAGAAAGTGGAGAAGCCAGGTGGTGAAGTGGTCAAGAAAAATTGTGGTAGATCCTGGGGTGCGGTAAATGACAGCCAGCTGAAGGTTGTAGGGTGAGAAGTTGCGGATGGAGTGCACCTCGAAAGAGGGTAGGGTAGCAGGTGGTGGCAGTGTAATTGGGGTAAAAGAGCAACTGTCGGACAGGAGCAAGCTGACTCCCCCACTATGCCTTTTATTAGGGTGGGGGGGGAGAGCCATAGGAGAGTGCAACGGGGAGGCTGTATTGAAGAGGGTGAGACAGGTTTCGGTGATGCCAAGGAATAAGAGTTTGTTAGTGGTGAAGAGGTCATGGATGAATGAGTGTTTGTTGCATACCGAGTGAGCATTCCATAGTGCTCCAGGTAGAGGGACTGGGGGGGGCATGGGCTGGTTGAATGGGTATAAGGTTATGGAGGTTGCGAGAGCTTGTGTTTGGGATGGGTATGGGATAGATGTGACTGTGGCGATGTGATGAGGGGACCAGGATTCGGGGATCACCAGCAGGTAGGAGAAGCAGCATGTTAGAAGGTGGGAGCAGTTGAGGTTACCTGGTAGGCGTGCATGTATGGAGACGAGGGACTGCATGTGAAGGAATAGTTCAGAGGAGGGGTTGCGATGAATGGGTAGGATGGAGGGAGAAAGCACTTATTCATTATTGGGTGGAGGGATTAGTGGGGTTAGTAGGAAGTGAAGTAGTATGGGAGTGAAGATGAAAAGCAGAGGAAACATTTTAAGCAGTAGCTATGGATGCAGCATATTGAGAGGAGGTACAGCAGGGGGGCGAGATGCAGCCAGGAATGGGGTGCAGCCAGGGATGAGATGCAGCCAGAGATAAGATGCCGCCTGGGATGAGGTGTAGCCAGGTATGAGATGCAGTCAGGGGATGAGATGCAGCCAGGGGTCATAAGCAGCGTGAAGATGTACAAGGTTGATGAGGTCGTACCAGGGTGCTGGCCATAGGGATGTAGGGATGAGATGCAGCCAGGCATGAGGTGCAGCCAGGGAGGAGATGAAGCTAGGGATGAGATGCAGCCAGGGTTCATATGAAGGTATGGATGAGATGCAGTCAGGGATGGGATGTGGCCAGGAATGAGATGCAGTCAGGAATGAGGTACAGCCAGGAGTCGGAGGCAGCGTGAAGATGTGCAAGGGTACTAAGGTTGTATCAGGGTGCTGGTCGTTGGCTTTGTCCAGATGGTGACTTAATTCACTGGAATCTCAGCTCTGCTGCTGCAATCTTTGCGACTCCAGGCAAAATGTCTCTGACAAGTTTTTTTTGCTGTATCCATGCTGTTATGTGCAGCTCCCTCGGCCTATGGCTGAATGACAGCTGTATTCTGGGCTCCAGAATCCACTCTCGTCCTCTGCCAGCCTCCCCCGCTCCTGCTCAGCAGTTCACCCATTGACTGTCACACCAGGAGTATTCAGCTCTCAGTCCCTTCGCTCCACCGCTATGTGCCAAGAGCAGGGAGAGCAGATCTGAAGATCTGCAGCAGGGTGCGGCCTCGGTCTCTCTCTCACCTGCCGGTCACCGCAAGTACTCACAGTCTCCAGGGGTCTCCTGGTCAAATGGATGCTGCTGTCCAGGGGGAGCGATGTGGCCTCCGCTGTCTCTTCCTTTCCTTAGGTAGGCCGTGGAGTTGGACCTAGGGCCCGCTGCAGGCTGCCGCTTCCTGGCTGGGTTTGGGCTTGATGGATGGCCCAAACTAACACAGACTATGTGGGGGCGATGATGGCAGTGTTGAGGCTATGTTGGGGGGGTTCAGGTGTCGGTAGATGGGTTGGATTGCGTCCTACCAGCCTGAAGCACTCTCACATGCGTACATCACCCCCGGCGGCCATCCCACAAGAATGTTTTCATTGGCTTTAAGCCATAATCATCAACATTTACAGAAATAAACACTTGAAATAGATCACTCTGTTTGTAATGACTCTATATAATATATGCATTTCTCATCTATTGAATTACTGAAATAAATTAACTTTTTGATGATATTTTAATTAATTGAGATGCACCTGTAGATAGAAAGAAAGAGATAGATTTATACATAGATACATAGATAAACAAATAGATAAAAAAAATTGATAGACAGAATAGATAGAAAAATTACAAGGCAGGCAGTACTCTTTCTATTTGAAACAAAACCAAGCTTTATTGGTCAAAGCAACTTGAAAAAGGTTCTAAGGCTACTTTCACATTTGCGTTCAACTCCGCTGTGTCTGCTGTGTCCAGAAAGGAACGCAGTGCCGAACACATGATTTATTGTGTCACTGCGTTCTTATTCACCCCAAAGTATGATTTGTATGCTTGCAGAGCCGTGCATACAAATCATACATTCTCCGACGCACACAAAATGCAACATGTCACATTTCTGTGCACCGAGAATGAGCGCATTCGGACTTGAACATGGGCCATCCGAGGGCAACTGCATACACCCTACGTCCCCATGTTAAACACAGGGATGCACAATAGATGCTTCACAACATGTGTTCGGCCGCTCACCTACGCAGCGGAGCCAAACGCAAGTGTGAAACTGACGTAAGGCACCGAAACATTGCTGTGAACACTGTGGACCAATTAAGGTTGTTCATTTGCAAATGGAAAGAGTGCTGGCTACCTTATAATTATTTTCTGTGGATGTATGCAGTTGAAAGCTTTCTTGGAGTGATTTGCACCAGAGTTTATTCTTTTTGTGCTGCTCTTTTTTGAACATATAGATAGAATGGATGGAGGTACAACAATAATACAATGTGAAAACCTCCTACATATTGTAAGATGTGGCACTAAAGGGCGTTTAATGTGTATTTCTCCACTAAATAAATAAATAATTAATTAGAAAAACTGACTTGAGTCCTCCTATTTTTGTTAGCCAACTAGGGTAAAGCAGACAGCTGCAGCTTCCAAGCCACAGCTGGAAACATTCCTTGTCTAGGAATCCAAAACAGAGGTCACCATATGCTGTATTATTAAATTATTTATTTATAAATTTATAAATAATAATAATTATAATAAAAAACATGTGCAGTCCCCCATATTGGATAACCAGCAATGGTAAAGTTGACAATAAACAAATGTCTAACACTTTTAGTTTTACCTGATAACAATTAATCTCAAAATCTCCCGTGCTTCCTCACACTGGGGCCCACGGGCGATAAACTTCAATTACTATTTATGCAAAAAAATCACCTGACAAAAGGGCTCCTGACGAAGAGGAAACTTGAAACGTGCGTAGGCAGAGCGGGTGGGTGTCACTCCACAAGACAGCGGATTGTGCAGCCTTCAACTATACAGGTAAATAGAAGCAGTAACCTGAACTGGATGCTGGTAGAGAGCTCCTATAGAAAGATATATAGAGGCCTATAAGTGAAATTGGGTATTTTACCAAGGCTTTGTACAGTACTAGGATAGTGCTAATTGGAGCACTGTGATATCACTGTCAGTAAAGTAATGATACAGAGAGCACCCACATATACTGTTGTTAAATACATGATTTTTAATGTTTTTAGCTTGTAATTTTATGGTACTTGAACTAATGTATAACTATGCAATCTAATATATAAAGCTGAATGTGTGTGTGTATGTATGTGTGTATGTGTGTGTGTATATCCGGGATTGGCATCTACACCGTCGCAACTATAGCCACAAAATTTTGCACAGTCACACATCTGGACCCCGAGAGCGTCACAGCCTATGTTGTGAGGCAAAATTTTAACCCTGCGCGTTCCAGTTCACCAAACAATTTTGCCCCTATCTACATAATGGGGAAAAAGTGAATGGAAAAGTGTTGGAGGAAAATCGACAGCTGTCAGCTATAACCACAAAATTTTGCACAGTCACACGTCTGGACCCCGGGAGCATCATAGGCTATGTTGTGAGATGAAATTTTAACCCCGCGCATTCCAATTCACCAAACAATTTTGCCCCTATCTACATAATGGGGAAAAAGTGCCAGTTACCAGTTGACAGTTGTGAATGAGAAGGGCTTAATGATAGCGCCAAAGACTAACAGCTTATACCAGCATATAGTAACTAAGGTGGGGCCCCAACAAGGGATATTCACCACGCACGGGGACATGTATACACACCACACGCACACAAAGAGTAACAGCAAGTGTATAGTCGCTAAGGTGCAGCCCCAACATTGGATACTCACCATGCACCCGATCAAACACACACACACCACAAAGAGACACACACAACACAGAGACACACACACACCTATGGGGACACACACACACCATATAGCGACACATGAACTCACCCCACAGGGACACACACCACAAAGAGACACACACAACACAGACACACACACACCACACAGGCGCCCCCCCCCCACAGGACACACACACATAGCCACTCTATAGGGACAAATGCACTCACCCCACAGGGACACACACACCACAAAGAGACACACACACACACCACACAGACCCCCCCCACAGGGACACACACACATACACACCCTATAGGGACATATGCACTCACCCCACAGGGACACACACACACCACAAAGAGACACACACAACACAGAGACACACACACCCCACACAGACACCCCCCCCCCACAGGGACACACACACATACACACCCTATAGGGACACATGCACTCACCCCACAGGGACACACACACACCACAAAGAGACACACACAACACAGATACACACACACACCACACAGTCCCCCCCACAGGGACACACACACATACACACCCTATAGGGACACATGCACTCACCCCACAGGGAAACACACGCACACCCCACAAAGAGACACACACAACAGAGACACACACCACACAGACCCCCCCTCCACAGGGACACACACACATACACATCCTATAGGGACACATGCACTTACCCCACAGGGACACACACACACACCCCCCAGGGACACACACACCACACAGACAGACACAGATGTGCACAAATCACCTCACACAACTCGCCTCATACGTGTGCTATCTTTAATTTTCAAACATAAACATCTGATTTAAAACAACCAATGTGCAACACATGTGCCATATAGGGAATTAAGGCAGATGTCAGTCACATGAGCTGTCTATTATGTGTATGTGTGAGGTAACATATACTGCCTGGCCGGGGGAAGGGTTTACTGTTGGCTGGAGATTTATTAGGCTGCCTATAGTAATCAATCACAGCTCAGCTTCTATTTTCTTACAGGTCATTAATATGACATATTCAAATTCTATTTTGTTATAGCTAACATCAGTTATTTATTAACCCGGGCGTAGCCGGGTACTACAGCTAGTTTTATAAATAAAGGTGATTTTTTTGTATGAATAGTGATTGAAGTTTCATGTATCGCCCGTGGACCCCATTGTAAGGAAGCACGGGAGATTTTGAGATTAAAAGGTAAAAGATGACACCAGGGGTCTGGTAATCTCAGGCCGGAAAGGACCTTTCTTAATGGTCCCCCCGCCCAAAAATTTTAGGCTGCAGCCTCTCCAGAACTGGTGCCTCCATTAGATGCGCCACTCCTGACTCTTCAAACTGGTTCTTAATATTGACCTAGTGCATTGGAAAATGGGGTAATGGTATTTGGGTTGATGCTAGCTGGGTAATATCAGCTGGCATCAAGTCCTGGGGCTAGTAATGTCAAAGTGTCAATCAGATACCCAATATTACTAATCCAGTCAATTATAACACAAATAACCACACCAAAATGTATTTTATTTGTAAGGAAACTCCCCAAAGCACAATTAAAAAAATATTTATATATTTTTTTAATGAAAAACGAAAACAAATCCTGAACTAGTGCAGGGTTTCCGCCGGACAGGGCCGTATTTGCCATTAGGCACTTGTAGGCACATGCCCAGGGCGCCGGAATTCGGGGAGGGCGGCGTCTAAAAGTGTTGTTTTTGTATGTTTTTTTCTCCCTGCTCTGAGCCCCGGCCGGGTGACCCCGCCCCCCCTGGGTGAACCCCCCTTTCATCACGCCCTCCCTCCCTTTGGTCATGCCCACCCACCTCACTAGTAGTATGCTGTATTCCAGAAAGAAGAGGAGATGGAGCAGCATGATTGATGGCAGGCGGTAGGGCGGGCGACAGGGCTCATAGTTTAGGCTCTGCCGGCGGTACAGATGCCCGGTGGAACATAACCTGCGATGATGTCACGCACATGTGACTCGGGTGGGCGGAGCCACATTTTGCCCGGCAAGAAGAATTGTCAACAGATTAGGAGGAGCTGGGACTGACTATACTAGGTACATTTAGGGGGTATGCAGAGGACATGGAGGGGGTGTGCAGAGGACATGGAGGGTGTGTGCAGAGGACATGGAGGGGCGTGCAGAGGACATGGTGTAGTGTGTGCAGAGGACATGGAGGGGATGTGCAGAGGACATGGAGGGGGTGTGTATAGGACATGGAGTGGGGTGTAGAGGACATGGTGGAGTGTGTGCAGAGGACATGGAGGGGGTGTGCAGAGGACATGGTGGAGTGTGTGCAGAGGACATGGAGGGAGAGTGTGCAGAAGATGTGGAAAGGGGGTTGCAGAGGACATGGTGGAGTGTGTGCAGAGGACATGGTGGAGTGTGCGCAGAGAGCATGGAGGATGTGTACAGAGGGCATTGTGGAGTATGTGCAGAGGACATGGAGGGAGGGGGTGCAGAGGACATGGAGGGGGATGCAGAGGACATGGTGGAGTGTGTGCAGAGGACATGGAGGGGGGTGCAGAGGACATGGTGGTACACAGCACAGAGCTGAGGACATGGTGGTACACTGCACAGCATGGAGCTGATAACATGGTGGTACACTGTGCACAGCACGGAGCTGAGGACATGGTGGTACACTGTGCACAGCACGGAGCTGGGGACATGGTGGTACACTGTGCACAGCATGGAGCTGAGGACATGGTCATACACTGTGCACAGCATGGAGCTGAGGACATGGTCATACACTGTGCACAGCACGGAGCTGAGGACATGGTCATACACTGTGCACAGCACGGAGCTGAGGACATGGTGGTACACTGTCTGTGCACAGCACGGAGCTGAGGACATGTTGGTACACTGTCTATGCACAGCACAGAGTTGAGGACATGGTGGTACACTGTGTATGCACAGCACAGAGCTGAGGACATGGTGGTACACTGTCTATGCTCATCACAGAGCTGAGGACATGGTGGTACACTCTCTCCTGCTGCCTTAAAATCGGTCCGTTTCTCATCCAGGAGAGTCGGATGAGTGACATCCACTTTTTGGTCTGTTTGGCATCCAACTGCTGTGCGAGTGTCCGACATTTTTCTCAGATTCTCAGATCACATCTGTGTGCAATCAGATTTTTTTTTCAACAGCTATTTACTGTATAATCATTTACAGGAACATTTTACATTGTTCTCAGCTACAGAATGATAATGTATCTGTGACAAAAACGTGTGTCCAACTGGGATGGTCCGTGTCTGGTCCATGATTTTGTCAGACCCAAAGACTTGCATTGGCGAGTCTCGTGTGTGAATCGCAGACTGTCGCAGCATGTTGTGAATTTTTCTCATCCTGAATCTGGATGAGAAAAAAACGTCTGACACTCGCCAATGTGCTCTCAGTCATTAATTAACATTGGTCCGACTGCAATGCAATGAAATTACGCATTGCACTCGTCCGAGTTTCACGCCAGTGTGTCCGTACCCTAATACTAAAATCCATATAGTAATCCTACAATGTCTGCTGGACATGGTATGGGGAGGGTTTATGGCTCAGTTAGTACACACCACACTTATTGTTATTAACCAGTTAATGCTCTCTTGTCCACCGCACTGCAGTGTCAAAAGAGGAAGACAGCGAGACGGGCAACATCGCATCAGAAACCCCCTGTCCTCGAAGTAGAAGATCTTCAGATCCTGGTATTGTGACATAATATTAAGAATAGAAAAAGAGAAAACAGAGCAAGTGCTCCCTGGAAAAAACCTGATGGATATTTTGCAGGAACACTAGGGTGGGGGTATATAGATGGACTCTCACCTAATCTGGTTGTGCTGTCTCTACACAACCAGAGTGTACGCTCTCCAGCTCCGCTCTGTTTCACCGTCTGGATCCGCTCCCGCGTCTCCTCAATCACGTGGTGCGGGCGGTCGTGTGACCGTGGCGTCACGGCAGGTCCTTCACTTCCTCCTGGCTCCTGTAATCAAATTTCCGATCGGCTCCGCAGCTCCAATACAACCCACAGCAAGTGGGAATCAATTCAGTGTAATATGTGTTGTCCTTATAGGAGCGCTGGAGCACAAATGGGGTCCGGTTCTCTAAGATTAAAAGGCTTTATTTGGCAAATAAAGCCTTTTAATCTTAGAGAACCGGACCCCATTTGTGCTCCAGCGCTCCTATAAGGACAACACATATTACACTGATAATATTAAGAATAATATTTTTTGCATTTATATTACACTATGAACTCCACAGCACTTTACATACATCGTCAACACTGTCCCCATTGGGGCTCACAATGTAAACATCCTATCAGTATGTCTCTGTAGTGGGGTTGGACAAACCTTTTATATGTACTACATGATGAAATGTGGGGGGAGAAGCTACATGAAGCTGGGAGGGATGGCCGCGACTAGGGGAAGATTGTCCGTGACGGGAGGAGGAGTCGTGATGAGTGGAGGAGCTGTGGCGGGGGAGGGGCTGCAACAGGGGGGAAGAGCCATGATGGGGGGGGCGACTGCTGACAGTGCCTAGGGCAGCAGGAAATCCAAATATGGCCCTGCCGCCAGAGACCACTGAATCCGATGTAGTCCAAGATCACAAACTTGCAAGACATCCTTTCCATGTATCTACAATGCTTTGAGAAAGTATTTGGCCCCCCATTGAACTTTTCAACCTTTTGTCACATTTCTGGCTTCAAACATAAATTCTAATTTTTTTGTGAAGAATCAACAAGTGGCACACGATCATGAAGTGAAACAAAATTTATTGGATATTTTAAACTTTTTTAACAAAAAAAAAACTGAAAAGTGGGGCGTGCAATATTATTCGGCCCCCTTGAGTTAATACTTTGTAGCGCCACCTTTTACTGTGATTACAGCTGCAAGTCGCTTGGGGTATGTCTCTATCAGTTTTGCACATTGAGAAACTGAAATTCTTGCCCATTCTTCCTTGCAAAACAGATGGAGCTCAGTGAGATTGGATGAAGAGCGTATGTGAACAGCAGTTTTCAACTCCTTCCACAAATTCTTGATTAAATTCAGGTCTGGACTTTGACTTGACTATTCTAACACCTGGATACGTTTATTTTTGAACCATTCCATTGTAGATTTTGTTTTATGCTTGGGATCATTGTCTTGTTGGAAGAAAAATCTCCGTTCCAGTCTCAGGTCTTTTGCAGACTCCAACAGATTTTCTGCCAGAATGATCCTGTATTTAGCTCTGTCCATCTTCCCATCAATTTTAACCATCTTCCCTGTCCCTACTGAAGAAAAGCAGGCCCAAACCATGATGCTGCCACCAACATGTTTGACAGTGGGGATGGTGTTTTGAGGGTGATGAGCTGTGCTGTTCTTACGCCAAACATATCGTTTTGCATTGTGCCCAAAAAGTTCGATTTTGGTTTCATCTGACCAGAGCATCTTATTCCACATGTTTGGTGTGTCTCCCAGGTTGCTAGTGGCAAACTTCAAACGAGACTTTTTATGGATATATTTGAGAAATGGCTTTCTTCTTGCCACACCCATAAAGGCCAGATTTATGCAGTGTATGACTGACTGTTGTCCTATGGACAGACTCTCCCACCTCAGATGTAGATCTCTGCAGTTCACCAGAGTGATCATGGGCCTTTTGACTGCATCTCTGATCAGTCTTCTCCTTGTTCGAGATGAAGGTTTATAGGGACGGACGGGTCTTGGTAGATTTGCAGTGGTCTGATACTCCTTCCATCTCAATATGATCGCTTGCACAGTGCTCCTTGAGATGTTTAATACTTGGGAAATCTTTGTATCCAAATCTGGCTTTAAACTTCGCCACAACAGTATCTCGGACCTGCCTGGTGTGTTCCTTGGTCTTCATGATGCTCTCTGCACTTGAAACAGAACCCTGAGACTATCACAGAGCAGGTGCATTTATACGAAGACTTGATTACACACAGGTGGATTCTATTTATCATCACCAGTCATTTAGGACAACATTGGATCATTCAGAGATCCTCACTGAACTTCTGGAGTGAGTTTGCAGCACTAAAAGTAAAGGGGCTGAATAATATTGCACGCCCCACTTTTCAGTTTTTTATTTGTTAAAAAAGTTTAAAATATGTAATAAATTTCGTTCCACTTCACGATTGTGTCCCACTTGTTGTTGATTCTTAACAAAAGAATTAGAATTTATATCTTTATGTTTGTGGCAAAATGTTGAAAAGTTCAAGGGGGCCAAATACTTTCACAAGGCACTGTATCTTTTCTTTTCAATTTTGTCTTTATTGAAAATTATGTCAAAGTAATTAGAACATATAATAAGAACATATAAGCGATAATGGTAATACAATATGAACAGCAGTACAATTTTAAGATCATAACGGCGGACTTTTGAGAGAGTAAAAGGAGAGGCACAGCTCTCAGGGGTGCAAACCCGAATACATTCACAAAACGGTGAGAGACTGGTTCCTTATAAAAATTGTAATGGAGTGTTAAGTATAATCTAGTGGTGAGCGAGTCTCTGCTACCATAAGAAATTTCTGGAAAGTCGGTATGAAGACAGATCTATGCTGACTGCTAGGGTCAGAGTAGCACTGGTAGGACCTGTCCTTAGAGGTATCATAGTGAGAAGTTGTCCACCATTAGGCCTTGGTGAAGGAAAAGAGTGAGAAGGAGAAAAAGAAGAGAAGAGGGAAAGAAGAAAGTATGGACATAAAGAGGGGGTGGAATAGGGGGAGACATGAGGCCAGAGGTGGGGAGGGGGTTTGGAGGGAGGGTTAGGGGTGTTAATTCGGCTGAGGGAGAGTATATAGTATAGAATTTGATAGAAGAGGATTAAGGGAATGTTGGCGCAGAGGGGAAATTTGGGGGGGTGGGGGCTCAAAAGTGATGTGGGGCTAAGATGGGGAGCAGAATAGCAATTTCATGTGGTGAACCAAACAGTTAGAGTTGTTTAGTCTTGCTCACTCACAAGAGCAAGAAACACTTGTGTGGTACGGTAACTCTCCCACGAGGTCCAAATCTCTTTGAAGTTGGTCATGAAAAATCGGGTCAGGGCTGTTAATTCCGCAGCTCTGTAGATTTGGTCTAGTTTCAGACGTATTTGTTTTTTGGTGGGTATCTTAGAAGTCCGCTAGAGAGGTGGGATCAGGGCTTTAGCAGCTAACAGAATGTCAAAAGCCAATCCCGAGGCCGACCTGTCTGTCAGCCAGATTGGGAAGTGGAATAAGTGTGTGTTTTTGTTGGGGTTAGAAACCATCTCGATATTAATTTATCTTTCCATGTATCTATCTATCTATCTATCTATCTATCTATCTATCTATCTATCTACTTATCAAAGAAAGCAGCACAGCTTTTTTCTCTGGGTGCAATTCAGTCACAGCTCCTCTCCCATCCGCTGATTATAATATTAAGTAAAATCGACTGCAGCACTCCTTTTGCGTTTTAATTTATGCCTTTATTGGACACCTGATGGTCCAATAAAGGCATAAATTAAAACGCAAAAGGAGTGCTGCAGTTGATTTTACTTGATATCTATCTATCTATCTATCTATCTATCTATCTATCTATCTATCTATCTATCTATCTATCTATCTGTCTATCTTATCTATCTACTTATTCATCTATGTCTTAGGCTAGGATCACACTTGCGTCAAGTATCTGCTAAAAGCATGCGTTATTTTCATGTGCAAATGTTGAAAAAGGCATGCGTTAACGCACACATAGACTCCAATGCAAAAGACGCATTGCAAAAGTGCAATGTGTTTGACGCTATGCATTTTCGCAAGTGCACCAAAGAACGTGGTCTGCAGCATTTTTTGGTGCTTTTGCAAAAATGCATGTTTTTTTAACATGGAAGTGACCCACCCCAGGGCCGTGGGGTACCTGGTTCCAAGCGTTAATTTACTGGGAGATGTCACAGGTGGCCTGTACCCAGACCTGAGGCCCTAGTGATCATTAAAAAAGGGGTTAAATTAAAATAAAAATAAAATAAAAAGAGTTTATGATGCCACCCACGGTATCCAGTAATGATACTAGCGCTGCTGTAGACCTCCGGGGATGATGGTGAGGCAGCTAGTTGGTAACGCTCCCTGTAGGTGGAGCAGGATCCCCGGGGCAGTGATGAGATGAATAGAGATCTCACACAGGGAGGCAGCTCGTCAGGTGGAGATGCAGGCAGGCTGACTCTATGGGAACAAGAGTATGGTTCCTCCGGTGCAGACTAATAAACACACCACACAGTCTTTGTCTCCGAACCGGGTTTTACCGGTGACTCCGGCAGTAAACAGACACTTTATTCAGCAGCCTCATAGGTAGCAAGGTGCGATGCGCTTTATGTTCTCAGTATTTTTTATCTGAGCCAATGTTAATGTTTTCAGCTATTTGTTTCCAGTAGCTCTTCTGTGTGATTAAAGAGGACCTGTAACCCCCCTGGTGCTATGCTAAGTGAATGCAGCACTGAATGCGTGTCTGATGCATTCAGGGAAGGGGTCCCCCCATGTCTCTAGCCCCCCTGTAAGCTGTTAAAAAGACTTTATAAAGTGTACAGATAAGGAGTGCGGAGGGTCTTACTCAGTAATGAGTCATCGCTGTTGCTAGTGTCCTCTTCGCCTCCAGCCCTCTCTGTGCCACCTCCAGCCCTCTCTTGTTCAGTCTCCTGTATGTGTCATCGCTGTTGCTGGTGACTTCCCCACCTCCAGCCCTCTCTGTGCCACCTCCAGCCCTTTCTTGTTTAGCCTCCTGTATGTGTCATTGCTGAGGGCTGGAGGTGGCACAGAGAAGGCTGGAGGTGGGGAAGACACCAGCAACAGCGATGACTCATTACTGAGTAAGTCCCTCCGGACTCCTTATCTGTACACGTTATAAAGTCTTTTTAACAACTTACAGGGGGCTAGAAACATGGGGGACCCTTTCCCTGAATGCATCAGACAGGCTGCTCCAGTGCTGCATTCAGTTAGCATAGCACCAGGGGGGTTACAGGTCCTCTTTAAACAAGATTGGCTATTCTTTTATCTGTATGTGCAATAATGAGTCTTATGCCCCAATGACCCTGTCAATGGTTCACTGGTTGTCCTTTCTTGTACCAGTTTTGTTATGTCTTAATGACTGCTTACCAAGGACATCTTCCAAGACCTGCTGTATTAGAGATGCCCTGACCCAATCATCTAGCTATCACAAATTCACCCTTGTCAAATTCACTTACATTCTTATGTTTGCACACTTTTTCTGCTTTTAATAAATCAACTTTATTCTAAAACAATGACGGTTATTGTTATTTAAATGCCACATCTACTACATTATTAGAGGATGTATCCTTCTTCCTTGCTGACCTTATTTTGAAAGAAATGTTACATTTTTTAAATTCCTGCATTTAAAGAGTCCTACACTTATCCTTTTTTTGTGTGTATGTAGATGTTTGTGGGCTTGTTGTTAGAAACATGAGTTGAATTCTTAAATTTGGCTCTTTTTGATATATTATAACTAGGGATCAGCGAGTGTACTTGCTACTATTCGGCTACTCGCCGAATAGTAGCAGTATTCAGGTACTCGCTACTCGCCGAGTAAATTAGGATTACTCGGGATTAGCGAGTACCGAGTACTTTTGCAGTGTATCAATAGATACACTGCAAAAGTCCTGTAAAAGAGAAGAAAAGTGGTTACAAAATAAAAAAAATCGGATACTCGTCTTAACCGACGGCTGCTTCGGGACTGGCCGATGGACATCTATGCATGGAAAAGGACCTTTCACTTTCCCAGCCAAACAGATGGCTGGGAGAGATCTGGCCAATCAGATGCCACTGCGTCCCAATCACGTGATTGCTAGCGGCAACCTGATTGGCCAGATGGAAAGGTCCTGGTGAACTGTTATCAGAAATGTATCCATATTAAATATGCTGTCATTGTTCAAAAAGAAAAAAAAAATCATATTTTTGGCATACTGGTAATCTTACTGAACCCAAAGTCTAACACTGGATATTGTTAAGCAGGTATGATTGAAAAAAGACATGTCATCCAAATTTAACTGAGGAAGAATATTTTGACCAAAGAATAGGTCTAGAGTTTTTCACTTCCTCAATGAAGTGACAATTTGCATATGCAATTTCCCAGAGGAGCGTTGCGAAGGACCCAGGCGGGGAAGCCGCCGGTGAGAAAACTTCACCGCCGGCTTTCTCCTTCTGTTCTGCACTCCCCGCTCCCTCCTGTCCCGCCCCGCTCCCTGGCCCTGCTCCCCCCGCTCTCGGTCCTAACTTAGGATCGGGTGGGGAAGCTGCAGGGGGAGCGGAGGATTGTGCTGCCAGGCAGCGGGAAGCACAGAACCAACCGCGGCACGCAGGAAGCTGTCCGCAGTCATGAACTGTGAGTTCAAACCGGATTCCTCGGATTGCCCCAGTCCAGAGCAATCCGGCACCATAGAGTCCCATGTTATGGGGCGCCGGATTGCACCGGATCGGTACAATCTGAGAGAATCCGGTTTGATCAGGTTTTCTCTGTCGGACGCCTTCCTGCCGGGATCTTGAAATGAACAGCTGACTCAGGTCAGCTGTTCAATTGAAGTAGCAGTGCTGTCAGGTTCATGTGAGTTCATGCTTGCCTACATGAAGTCACATGAACTTTCCCACACCCGGGTGCACAGCTCTGCTACAACTCTGGTAGAGGTTCTCCACCAGAGATGTAGCAGAGCTAAAGAAGAATCCTGGATTGGACTACGTCAGACGGAAGAGGACATTTTTTAAATCAGAAAAAAATTTGACGTGGGGTTCACCGTATTTTTGTATCTAGCCAGATACAGCAGGGAGCGACGGGCTGCCACCAACCCCCAGGTGTCTATTTGTACCTGGCCGGACACAACAATATAGGGGAGCACCTTTTTTTTTATTATTTCATGGATTTTATGAAATAATAAAAAAAAATGCGTGGGGCTCTGGGCTATTCCTATGTCCAGCCAGGTACAGCTAGGCAGCTGGGGGCTGGAATCCGCAGCGCAGGGAGGCCCAAACACCCCAGAAGATGTCGTGTTCATTGAAGCGCCATGTAAAACAAAAACACAACACAGAGAAATTTTTTGTATTAGAAATAAAACGAAAAATCCTATTAGTGACTTCATCTTTACAAAAAAAAAAATTCTCTTCCGTCCGCCATAGTCCTAAAACTACATCTCCGCACTGCTACATCGCTCTGCATAGATACACATGTCTATGCAGAGGGAGAGCAGGCTAAGAAATGACTACAACAGTCAGGGTTCACCTCAGGTCATAGCTCAGGCTATGACCGCGCGTGAACCCTGCTGTCACAGCCATTCTGCTGCTGCCTCTGGCTGCCGAATATTGCCAAGCACCGGCAGAGAAAGTGAATAAACCGAAAGTTAATGACTTCCGGTTTATTCACTGCTCTGCCGGCGGTCGGCAATCGCCGGCGGCAGTCTTCGGGATGTGACAGCAGGGTTCACCCGCGGTAATAGCCCAAGCTATGACCTGAGGTGAACCCTGACTGTTGTAGTTATTTCTCAGCCTGCTCTCGCTCTGCATAGACATGTGTGTCTATGCAGAGCGATGTAGCAGTGCTGAGATTGTGTTTATGTATTACTTCGGACGGAAGAGGATTTTTTTCAATAAAAATGGAGTCACTAAATGTCTTTTTGTTTTATTTCTAATAAAAAGAATATTTCTCTGTGTTGTGTTTTTTTTTTACAGAATTTACTAGAAATTCATGGCGGTCATGTCTACTATTGGCATGACTGCCATGAATTTTGGGCTTAGTGCCAGCTGATATTACAAAGCTGGCCCTAACCCCTTTATTACCCAGTGAGCCACCGCACCAGGGCCATGGAAAAGTTGGGTTCAGCGCCTGAAAATGGCGCTTCAATGAACGCGTCATCTTCTGGGGCAGCTGTTAGCTGCCATTCGCAGCGGAGGGTGCCCAGAAAGTTTGGGCCTCCGTGCGCTGTGGATTCCAGCCCCCAACTGCCTAGCTGTACCTGGCTGGACATAGAAATAGCGCGGAGCTCCACACTTTTTTTTTATTATTTCATGAAATTCATGAAATAATAAAAAAAAAAAGGCTCCCCTATATTGTTGTGTCCGGCCAGGTACAAATAGTCAGCTGGGGGTTGGGAACAGCCCGTCGCAGCCTGCTGTATCCGGCTGGATACAAAAAGCCCACGGCAAATTTTTTTCTGAAAAAACAATATGAATGAAAGGGACTGCATCTTTATTAACCATGGTCGATGGGTTAATAATGATGCAGTCCCTTTTTATAGGATTGTTTAATGGATTTTTCAGAAAAATTTTGACGTGGGCTTCGCCGTCTTTTTGTATGTCAGCCTGATACAGCAGGCGGTAACGGGCTGCCCCCCACCCCCAGCTGACTATTTGTACCTGCCTGGACATAGAAATATCGGGAAGCCCTTATTTTTTATTATTTCATGAATTTCATGACATAAGAAAAAAAAATGTGTGGGGATCCGCGAGATTTCTATGTTCAGTCAGGTACAGCTAGGCAGCTGGGGGCTGGAATCCGCAGCGCAGGGAGGCCCAAGCCTTCTGGGCACCACCCGCTGCGAATGGCAGCCTGCAACCGCCCCAGAAGATGGTGCGTTCATTGAAGCGCCATGTTCTGGCGCTAGACCCAACTCTTTCAGGGCCCTGGTGCGGTGGCTCACTGGTTAATAAATGGGTTAGGGACAGCTTTTTGTTATCTGCTGGCCCTAAGCCCGAAATTCATAGGGTCATGCTAATATTAGACATGCCCTCAATGAATTTCTAGTAAATTGTTTAAAAAAAAAACACAAAGAGAAATTTTTTTTTATTAGAAATAAAATGAAAAATCCTATTAGTGACTCCATCTTTAATAAAAAAAATCCTCTTCCCTCCGCCGTAGCCCTAAAACAACATCTCCGCACTGCTACATCGCTCTGCATAGACACACATGTCTATGCAGAGGTAGAGCAGGCTAAGAAATGACTACAAGAGTCAGGGTTTACCTCAGGTCATAGCTCAGGCTATGACCGCGGGTGAACCCTGCAGTCACAGCCATACTGCTGCTGCCGCTGGCTGCCGAAGTTTGCCGAGCACCAGCAGAGCAGTGAATAAACTGGAAGTTAATGACTTCCAGTTTATTCACTGCTCTGCCGGCAGTCAGCAATCTCCGGCGGCCGGCGGCAGTCTTCGGGATGTGACAGCAGGGTTCACCCGCGGTCATACCCGAGCTTCAACCCTGTTGTAGTCATTTCTCAGCCTGCTCTCGCTCTGCATAGACATGTGTGTCTATGCAGAGCGATGTAACAGTGCTGAGATTGCATTTATGGACTACGTCAGACGGAAGAGGATTTTTTTAATAAAGATGGAGTCACTAAATGTCTTTTTGTTTTTTTGTAATAAATTTTTTTTTTCTCTGTATTATGTTTTTTTTTACAGAATTTACTGGAAATTCATGGCGGTCATGTCTACTATTGGTGTGACCGCCATGAATTTCGGGCTTAGAAAAGCTGATAAAACAAAGCTGGCTCTAACCCCTTTATTACCCAGTGAGCCACCGCACCAGGGCCCCAGAAAGCTTGGACCTCCCAGCGCTGCAAATTCCAGCTGCCCAGCTGCCTAGCTGTACCTGGCTGGACATAGGAATAGCGCGGAGCCCCACGCTTTTTTTATTATTATTTCATGAAATTCACCGATGGCATCCTATGGCATTCGATTTGAAGCATGCGTGACTGTCCGTCGAATCCTTCAAAATCAAGGATCCCGATGGATGCACAAAAAACGCTGTGTGAAAGCAGCCTTCGTTTTAAACCATGTGAGGTACACTTCCATATATCCGTGGGCAATATACTGCAAAGAAATTCCTATAGTTTCGATAGTTCTAACAGGGAAGAGCAAGTGTAACAAGAATGTGCACAGTATTTGTACCTTAGCTTACTATACCTCATGTTAGACCTTGCAAAATATTTAGTCTATTGATAAGCTGATCATTTAATCAGGTATAACATACTTACTTGTTACACTTGGCTATTCTTTCTTAGGACTCTTAAGGCCACTTCACACGCTAGGATATAGGTAAACGAGATTGTTAGCTAGGTCACGTGACCGCGATCCTTCTGACATCGTTAGTGCATTGTGACACGCAAGGATATCGTTAACAATCTTAAATTTGGCAACGCTCCAGCTGTTTGGAGAAGAACGTTAGAACGATTTTACAAAGCGGCAGGAATAGGAAAATTATGAACGACATCGTTCAAAAAGGTGTCACACTGAACGATGTTGCTTCTTCCCGTGACGTTAATTGGATGACGAGCGATAGATTTGAGGTCAGGATTTCAAATTTTGGATGACCGTTCTAACGATTTTTCCTTCCTACATCGTTCATTTAGGCTGGCTTCACACCAAGGCGCAGTCCGGTCCGGGGCTGTCCGGTGTAAACAAGACAGCCCCAGACCAGTTTTTGGCCCCATAGTAGCCTATGGGGCCGGATTGAGCCGGATGGTAGCTCTCTGCCATCCGGTTTCATCTCTGCGGTGGAATCCGGGAGAATTCAGATTATTCTCACCGGACACAAAAATGTTGCTTGCAACGTTTTTGTGTCCGGGGAGAAAAATCACCCCAAAAAGCCGGATCCCAGATTCGCCTCGGATTCTCCCGGATCCGGGGCAATCCGGCTCTCCCTAACTTGGGAGCCTATGGGGCCGAATTGCCCCGGTCCGGGAGGATCCGGGAACCGGACACCGGCTGCCGCACGCCGCTGTGATTTCAGGACCGTGGCTAGCTCCCTGCTAGCCGCGATCTTGAAAAATCAGCAGCTGCAGCTGCAATTGCAGCCATCTGGCTGCACACAGGAACGGAGGGCACATATGGCCCTCCGGTTCTGTGTGCTGATCCAGTCTGGGGCTGTCAGGTTTATGCCTGACAGCCCCGGACCGGACTGCGCTGTGGTGTGAAGCCAGCCTTACATGCAACGACGCACAAACAATATCGTTTGACCGGTCGCAAATCTGTGACGTTTCAACGATATCGTTAACGATATCCTAGCGTGTGAAGCGGCCTTTAGGAATATTCTTGCAGTATATTACCCACATATATATGGAAGTGTACCTCACATAGCTTAAAACTAACTAGGTAGTCTACCGTATACTGATACAAATTTTAGAATGTATTACTTAATAAGAGGATATATGTGCATACTTGTTAAGTTACCTTCCAATATTGTAGCTGGTGGTGTTCACCGCTCACACTCATAGTGAATAATTTTATTGTGTAGAACTTTTTATCATTCTATTTTTTAATAAAAGTAAAATTTTATACATAGTGTAGAGGTACGAGGGCGGGGAGGGGGTAATAAAGATGGACTCACTAAGTGTCTGTGTTTTTATTTTGAATGATTTTACCTTGGCTGGCAAAAAAATGCTGAAGGTTTGTATTCTTAATGGGGTTATGGACAATTGATTTACGCCTCCCACCCTAAAGAGAAGCAGCTCGCAACCATCCCTGAAAATGATGCATTCATAAGAAGTGCCATTTACAGGTGCTTTACCAAGCTCTTCCAGCAGCCCAAGTGGGGAGGTGGCATGCTGGGTAATAAGACGTTAATGCCTGCTTTGCATTTTCAGCTGCCATTAAGTCCTGATATTCTTAATGTCAGGCCAAGCTAATCTCGGCCATTAAGAATCTCAAATAAAATGGTTAAAAAAGACACAACATAGAGAAAAATCATTTTATTCAAAATAAAAACACAGAGACACTAAGTGACTCCGTGTTTATTACCCCCTCCACACCCTCGAACCCCTCCACGATCCTCTGCAATGTCTTCTTCATAGGATGCTGTGGTGAAGAATACAGTATTCTGACACCACAGCCTCCAGTCATTGAATAAATGAGCTGCTAAATTAATCTGTAAGCGGTGACTCGATGAGGTCACCTGAGGTTACCGTCCAGGTAACCATGGTACCTGCTATGATTAAAAGCCACCAATGTTATCTGAATAGTAACCTCAAGTGACCTCAGTGAGTCACCGCACACCTGGAACAGGCCTGGCAATGATTGATAAGTGGGGTAGCTGATCTGGTTACCATAGTAATCAAGTCAGGTGACCAGATCTTCTGACTATATCTGGTCACGTGACGCGATTGCTATAGTGATCAGATGAGCTGACTATGCAGGTCACTCACTGACAGTAAGTACACATTGTACATTGCAGGTTTTAATTACACATATAAACCCACACATAGAACAACACTCCGACAGTGTAGTCATAGTGCTAGGATCTGATAAGACGAGAGGCACCTTTACACTTTCACAGTGGCCACTGCTGAAGCCAAGTCTTCTCAATTTCATTTTATTCTAAAGCAGTTTTTGCTATGCCTGTTTTCATTGTATCTGTATTAGCAGTGCAGTCCATTTACCTCTTTGTACACTTTGAGAGATGCTCTAAAATGGCTCTTCGATTGCAACAAGTTTTATGTTCTTATTGTGTGCCCGCTTATCATGGATGCTTTGTTTGTACTTATTGACGTCCTTTTGGACCTGACTCCAAGATGGCACTGTACAGCAGTGCACAGGGTGTTTCTAACTTTCGGGCCACTCCCACCAGGGTGGGGCCTCTGCTGGCTCAGCCCCCCATTTCTTCAGGGCTGCCGTCCATCTTTCAGGAGCATTCACTGACAGGAAGGGTGGCTCTTTCTGATGCCTTCCTCCTAGCTTCTCGCACCAGCTGACACCTTCCTCCTAGCAATTTTCATGCCAACAAAGTCCATCTTCGTAGGCTTTTCTCTCTGTTATGCCAACGATAAACCAAAGCTTTCTTCATGGCGCTAACATCTGCCGTTTTGGAGTTCCTGTGTCTGGCCCCCATCCTCTTGGTAGTTCAGACCACTACTGTAAAATCCCAACACGGTGCTGTCACAGATGGCCCTCATCTCAGCAACTGGGGACCCATGGTCTACTCTCTCTTCTTCTTGTAGGAAGCCCCCAGATTTCAACGCCTTCCATGATGCTGTCACAGGCTGCTGTACATCTTGCGGTACTAGAGCCACTTTCAAACTCTTCTACATTGTTGTCACTGTACATCTGATGCTTCATCTTAAGCACTCAGGGACACACTTATCCCATCTTCTCTAAGGTTTTCCGCATAACATAGCATGATTTCATTCTGCTGTCTTCACCAAGCGTGGTGTGGCGGGTTTGCAGGGACACAGGGAGAGGACACTCTGCCGCTGCTCTGACTAGACCACTGTGACTGCTCACTATCCAGTAGTTAGAACAAAGCAAGGCAATGCCGTGGGGCTAGCACACGTGGCGGGGATAACAGTAGTTGTTCTGGGTATGGAGCATGATTACATCCATCTGACTTTACCAAGTGTGGTGAGGTGGGTTTGTAGGGGACCCAGGGAGAGGCCACTTTGCCGCCGGATAAGACCATAGGGACCGCTCACCATCCAGTGGTTAGAGCAAAGCATGGCAGGGCTGGCAGACATGGCGGGGATAACAGTATTTGTCCTGGTTGGGGGTTTGGTCGCCTTTGCACTGACATACCATATAAACAATTTGTAAGGGTTCTTCATCTTTCTTTCATTCTTCTAGTGTTTTCTGACTGTGGGCCAGATTTAGCTGCATGATTCAAAGTGTATTGTTGCAAAGAAGTATTCTTCCACAGAGTTTAAACCAAAGGTACTTTACTAGAGATGGCAATGTTAACAAAGTTCCCAAAGTTCAACATAGGACACATCCAGATGCGGTCATCTAAATTGTTTTCTGATCTTCTCATTCTTTATGTCTATATGATTGGTCCTGTCACTATGCTGCAGCTGACACCCAAGCCTTCTAGAATAAGGTTAAGCACGGCTCTACTCCAACAGTTAGTTGGATGATTCATCAAGTTGGACGGTTTACATGGTTCCAGACTTATGGCCTGTTGTGGCCCATCCTCCCTCCGAGGGTAGCTGCTCCACCTTCCTTCTTATCTCTTCACACTTAGCAGATAGCCGCAAATTTTCTTACTGCTCCTCTTCAGCCTGCACCATGCCTGATCCCCTCTTTGCTCTACATGTTGTTCATTGGTCTTCATACCGCCACCGTAGACTCTCATTTTCTCTCACTCTGTGTGTCTGGCAACAACCGTAACATTAAAACAGGAGCCGAAACCCAAAGTCAGGAAAACCATTCCACTATACACCCCTCTCTAGTGGACAGGCTAACCTCTAAAGCCTTTCAGCTCGCTTACTAAACTCTACATAGTTGAGTGTCCCCTAGAGGTAACCAGCATCAGTTCAACGCTAATACATAAAAGACATGATATGAATAAAAGTCACACATAAATTACATAAAAACAGTAAGGGTATGTGCCCACAGGACGTTTTTCAAGCAGTCCTGAACACAGCAAAACCGGTACTGGTTTCAAGGATCTCTACAGTCCCTGCCAGGAGATTTGCTGCGTTCAGGTCCAACATTTTTATCACGTTTTTATCAAGTTTTTTGCATTTTTACTGCATTTTTGCTGCGTTTTTGATGCTGCGTTTTTCCAGCATTTTTGCCATTGACTGCAGCTAAAGCGCAGGAAAAATAAAACGTGATCAATCTTTCCCATCCGCGGCAAAACCAGAGGGATTTGACGCTTCTTGACATCGGCAAAACCAATGTGTAGGCCTAGCGTTTCTGTGAAACACATTGATTTTGCAGGGAAGCCCAAGCACAGGAACAAATTAACATAAATTAACATAAAACCAAGGGTAAACTGCATGTGGAAACCGCAGCAAACATGCAAGAAAAACGTCCTGTGGACACATACCTAAGGATCCTCAGGAGAGAAGCAGCCACCTCTTCTTGGCATCACCCACCTACTTACACTATAAAAAATGTATAATTAACAAACTTCAGAATTAAATCTAAAATTTCAGACCTGATTTGAAACTGTAATACACAGTTTTTAAGCTAATAAAACTATAGACCTAGCAATTTTATAGAGATATGCAATATACATAAAGTTATTTGGAGAAAGAACACCCTCTCTTGTTCATGAGCATACTGTCCTATCTTCACAAGTAAAACTATTATTGTAAAAAGTAGATTTTTACTATAAAAGCTGTGCATATTAAACCAATGGACCACGATGGATCCATTAACAATGTAGCATTTGATAAACTTGTTTACAAAAGTAAAGTTTTCCCTTGAAAGTAAAAGTGATGTTCGACAGCAGCCGTCATGAATAGATTAAGAAATTATTGTAACATCTGTATTTAGATGATTTAATAGTCAACATATTTGAAGAGCAAAAAGAAAATCAATGATTTTTGTGCTTTTTTAAAAGTCTTTAGAGGTAATGCGCATCGTAGTACATGTCCCCTCCAGCAAATACTACTGGAAGGTAATCATACTAGATTAAGCATAGCAATAGTGGATGATTTAAGAGTAAGACACACATTTATTAAGTTCCACTTCCATCATTAAAATTTGGCCCTATATGTAAGTTGTCAGATTTCTACTATTCCTTTATGCTGTCCTTTGGAATTTCCCATAAGCACGCAAACATTAACTGCTGTGCTGGTCAGCAATGGCTGGTCTTAAATTTGATAAGGAGACCAAGTAAAGAGCCTGAAGGCTATTTCACTATAAGAGTCCCATGAGGAAGCTTGAGGTCAGTTCGGTCAAGTCTCAACAGGCCTGAGCCTCCTTGACAAGCAATGTATTACAATGACATATTATAGTATTCCATTTCTTTTTATAAATCTACAGACATGCTCACTACAAGAAACAATAGATGTTTACTCAACAGGATCAGTGTTGGTCATGTACAATATTTCGTGTGTCTGCTCTACAAATTCTATTTACCCCAGACATTTAAAAAAAAAATCTTTATATAGGTATCCTTGTATACTGTAATAAATATTGTAAATTACTTATTTTTCTTTAGAGATTAATAATCTGATCTATGATAAACATAAGGGCCCTATTCATGTTTGCATGGGCACCTGTTTTATGTTTAGTTTTGGGAATTTTTCACCTGTTTCTCATTTGCGCCTTAATTATTTAGTTTTCACATTTTCAACCTCTTATCACAGAAGCCATTTTTCACCTTTTTATGACCATGCCAAATCTATGTGGTAAAAGCTCTGTAATGCTTCTATACAGTGTTGGCCAAAAGTATTGACACCCCTGCAATTCTGTCAGATAATACTCAGTTTCTTCCTGAAAATGATTGCAATCACAAATTCTTTGGTATTATTATCTTCATTTAATTTGTCTTCAATGAAAAAACACAAAAGAGAATGAAGCAAAAAGCAAAACATTGATCATTTCACACAAAACTCCAAAAATGGGCCAGACAAAAGTATTGGCACCCTCAGCCTAATACTTGGTTGCACAACCTTTAGCCAAAATAACTGCAATCAACCGCTTCCGGTAACCATTAATGAGTTTCTTACAATGCTCTGCTGGAATTTTACACCATTCTTCTTTGGCAAACTGCTCCAGGTCCCTGATATTTGAATGGTGCCTTCTCCAAACTGCCATTTTTAGATCTCTCCACAGGTGTTCTATGGGATCAGGTGTGAACTCATTGCTGGCCACCTTAGAAGTCTCCAGTGCTTTCTCTCAAACCATTTTCTAGTGCTTTTGAAGTGTGTTTTGAGTCATTGTCCTGCTGGAAGACCCATGACCTCTGAGGGAGACCCAGCTTTCTCACACTGGGCCCTACATCATGCTGCAAAATTTGTTGGTAGTCTTCAGACTTCATAATGCCATGCACACGGTCAAGCAGTCCAGTGCTAGAGGCAGCAAAGCAACCCCAAAACATCAGGGAACCTCCGCCATGTTTGACTGTAGGGACTGTGTTCTTTTCTTTGAATGTCTCTTTTTTTCTCCTATAAACTCTATGTTGATGTCTTTGCCCAAAAAGAGAGAACATTCTTCCAAAACGTTTTAGGCTTTCTCAGGTAAGTTTTGGCAAACTCCAGCCTGACTTTTTTATGTCTCGGGGTAAGAAGTGGGGTCTTCCTGGGTCTCCTACCATACAGTCCCTTTTCATTCAGACGCCTAAGGATAGTAAGGGTTGACACTGTTGTACCCTCGGACTGCAGGGCAGCTTGAACTTGTTTGGATGTTAGTCAAGGTTCTTTATCCACCCTACGCACAATCTTGCGGTCAAATCTCTTGTCAATTTTTCTTTTCTGTCCACATCTAGGGAGATTAGCCAAAGTGCCATGGGCTTTGGAGATGGACTTGTAGCCTTAAAGCGAACCTGTCACCCCCTCCAGACATCTAAAAATACCATAGCCACCTTCTGTAGCACTAAGGCTGCAGTCTGACAAGGTGTCTATAGCATTTATGCTCCCTTGATTCACCGAAATAAAGACTTATATAAAATCTGTTTCAAACCAGATCCAAGACCGGGAGGCGGGTTTTCAAGTGTCTGTCTCCTTCCTCTATGGTGTCAGTCATCCCTCTCTGCTCTCTGTGCACCTCCTCCAGGGCCATCTCCCTGCATTACAGAGCTTTGTCAGCTCTGCTACAACATAGAGCTGCTGTTATAAGAGACCCCACAGTAGTAAATCTAGCAGGAGGATCCTGAGCAGAGAAAGCATGCCTGCCACATAGCAGCCTTGAGCTGTCAGCAGTGCAGCAGAGTTGAGTTTGTGCTTTAGATCATAGGCTGAGGAGCAATGCTGCTGTTTACAAGAAACTGAAAGTGAAAACTGCTCAGCTCAAGGGCTATGTAGCAGGCAGTGCTTTGTCTGCTCAGGGTCCTCCTGCTAGATTTACTACTGTGAGGTCTCCTATAACAGCAGCTCTGTGTTGTAGCAGAGCTGACAAAGCTCTGTAATGCAGGGAGATGGCCCTGGAGGCGGTGCACAGAGAGCAGAGAGGGATGACTGACACCACAGAGGAGGGAGACAGGCACTTGAAAACCCGCCTCCCGGTCTTGGATCAGGTTTGAAACAGATTTTATATAAGTCTTTATTTCAGTGAATCAAGGGAGCATAAATGCTATAGACACCTTGTCAGAATGCAGCCTTAGTGCTGCAGAAGGTGACTATGTTATCTTTAGATGCCTGGAGGGGGTGACAGGTTCGCTTTAAGATTGCTCATGCTTCCTCACAATTTGGTTTCTCAAGTCCTCAGACAATTCTTTGGTCTTCTTTTCTGTTCAATGTGGTACACACAAGGACACAGGACAGAGGTTGAGTCAACTTTAATTCATGTCAACTGGCTGCAAGTGTGATTTAGTTATTGCCAACACCTGTTAGGTTCCACAGGTAAGTTACAGGTGCTTTTAATTACACAAATTAGAGAAGCATCACATGATTTTTCTAACAGTGCCAATACTTTTGTCCACCCCCTTTTTATGTTTGGTGTGGAACTGTATCCAATTTGGCTTTAGGACAATTCTTTTTTTGTGTTTTTTTCATTGAAGACAAATTAAATGAAGATAATAATACCAAAGAATTTGTGATTGCAATCATTATCAGGAAGAAACTGAGTATTATCTGACAGAATTGCAGGGGTGTCAATACTTTTGGCCAACACTGTATGTCCCAGTATTTCTGAGATTCTATTTTGTGACATATATGACTTTATATAAGCGGAATATTTAGATGGATAAAAATTTAATTTATTTATGTAAGAATTTTTGCAACAATATAAAAATATTTGGAATGTTAAAACTTTGAATTTTTAAGCTTCTTGAAGAGCTTATCCCTGGCTTCATCCCCAACATTGACATACGGTGATGCTTGACTTGTGGTGCCAGGAAGCATCAATGGGGGAGGATTATGAAGTTGGTTAACCTTAAGCCGTCAACTCATTAATGAAGAACTGAGGATCTGTGAATCTTAAGTTCTTCCATAGACCCCAATATCTACCGTTTTAAACAGGTAGTTACCATTAACCAAGACTAACAATACTACTGAAAGTACTGTTTATAATTGTAGTGCTAGGACCCTGAGTTTACTGGCTTCTTTAACCAAATTTACTACCCATCCACTGCTTCCAAACATTGGCAGACATCATGCATGCCATTAGAAATGCCCCACTAATCATGTTCAGTGGGCTCTAGCATCACCTTCCGCTGTAGGCGCTCCCTGATTTGGAGACATATGTGCAAATCTATTTGGGATATGCTAGTTTTGCCCAGTTGGAATTCTAGATGTAAACCAGTATATAACAATCTGGAAGCAAGGAATCTGCAAAAATTATAAATGCACAAATCGGGTACATTTTCAAGGAATGACATGTGCCTGGAATTTAAATCAATGTTCTTTGTGTTTGAACTACATTGCTTAAAATGTTTGGCCAATTATATATGTCTACTAGGGTAAAGAACTGCCCAAACAAGGCAACAAATGTACCAAAAAATGGAGACACTGTAATATAGACTAAAGACTGGTTTATTTACATTCATTACAATATTTGAGGACCCACTACCATGCCCAAAACAATTAAATATTATATCTATAAAGGTGTTTGGGTGTCTACACAAAGGATAACATGGTGGGCCAATAATCCTTTAAAGTCTTAGAATAATAACCTTCAGAGATACAATTGTTTTAAATTTTACAAATTTCAAGAAAAAATACGAACTGCTAAAGAACTTATAAGGGAGCCCCGTATCATGGCAACAACTTACCGCAGGGTCTTTGGCCGAAATGCTTTTGCGAAATCTGGTGTTTTGGAAAGTGAGTCCTGGGTGTAGCTCTGCAAGAAGAATATTAAAGATTTGCAAATGCATTAGACAGTATACATGCAATTTCTCAGGGCACAGTCTTAACTCACTATAAATATGGCTAAAATGACGATGGCAAAATAAAGGGTGGACCCAAAAGCGATGATGCCTCCTTGGTCTCTCCAAGGTGGACAATCTTCCACCAAATTCTCTAGGCAGTACCCAATAATGTAGTATTTGTAAAGTCTTGTTCAGACATGACATTCTCTCATTACACACTCTGCCATGTCATAAACTGAACAACATTCCCATGTGCCAGCATATGCTGACGTATCCAAAAATGTAGATGCAACCACATCTTGGAGAGCCCTTAATATGGGCTTTTATAGGGTTACAACCAATTAGGTGATTGGTTTCAATAGGGATATAAATTTTATAAAATCTGACTAATCAAATACACAATAAATAAGGAATGAAAACCGCTGTCATTCTCTGACAATGGGATTCAAAGAGCCGTGGTGGGGATCATGCTGTTTCCTGCTATAATCAGAGATCCCACGATAAGATCACAGGATCTCCATCTGTCACGTGATAGGAGTCCTATGGTGATCCCGAATGCTATCAGGGTTCACTTCCTGTGGATGTTTTGTAAGCGCTGCCATCCACAGAAAGTGATTATTTGTGTTATGTCCCGATGCGCTACAGCTCATCGGGACATAGCACAAGCGATTTGACTGTGCAGCACTGTGGCACCCTATTGGACACTTTAGAATAAAGTAAAAATAAGAAAATAAAGTTTTTAAAAATATAAAAAAAAAAAAAAAACTTCAAATCACCCTCTTTTGCACCATTCAAAATGAAAGTAGTAAAAAAATTAAAAAAAATACACATATTTGGCATTGCCACATTCAGAAATGCCTGATCTATCAAAATATAAAATCAATTAATCAGATCTGTAAACTGCATGACTGTAAAAAAAAGTCCAAAGGCAAAATTATGATTTTTTGGTCGCCGCAACATTTTAATAAAATGCAATATCGGGCAATCAATGTAGCGCATGTACCCAAAAAAAGTATCATTAGAAACATTAGCTCAAGGTGCAAGAAATAAGCCATCACACAGCCTCAGATCCAGAAAAATGAGAATGCTACGGGTCATGGAACATGGGGCAAAAAGCACAATTCTTCTTTTTTTCAAACTTTTTAATCTTTTTCATTGCTTAGATAACAGTAAAAGTATACATTTGGTATCTACGAACTTGAACTTGTACTGACCCGAAGGATCATACCGACATGTCAATTTTACCATATAGTGAACACAGTGAATGAAAACCTCCTAAACATACGTGTAATTGCCCTTTTTTGCTATTTCACCGCATTTGGAGATCTTTTCCAACTTTCCTGTACACTATATGGTAAAATAAATGATTTCATCTGAAAGTACAACTCATCTCGCAAAAAAACAAGCCCTCATATGTCTATATTGATAGAAATATAACAAAAGTTATGGCTCTCAGAAGAAAGGGAGGGAAAAACAAAAAATGGAAAATTGTCCAGGGTAAAGGGGTTAATGTGTGCATCAAAATGATAGAAATGTTGTACCATCTGAAATCAGTGAGTTTCCTGAAGAAGGAGCGAGTGTAATCGTTACTATTTGCTACTCGCACGGGTAGTACAATATTCGCGATACTCGTTACTCGGTGAGTAATCCTGGTGCTCGTGAATGATGTGTCGATCGTGATCGATCTGACACAAATTGACAGCTCCCTTCAGTGCACAAAGTGAGCTGGCACCTCAGAGAGAGCAGATTTAATGTTAGGATCTCTCTGGGTGCCAAGCAAGGTGTTTTATAGATTGAAATGATAAAAAAGCCCACCCTCCTGCCCTGTCCCGGAAAGACTGGTTTTATAGCCGGATGTGTGTGGGCGGAACCTATCAGAAATTGACTAACATTGAACTTGTTATTCGGATGAATATGCGAGTATTAAAAGCTACTCGTAACTAGTATAGAGAGTGCAAATATTTCACTACTCGCTCATCACTAGTGGGGACCACTCTGAAACATGTAGAAATAAACCACCAATACTTTAGTGTTTCTGAACCTTCATCTTCAATGGCACAGATTCTGTTCACAATTTTGTCCTTGTTCCTATCATTTATTTAGGAGCAGATACATAATCAGTCACTGATGTACCATATTTTTGGACTATAAGACTCGTTTACCCAAAAAAATTTGGAGGAAATTGAGGATGCTTCAGATGTACTTGGCTGTGACCGTGGGTGCATGGTGAACCTCTTGATGAGAGTTGGGCAGACTTATGGGTGTGGGGAGCAGTAAATATTTATTTTATTTAAAATTAGACACATGTGCCATCTTACTGCAGCAGCTGGGCAATCACGTGTGCCCACCATTAAAGAGAATGAATATTCACTACTCCCTGCATCCATAATCCCAGCCATGGGCAGCACCAGACTGCGGTGTCTGGGGCCCACCAGGGAAATTGACTCCAAGGGCCCACCCTTCAGCTATATGCAAATACTTGTTAGCCGTTATAGTCATTATCGTTCGGCTCCTGCACATCACTGTGCACTCACCATAGCTACAATGTCCAATTACTGTAATTTGCATTAAAATGATTTTTTGGTGAAAACAAATTAACAGTGATCCACATGTTAGGAAGGTGATAACTTATCTATTGATGGAATCCGACCAATTTAAACTGCACCGTTGGAAGAATGTGGAACTTTATTCCCATTATAAAATGCAATGGCCGACAATGATGTGACTGCAGCTCCATTCATAATCCTTGAGGCTTCCAGATAAAGCCAAACACAGCGATCACGGCCACTGAGGGAATGAATGGGTCAGTAGTCGAGCTGTACATGAGCTCCAGTCTAATGGGGAGAAAACAAACCTATGACTAAGGGCCATCTTTAAAGATGATGATTTTAATGTGTGTATTTTAATATTTTTTCTAATAAAATTAATTTTTAAGGATCTGTATCTCAGGATTCTTTGCTGGATATTTTTCTATTTTTGAACATGTAATGGGGATAAAAGTTGCATATTCAGCAGTCGGACCTCCACCAATAAATAACTTATGCTTAGGCCATGTGCATACATCGAATATTTGGTGAGATTTTTACTTCAGTATTTGTAAGACAAAGCAAGGAGTGGAACAATCAGAGGTGATTTTTTTTCTGCATTTCTCACCTACTCTTAGATTTGTCTTACAAATACTGAGGTGAAAATCTCACCAAATGCTCAATGTGTGCATGTGGCGTTAGAAGAGGTGATTACTTGCTTTCTCCAGAAAACCTCTGTAAGTGCATCTCTGCTGCTGTGTAATAGCCACAGGACAAAAGTAGTTAAACATCCAAGTATTTAATATCTATTGGAAATAAAGAATATTTACCTTATTGATGTCAGAAAAAAACAAATGACTGACCACAATCCACTATACCAAGACTAATAATACTACATAAAAGGGAGAAATACCACCGCACTGTGACCAGAGCACATGTTACCATTTCATAATGCCCGAATAATGCCACATTCAAGGCACAAATACCGCCACATTATGACCAAAGCACGAAATACCACCACATAGTGATCAAATAATACCACGTACAAGGTATATGTACTGCTACACCACGAAAAGATCACATATTACCACCACATAGTGACCAAATAATTCCACATACACGTGACAAATACCGACACGCCATGACGAGAGCACATAATGCCAGCACATAGTGACCAATAATGCTACAATAATGAAAATTTAAAAAGGCACTGTATATTGGGTTAGTGTACAGGTAATACAGGAACAGGAACAGGCAGGAGATGCCGGTAGTGATTAAGCAAATTACTTTTAATGAGAGATCTTGCCAGTATAGTAAGTAACGATGCACATGGATGAATCACAGTCTATGAGGAGCTTGCATGGAGCTCACTGCTGCAAAGCTGCTAGGAGACAGTCCAGGAGACTGCTAGAGGTGGAGATGCGGCTCTCGGGCCAATAGAATGGGCACAGTAGATGTTGTAACCGCTGGACAGCCTCATGCATCTCTAACAGGTTCCGAGGCAAAGTGGCGGATGCACCACAGGATGGACAGGTGTTGTACTGGCGAGATGGTCTGCAGGTACATGTGGCAGGCTCTAGGATATAACCAATGGATAATGCCAAGATGAATACAAAGGCAGGGGTCAGGACAGGGACCTGAGGGAAAGCAACACTACTAGGGAGAGGCAGTGTTGCTCAGGCACCTCCCTAAGTCTAATAAGCACACTCCTGGAGGCTCTGTATGCAGTAGGCAAACAGAGCACCCTGGGCTGTGTGTTGAGCACTGACCTCTCAGCCCAGAAGAGGTTGGTCCTGCAGCATAAGCTGTAACAGTACCCCCCTCCTTACACCCACCATCTTCTCTCCTCTTCTTACTTTTTGAGTAGATGAGATGCATTGACATTTTTCTCAGGTTCCCACGTTCTTTCCTCAGGTCCAAAACCTTTCCAGTCCACCAAAAACAGAGTCGTGTTGCCTCTCTTCTTCATCACCAAGATGTCATGTACTTCATAGATGTCGTCAGAGATGACAGGAGGAGGAGAAGTTTCCGGATCACAAAAGAACAGACTAAGAACCGCCGGCTTCAGGAGGGAAACATGGAAGGAGTTGTGTATGTGTGGCGCCCCGCAACGAGTGAGTCACAGGAGGGTATTGCAGCCAAGACAGCAGCAGCAATATGCTCTGACTAAGCAATGACATGGTTAAAACTCAGAGCTCCATACCCTACATGCACATCAGAATAGAGGGCCAATAAGGTCCTGGTGGGCGGAGTGTAGAGGTAGTGTGTTGTGGAGAACTTAGTGTAGAAAGACAAACAGTCTGCAGAGAGTTCTACAGAGAGTCTGCAAGAATGTAGGAGAAGGAGGGAGCAGACGTGGCCAGGAGGAACGTAGGAGAAGGGGCACTGCACCGTTCCGTGCAGCCCCCAGGTCACAACCACCTCCGGTTGGCGCCAATGCCTGGCGCCCTGAAACCGGACCCTGGGCAACCATATACGGGCCAAAACATCCCCGTGCCTATCTACAACCGGATTACTGGTTCCGAAGCTGGGAGTCGTTTATCACTGTCATGCAAACCAGGAGTGGAGGATCGCTATCCAGGAGCACCCCACCACAGCCGCACACACAGAGTCATCTTGCCAGCGGAGTAGTACCCACCAAAAGGACCCAAAGCTCCCCACAAATCCGGCTAGAATTCACCGGTAGGGAAATTGAAGCAGCCTCTTTGTGCCCGACCTTGGCGCTCAAAGGCGACAACGGCAACACAACTAGTTAGAATGGAGGAACACCGCGGAGCTCTGAGAAACACTGGTCATTGCTGAGTCCACCCGGTCCGTTACCCGATGACTGTATACCATGTATCACCTGCTGGTTACAGTAAAGTGCCCGTTACAGAGACTTTCAGTGTCCGTGCCTTTTTCAGAACTGTCTATGTCCGCATGCTAGAACTGCAGCTGCCTCACAACATCTTGTGCAGCTCCTGGCTCTGGGGACTCCCGCTCAGCCTGTGGGGAGCGTTCCATCTTGCTGCATCCCATCCCCCGGAGGCCCAAGCAGCGCCGGTGGACATCACCGGAACACTCACAGGTGGTGTCACGAATTAAAACAACCTTTTAAATCTGTTCAGCCAATATTCCTTTGAATCTGGACCACCGGGCCCCACTTCGGCAGGCGCGGGTCCGTGACAGGAGGAAGGAGCAATGCCTGCCCCGTGAAGTCCCGGCTACCGGTCTGGTCCTGACATATGAACAAGGAGCGTGGCAGTTCAAGGTTGTAAGACACCTCATTTATCCTCCAAAGGACTTTGAAGGGACTTATGTAGCGAGGACCAAGCTTTAAAGAACGTACTGTTAGGTGAACATACTTAGAGAAGAGCCACACCTTGTCACCGGGATGAAAGGATGGAGAATCTAGATGTCTCTTATCCACGTGCCTCTTCATCCTACTAGCCACTTGGTTCAAGGAAATTTCTGTTTTCGCCCATATTCAAAAAAAGTTCCTGGCAAGAGACTCAGCTACTGGATTGTCTGAAGGGAGTGTACAGGAGTAGGGACTTGAGGATGCTGTCAGTACACAATGAAGAAAGGAGATTTCTCAGAGGACTTGCTGACATGGTTATTGTAAGAAGAATCCACCCAGAACAGCAGCAAGGACCAATCGCTATGGTGACTGTTCACAAAGTGTTGCAGGTAACTGGTGAGAATCTGGTTTCACTTTTCCACTTGACCATTGGACTGAGGATGATAGGCGGAAAAGAAATTGAGTGTGACATCCCGAAATTTCCAGAGCGACTGCCAGAAACATGAGAATCTGGTTCACTTGCTCCACTTGACTATTGGACTGAGGATGATAGGTGGAAGGGAAATTGAGTGTGACATCCATTAATTTGCAGTGCGACTGCCAGAAACGTGAGACGAACTGTGCTCCTCTATCAGAGACAATATGTTGAGGCAAGCCATGGAAGCAGAGACGGCCAGTCAGTGCTATGAAGTGACCCATTTTAGGAAACTGATCTACCATGATCTAGATGACGGTGCACTTCGAAGAACTAGGCAAGTCTGTGATCGAATCCATAGTGATGTGTTGCCAAGGTGAGACTGGAACTGGCAGAGGAAGCAGACGGCCAACAGGCAGGTTCCTAGGAACCTTGTTTACGGGCACAGGATGGGCAAGCAGCAACAAGTTCTTCACATAGTGGCATAGCGATGGCCACCAGTAGTGCTGCCCAATTAGCTCCAAGGTCTTCTTCTGGCCAACATGACCCGCAAGCTTGGAAGAATGTTCCCATGACAGCACTCACCTCTTGTTCTCTTCTGTAACGAGGGTCTTTACAGGGGGAGTTGAGTCAAGTTAAACGGAGCTACTATGAGTATTTTTCTAGGCTCAATGATGTGCTGAGGTACTTCCTCTTGATTTTCAGAAAGAAAGCATCTGGAGAGGGGGGAAGGAACATCAAGTGTAATTTCCACTAAAAAACAGTGGGAAAAGGAACAACAGGGTTTTAAAAAACACCAAAATTACTCCGTTTTTTCAGATTGCCCCGGGAAGACATCCAAAACGAAAAAGAGAGAACAGGGAAGGAGAGGAAAAGGAAAATCTAAGGGAACCCAGAAAGATCAAAGAGTGAAAAAGTTAGAAGGGTTTAGAAGAACAAGAATTGAGCCTAAAAGAGAGGGAGGGGGGACAAGAGGTGCAATAGTTCCCTTATCACTAGACACTAGTTTGTGCTATGGTGAGAAATCAGATCCACTCACCTGGTCCAGTTGTGAGACCCAAAACTGGTTTGAAGGCTTGTTAATAATATCCTGATGGCTGCTGCTGGACTTCCACTGGCCACACTCACGTGGAGATGCACAAGATGCTTGGGGAAGAAAAGTGTACAACAGTCCGCGCTGCCAGGATCACTCACTTCAATAAATGCATGAGCAGTAGTTGTTCAATCAAATCCTTCTTTATTCTCCGACGCGTTTCAGTGCCCTCCTGACACCTTCATCAGGGATAGATGAAGGTGCCAGGAGGGCACTGAAACGCGTCGGAGAATAAAGAAGGATTTGATTGAACAACTACTGCTCGTGCATTTATTGAAGTGAGTGATCCTGGCAGCGCGGACTGTTGTACACTTTTCTTCCCCAAGCATCTTAAGAATTGAGCCTATGAATCCTGAAGATCTCAAAGAAATAGGGATATTTAACCTCTCAAAACATGAACTAACAAATGATGAGGTAAAAGTATTGGAACGAGGGTTGTCAATTTACCTCACAGCAAAATTAGATCCATTTGAGCTTTATCTAGAATTAAATGAGTTCTTCAGGAAAATCACAGTGCAGCATCACTTTCTAATTAAGAAATAAAGGGGGATTGAGAAATGAGACTGGTAACCAATCGGAGGAAGGAAACTTGGAAGATAGGATAATACCTGTAGACCCAAAGAGAGGTTCATCTAAGTTCTATCCATTACACCATAAAGGATCGCTTATTGAAAAGTTCCAACAACTCCTACTTAAAGAGATGAGATCTATGTCGTGCACAAATATTAAGGCACCTTTACACGCCGCCACTGGGTCTAGCAACCGGTATCAACCGCACATGCACGCGCATGTTTTTGATGGTTGATACCGATCGCCGATGCCGCATGTACACGCCGCCATTGTGTTGTCAACTGAAGGTATTGTGGTTCTCCGGACGTTCCCATAGATCCTACGGATAACTGCCTGTTGAATACCCTCGCCGCTTCACACGCTGCAACCACTAAGGGAATGTGGGCGTAAATCTTTCGCGCCGCAAGTACATAGGCGTGACAGAGTTGTGTATTCTGTGATGCAATAACGTTGATTGGACAACGCAATAGCGTCATGATTGGCCAGCCTGCGCAGGAAGGCTGGATTATGCATGACGCCATTGCAATTGTGGAGTGTGAATGGACAGCTCTTTAAATATGGCGCCCTGTGAAGGGACAGCCAATGGAAGCACAGTAGCCCCCACCAATCATGATGGCTGTGTCACGCCCCTGGGAATTCACTAGGCGACGGTGATTCAATCCCTGTGCCCCGTTTAGACACCACTACCATGGCAATTGTGCCTTTGTGTTGCCTTGGGTTTTTGAACACGGCTCAGAAACAGGTATCCGAGTCAACTGCAGGAAACTCGATCACTTTCCCAATTTACACGCTGCCATTTCGTAGCAATTTCAAGGCAACAGGCACAAAAATCCCCATTGCCATGCAGTTGCTACCACGCAGTGGCGGCGTGTAAAGGTACCTTTAAGGATAATCTAATAGAAGGGGAAAGAAGAGCTATTAAAAACCTACAAGTTAATGAGGATATCATTATTAAAAAAGCAGACAGGGGGTGGGGGTATGGTTATAATGGATAGAGGTTGGTATGTGGAGGAAGGAGAAAGAATTTTAGGCGATGACGAATATTATGAGAAGCTTGAAAAAGATCCGTCAGTAGGTATTTATATTGAATATAATAACATCATAAAGGAATCACATACCAAAAATGTATTAATAAAAAAAAAAAAAAGTTTCTGAATATCCCACAATTCAAGACTCCATATTTTTACTTTATCCCCAAAATTCATAAAAACCCCCATAATCCATCGGGGAAGCCCCATTATATCAGGGGTGAGGTCCATTACTAGTAATCTGTCCCATTACATTGATTTATTTTTGCAAAAGTATGTAATCCAATTAGACTCATATCTAAAAGATTCATCACAGTTAATAATGGAACTTCTGTCATTACCCCCTATGAAAGATTGTGTGTTAGTGACACTAGATGTCATAGCACTATACACCAATATACCCCATGATAGGGGAGTAGAAATGGTCGGACTAAAACTACAAACTGATGATAATATGGGAGAAGAACAGAGGAATTTCATTTTGACAGCTATAAAATTCATGTTGGAGAATAATGTTTTTTCATTTGAAGGGAATCATTACAGACAAACCAAAGGCTGCGCAATGGAGACAAGATTCGCACCCAGTTATGCAAATTTATATATGGGGGGTTCGAGCCCGTCCTCATTGCGCAGCCTGGGCAAAATATGGGAAAGATCAAATATTATCGGACATTTATAGATTATCTCTTCTTGATTTGGGAGGTATCAGAACCCAAAGTTCACAGATTTTTGTTAGATCTGAACAAGAATGACTGTGGGTTACAGTTTTCGGTCCACACATCTAAGACCTCTCTCCAGTATTTGGACCTGCAGGTGCTGGTGGACCAGCTGGGGAGGTTTAGTACATCGACCCACTTCAAGCCTGTGGATGTAAACAGCTACCTCAGGTTTGATAGTGGGAACCTCCCCGGCTCGGTACTAAACATCCCGTATGGCCAGTACTGGAGAGTCCATAAAAAGTGCACCAATAATGAAGATTTTTTAGCAGCTCCTAAAAAAGAGGTTTCGGGAAAAAGGCTACCCCAAAAAATTGCTGGTGGATGCCTATAAAAAAAATAAAGGAAATGACACAGCAATCTTGCATGGAAAAGATGTGTAAGATTAATGAAAATAGGGACAAAGTAGGTTTAGATCGGACAAAGTGAAGTATGGTTACAACCTTTAACCAACAAAGATCTAAAGTGCAGAACTTATTGAGGAAATATTGGTTCATATTGAGTGGGGATCCATTGTTGGCCCGGCACTTACCCATTAAACCAGTGGTTATTTTTAAAAAGAATAAGAACCTAAGGAATTTAGTGGCACCAAGTAACCCCACGTTTAGGAGAGCACCACTTAAAATGGCGGAGAGTAGTGAATGGGGGTGTTATGCATGCCGGACACTGAAATGTTTATCTACTATATAATTGTCTAAGACGTTTTCGTGTCGGACCCCGAAAACGTGCCGTGGATATGTCACTATTGTGACGTCATCACGGCGAAGCATTGGCCGCGTAGCGGCCAATGCGAGGCGTCAGCTGCGCGAGCAATGGCCGCGAGGCCATTGCGAGTCGCTAGCTTTAGTGCGAGCAATGGCCGCGAAGCGGCCATTGCGAGTCGCTGGCCGAAAATAGAACCAGAGGCTCGGCCAGAAAGCTAGCGATTTCCCGGTCAGGTAGCGACTCGCTAGCCTCAGTGGGAACTCGCTAGCTTTGTGGCCGAGCCTCGCGAGTCGCTACCACAGTATATCTCACTATACCTTCTAAGGGGATCATCATCATCATCATCATCATCATCATCATCATCATCATCATCATCGCCGCACAGACCCCTCAATGGCCGCACAGACCCCCCCCCAATGCCCGCACAGACCCCCCCCCAATGGCCGCACAGCCCCCCCCCCTCAATGGCCGCACAGACCCCCCCCTCCCCCCTCAATGGCCGCACAGCCCCCCCCTCCCCCCTCAATGGCCGCACAGCCCCCCCCCCTCAATGTCCCAAAGTCAGCTGTGACCGCCTGGCCCTTGGACACTGGCTGCCATGCACACATCAGCTGGTAGGCTCCCATCACTTACCCACTGAGGACGGATCACTTCCAGCACCTCTTCACATGGCAGTGCTCTGAACTTCTGAATCCTCCTCTCCTCACTCAGACACCTGGCAGGTTCCAGCCTACTCACTCCCAGCTGCAACCCAGTGAGTCAATCAGCACATCTTCACTCACACACAGACCTGACATGTGATTAACCCCCTGTGCACCATTCAGGTTTAGCCCAGCAAAGCACTCCAAAAAGTATTGAACACACCCCAATAAGTATTGAACGCGCCCCAAAAAGTATTGAACGCACCCCAATAAGTATTGAACACACCCCAATAAGTATTGAACGCGTCACAATAAGTATTGAACGCGCCCCAAAAAGTATTGAACACACCCCAATAAGTATTGAACGCGCCCCAAAAAGGATTGAACGCGCCCCAAAAAGTATTGAACACACCCCAATAAGTATTGAACGCCCCCCAAAAAGTATTGAACACGCCCCAAAAAGCATTGAACGCGCCCCAAAAAGCATTGAACGCGCCCCAATAAGTATTGAACGCACCCCAAAAAGCATTGAACCGCCCCAATAAGTATTGGACCCCCCCAAAAAGTATTGGACCCCCCAAAAAAAGTATTGGACTCCCCCAAAAAGTAGCTATCTACTATATAATTGCCGTAGGCATTTTTGTGTCGGACCCCGAAAACGCCGTGGCTATGTCACGCTGTGACGCCACCACGCGCGAGCAATGGCCGCGAAGCGGCCATTGCGAGTCGCTGGCCGAAAATAGAACCAGAGGCCCGGCTACAAAGTTAGCGATTTACCGCTGAGGTAGCGCGAGCAATGGCCGCGAGGCCATTGCGAGTCGCTACCTCAGCTGCCGCATCTGCCGCAACTCCCCCTATACTTTCAATGGGGATCTATTGCGAGTCGCTGTGTAGCGCGAGCAATGGCCGCGAGGCCATTGCGAGTCGCTACACTTGCGGCGCGGTTGCGGTAATCCCCATAGAAAGTATAGGGGGACTTGCGGCAGGTGCGGCAGCGAGTCGCTGGCTGAGTGCGAGCACTTGCGGCGCGGTTGCGGTAATCCCCTTAGAAAGTATAGGGGGACTTGCGGCAGGTGCGGCAAGTGCGGTTTTGCCGCACCTGCCGCAAGTCCCCCTATACTTTCTATGGGGATTACCGCAACCGCGCCGCAGATGCGGTTTTTAAATAAAATAAAATAATTTTAATACAAATAAATTTTCATAAAATAACAAATAATAAATACATTTAATAATAATAAAAATAGTAAAAAAACAAAACAAAATAAATAATAAAATAAAAAATTCCTATCTACTATATTGGATTATTATTTGAAAATCTAAAAAAAAATAAAAATATTCTAGACACCCGATGCATTTGCATCGGGCTCACAGCTAGTCTAATATATACACTGTGTTTTAAATTATTATGCAAATTGGTTTTAAGTGTCATAGGGTTGTTTTTTTTTAATGAAACCCATTGATGGGATTGTGTCTCAGAGTTCTTTGGATCACTGAAATCAATCTCAGATACCTGTGATAATTAGTTTGGCAGGTGAGCCCAATAAAAGGAAAACTGGGTGTTCCACAATATTACGCAGGTCACAGTTTTCAAGTAACATGGGAAAGAAAAAGGATCTCTCTGCTGCCAAAAAGCAACAGATAGTGCACTACCTTGACCAAGTGTTGAAAACATTAGATATTTCACGAAAACGTAAGCGTGATCATCGTACTGTGAAGAGATTTGTGGCTGATTCTGAGCACAGACGTGGTCGTGCAGATAAAGGCAGAATGAGGAAGGTTTCTGCCAGGCAAGTTCATGGATTAAGAGAGCAGCTGCTAAAAAAGCCTTACAAACCAGCAAACAGATATTTGAAGCTGCTGGTGCCTCTGGAGTCCCTCGAACCTCAAGGTGTAGGATCTTTCAAAGGCTTACTGTGGTGCATAAACCTAATATTCGGCCATCCCTAAACAGTGCTCACAAGCAGAAACGGTTGCAGTGGGTCCAGATATACATGAAGAATAATTTTCAACCATTCTTGTTTACTGACGCGTGCCGAGCAACCCTGGAAAGTCCATATGGATGAAGTAGTGGATGGTTGGTGGATAGCCACCATGTCCCAACAAGGCTGCGATGTCAGCAAGGAGGCGGAGGAGTCATGTTTTGGTTTGGAATCATGGGGAAACAGCTGGCAGGCCCCTTTAAGGTTCCTGAAGGTGTGAAAATTATCTCTGCAAAGTATATAGAGTTTCTGACTGAGAACTTTCTTCCATGGTACAAAAAGCAGAAACGTGCCTTCAGGAGAAAAATCATCTTCATGCATGACAATGCACCATCTCGTGCTGCAAAGAATACCTCTGTGTCATTGGCTGCTATGGGCATAAAAGGAGATAACTTCATGGTGTGGCCACCATTTTCCCCTGACGGAACCCTATGTAGAACCTTTGGAGTATAATCAAGCAAAAGATCTATGAGGGTGAGAGGCAGTTCACATCAAAACAGTAGCTCTGGGAGGCTATTCTGATATTATGCAAAGAAATACAAGCAGAAACTCTCCAGAAACTCACAAGTTCAATGGATGCAAGAATTGTGAATGTGAGATCAAAGAAGGGTTCCTATGTTAGCATGTAACTTGGCCTGTTAGGATGTTTTGGAGTTAAATAGCTTTTTATTTCAGTGAATGTGACCTCCTAATGCTGCAAATTCAACAAATGAGCATTTTCAGTTCTTTAAAACATATCAAATGTTTAGAAACTCTACTGTGCATAATAATTTGGAACAGTGCATTTAGAGTTTTTTTTAATTTTTAAGATTATACTGACTGGTATCATTGGGAGGTTTCTTCAATAAAATTCGATGTATACTCTAATGGGTGAGGACATTTATTACACTGACTGTCATTTGCGCTGACCATTTAGGAAATCAGAGAAAAAGAACATTTGCATAATAATTTGGAGCACAGTGTAAAGCTGAATGTGTGTATGTGTGTGTGTATGTCTGGGATTGGCATCTGCACTGTCGCAACTGTTCCCTGATGTTTCGGGGTTGCTTTGCTGCCTCTGGCACTGGACTGCTTGACTGTGTGCATGACATTATGAAGTCTGAAGACTACCAACAAATTTTGCAGCATAATTTAGGGCCCAGGGTGAGAAAGCGGGGTCTCCCTCAGAGGTCATGGGTCTTCCAGTAGGACAATGACCCAAAACACGCTTCAAAAAGCACTAGAAAATGGTTTGAGAAAAAGCACTGGAGACTTCTAAGGTGGCCAGCAATGAGTCCAGACCTGAATCCCATAGAACACCTGTGGAGAGATCTAAAAATGGCAGCTTGGAGAAGGCACCCTTCAAATATCAGGATACCTGGAGCAGTTTGCCAAAGAAGAATGGTCTAAAATTCCAGCAGAGCATTGTAAGAAACTCATTGATGGTTACCGGAAGCAGATGATCACAGTTATTTGGCTAAAGGTTGTGCAACCAAGTATTAATCTGAGGGTGCCAATACTTTTGTCTGGCCCATTTTTGGAGTTTTGTGTAAAATGATCAATGTTTTGCTTTTTGCTTCATTCTCTTGTGTTTTTTCATTGAAGACAAATTAAAGATAATAATACCAAAGAATTTGTGATTGCAATCATTTTCAGGAAGAAACTGAGTATTATCTGACAGAATTGCAGGGGTGTCAATACTTTTGGCCACAACTGTACGTACCAAAAAAGATGAAGCAGGCGGCGCTCAAAAAAAATCTGTTTCACAGACCTTTCTGGCCATGGTGGATTTTTGGCCAAATTCAATGGATGTGTGAAGGGTGCCTAAGGCTGGATTTACACTGCAGATTTTTCATTGATCAGGTTCCATACAGTTTGTGTGTCCAAAACCCAGAACAGGTGTCAATCTTTCAATGATACTTTTTCTCTGGAAGTTCCACTCCTGGTTTTGGTACACAAACAGGATAGAAACTGATCAGGGAAAAAACTGCAGTGTGAAACCAGACTTAGATCGGCTTCACACCACGGCACAATCCGATCCGGGGCTGTCCGGTGGAAACCGGACAGCCCCGGATTGGATTTTGGCCCCATAGTATCCTGTGGGGCCAGATGGAGCCGGATGGCAGCTCTCTGCCATCCGGTTTCCATGTGTCTGGGAGAATCTGGGAAGAATCCGATTTTTCTTACCATACACAAATACGGATCATGCAGCATTTTTGTGTCCGGGAAGAAAACTCCCCAAATTGGATTCTCCCGGATTCTCCCGGATCCAGGGCAATCTGGCACTCCCTAACATGGGAGTCTATGCGCCTGGATTGCCCCCATCCAGGAGGATCTGGGAACCGGACACCTGCTGCTGAAGTTCAGCGTGAGCTACACTGAAGCTCAGCACCAGGGAGCTGTCCCCTGTGAAGCGGTTCAGCAACACTTAGCAGGGGACAGCTGAGCTCTGCAGCATCCGGCTGCACACCAGACCGGAGGGCAGATTTGCCCTCCGACTCTGCGTCCAGATCCGGTCCAGGGCTGTCAGGTTCACCCCTGACAGCCCCGGATCGGATTTCACCATGGTGTGAAGCTGGCCTTAGAAAAGTTTCATGGAAAACCTGGTTCATGCAAAACTGCAGAAACATTTTTGATATTGATCCAATTATTGGATCAAAATCGGCAACGCAAATCAATGGGTCAGTGAAAACTTTTTTACAGCATTCAGTTGCCATCTGTGCTCTATTGGCTTTTCACTAACAGATAGGAGGAAAGGCTTTTTTTTCTCATCAGTTAAAGAACTGATAAACTCTGATCAAACTGATAAAACTAATGACATTTTGATGAAAATCACTTATGAATCTTGGTCTGTTTTTCCCTTACGCTGAAAAAAACTAACATCTGAATGAGGCCAATGTTTTTACAATATTTGTTTTACAGCATTTGACCCATATTCTGTGATTTATTTTATATATACTAAAAATACCTAAATCAAGCTACTTATGAATTAGCAAAAGATTGCTTTCACGTAACGTAAATACCATAGTGATCAAAGATGCCATTATTAAATGCCAAAGTACAGCTCTATTAAGTATCATGTTAAAATGGCTTAAGACTCATGGAGGTTTTATTTCTATATGTCCAGATAGCAATTACAAATGGCCAAAAGACGAGGAGTCATCTTGATGCGAAAAATGCAAAATATTCCCACATGGTGTATATTATGGATAAAAAAGGTTAACCTGGAAATGATACTATCCCAGGTGAAATGGCTAACAGCTATAAAATGGTATGTATAGATTATGTATCATACTGACTACTTTCCTTATGGAAAATATTACTTACCTTCCTTAAAAATACGTTTAAAAAATAGATAATTAAATTATGTGTTAAGTACCTAGAAAAACAAAGATGTACATGTTTCCATCAGACCAACCTGAAGCTTTTGCCTTTGCTAATTATTACAGACAAGCCTCTTTATTGAACCAAATCTTGTTATTGGCATCAGGATGCATGAGCTGTGGCTCTTGTTTAAAATGCACTCATTAGTCGTACAAATCAACCTCGTTGACAGAAAGCTTTGGAATTAAGCATCCTGCGTTACTCATTGGACAAGGAGCAATTTATAATGCCATTAGCAACACTTGCGAAGGTTACAGACATCAAAAATTGTTCAGCCGTAATTATTCTTAATGGATACAAGGAATAAACTGACGTGGGACAGCATTTTCATTAGCTTTCAATCAAGGCTGATAGCTGTGGATAAACGGACGCATGGATTTTTTTTGTTAAACAAGGGGTGGTTATGAAAGATAGAATACAAAACGGTCACGGGAGTGGGATGGAAGAGTCTCGAAAGAGAACTTAACTACAAACTACCTTAATGAGGACTAATTAAAATAAATATATGATAAGAAGGTTGGAGAAGACTTAAGGGCTGCAACTAGAGTTGGCTTTGACTTAAAGGGAATCTGCCACCAGCTTTTTGATATTGCATCTAAAGGTTGCATTATGATGGGCAGGGACCTTATATCAAGTATTATATTACTTACAAAGCTGCTTACCGTACCTCAGTTTTAATAAAAATTTATGTTTTTCTACTGCAATCAGTGCTGAGGGTGGGATTATTCAGAGCTCATGAATATGGAAGAATAAATGGAGCAGGTTTCTATTATATAAAGCCCGAAGCCACTTCCGGCCAAATCCGAAGCCACTTCCGAAGTGTTGTGGTCGGATATTTGGCCAGCTCCACCCGCACAGGGTGGACCAAGATGGCCGCCTTATGCGGGAGGATCGCGGCGAGCCAGCCGATCGTCTCCCGGCTGGCGAGTCGTTGCAGCCACGGTAACTCCGGCACGTAGGTCCATTGCGAGTCTCCCACCCCCCGTGGCCGAAAATAGAATCAAGGGCCCGATCATTTGATACTCAAAGTCGTCCATTATATCTCTATGGGAAGTGAGGCGCTATTCTCATTGGTCGCTGTGTGCTGGCGCCGACCAATCAGAATAGCCCCTCACTTCCGGCTCCAGCAGACAGCGACCAATGAGAATAGCGCCTCACTTCCCATTGGGATATAATGGACGACTTTGAGTTTCAAATCTACTGCTGCAAGTGAGGCGCTATTCTCATTGGTCGCTGTGTGCTGGCGCCGACCAATGAGCATAGCGCCTCACTTCCCATTGAGATACACAGCGGTCTTTAAAGCTGTGCATGGCCGGGCCCTTGGTTCTATTTTCGGCCATGGGTGGCGAGTCGTTGCAGCCGCTGTAACTCCGGCACGTAGGTCCATTGCGAGTCTCCCGCTCTCACTTGAGGAAGACGCAATAGCGTTCAAACATGTTGTGGCGAGGACTCACATTTGTCAATCTACTATATAATTGCCGTAGGCATTTTCGTGTCGGACCCCGAAAACGCCGTGGCTATGTCACGCTGTGACGTCACCACGCGCGAGCAATGGCCGCGAAGCGGCCATTGCGAGTCTTTGGCCGAAAATAGAACCAGAGGCCCGGCTACAAAGTTAGCGATTTACCGCTGAGGTAGCGCGAGCAATGGCCGCGAGGCCATTGCGAGTCGCTACCTCAGCTGCCGCACGTCCCACTATACTTTCAATGGGGATTCATTGCGACTCGCTGTGTAGCGCGAGCAATGGCCGCGAGGCCATTGCGAGTCGCTACACTTGCGGCGCGGTTGTGGTAATCCCCATAGAAAGTATAGGGGGACTTGCGGCAGGTGCGGCAAGTGCGGTTTTGCAGGTGCGGCAAGTGCGGTTTTGAACTTGCAGCAGGTTTGCCCGCGAAAATTCCGTGGCAGACTCTGCTGTTGCTGGGTAGCAACCCATTTTGCCTACCAATCACCATACTCTCCTTTGTCTACCAATCACTATGCTCCCACCTGCCGCAATTTTATAGTGTTTAGTTTAACTTTTCCTCACAAATCATTCCTGCCTTGGTGATCCTGTGGGACGGACGTCGGAAAACCAGTGCTGGAACCTCATCCCTACAAGACATCTTTTTGGGCCAATATAATCGATTAGTAATTATTATTAATTATTAATATTATTATTAGTGTTAATATTAATTATTATTATTAATCGATTATGGCTTGGTGATCCTGTGGGACGGACGTCGGAAGACCAGTGCTGGAACCTCATCCCTTCAAGATCAGCTAAGATATCTTTTTGACTCAATATAATTGATTATTCATTATGATTATTTATTAATATTATTATTATTAGTGTTTATATTAATTATTATTATTAATATATTATTAATATTATTATATATTGATATATTCATAATTATATATCTTTTTGGCTCAATAGAATTGATTATTCATTATGATTATTTATTAATATTATTAGTATTATTGTTAATATTATTATTATTAATCCATTATTAATATTATTATTATATTGATATATTCATTATTATATATATATATATATATTGATATAGATATATATAATATATATATATATATATATATATATATATATATATACATTCTATATATATATATATTATATAGATTAATATATATATATATATATATATATATATATATATATAGATGTCATATTATATATAATGTATATGATTAGTATATATATATTTATGTTTTGTATATTAATCTATATATATCAGCTAAGATATCTTTTTGGCCCAATATAATGGATTATTTATTGATATATTCATTATTATATATATATATATTGATATAGATATATATATAATATATATATATATATATACATTATATAGATTAATATATATATATATATATGTATATGTATATTAATCTATATATATATATATATATTATTATTTTTTTTTTTTTATTTTTTTTTTTTTTACTATTTTGATTATTATTAAATTGATTTCTTATTTGTTATTTTATTTGTATGAAGATTAATTTATTTTATTAAAAAACCGCATCTGCGGCGCGGTTGCAGTAATTCCCATAGAAAGTATAGGGGGACTTGCGGCAGGTGCGGCAAAACCGCACTTGCCGCAAGTCCCCCTATACTTTCTATGGGGATTACCGCAACCGCACCGCTACTTGCACTTGCGGAGCGGTTTGCGGTAATCCTTATGGGGATTACCGCAACCGCGCTGCAAGTGCTCGCACTCAGCCAGCGACTCGCAATGCGGCGCGGTTGCGGTAATCTCTATGGGTATTACCGCAACCACGCCGCAAGTGCTCGCACTTAGTTAGCGACTCGCAATGCGGCGCGGTTGCGGTTATCCTTATGGGGAGTAATCTCTATGGGTATTACCGCAATCGCGCCGCACTCAGCCAGCGACTCGCAATGTGGCGCGGTTGCGGTAATCATTAGGGATTAATCTATATATATCAGCTAAGATATCTTTTTGGGCTAATATAATCGATTATTTATTGATATATTCATAATTATATATATATATTGATATAGATATATATATATATATAGATATAGATATATACATATAGATTAATATTATATATATATATATATATATATATACATGTTATATTACATATATATGTATATGATCAGTATATATATATATATTCTATATTAATCTATATATATATATATATATATATACTAGATGGGTGCCCGATGCACAATGCATCGGGATTCTAGCAGAGCGAGTCTGTGACTCGCAATGGCCGCTTCGCGGCCAATGCTTCGCGCTGCTAAGGCGACTCGCCATGCCCGCTGCGCGGGCATAGCGAGTCGCCTTAGAGCTGCTCGCAATGGCCGCTGCGCGGCCAATGCTTCGTTCGTATCCACATGACGACATTGACTCGCAGCGAGTGCGGTCTCAAAAGGGGCAAAAATCCCATTCGTGATTATATAATAGATATATATATATAATATAAACACATTGTAATAAATTTTAATATATAATATACATAATTTATTTAAGTTAGTAATATAACCGTTACACTTGCCGCGCGGCGGTTGCGGCGCGGTTGCGTTAATCGCCATAGTAACTATAGGGGGACTTGCGGCAGGTGCAGCAAGTGCGGTTTTGCACTTGCGGCAAGTGCGGCTGCCAAACAAAACGTAGCTTTTTGCCTACCAATCACTATACCCCCCCCCCCCCCTGCCCCCATTTTAGTGATTAATAATATGTTGAATCCGCCATTTTATAGTGTTTCCTTTAACTTTTCCTCACAAATTATTCCTGCCTTGGTGATCCTGTGGGACGGACGTCGGAAAACCAGTGCTGGAACCTCAGACCTACAATATCAGCTAAAGATATCTTTTTGGGCCAATATAATTGATTATTTATTGATATATTCATAATTATATATATATATATATATATATATATATATATATATATATATATATATATATATATAGATATATAGATATATAGATATATATAATATGACATATATATCTATATATATATATATTAATCTATATGTATATGATTAGTATATATATATTGTATATTAATGTATATATATAATTTATATATATATATATATATATATATATATATATATATATATATACACATTGTAATTAATTTGTAATATATAATATACATAATTTATTTAAGTTAATAATATATATAATATATTTTTTTATATATTTTTATGATATAATTTATATATAAAAATATATTGTATATACTAAAAATTAACAATATAAATATTACTACTTTGACTATATTGCTATGCAGAATGTATATTGATTGCTTCCTTAAATAATATACTGTAGCTATTATTGCATACATTTTTCTGTATTGTGCTCAATATGAGCTCTGACAAACAAAAAAGCTCTGTTAGAGCTAAGAATGCTGCACGTCAGCGCAAGAAGCGTGCGCAGGAGGATCCGGAAACAAAACATCTCCGTTTGCTTAAGCTCATTGAGGATTTCCATAAAAGAATTGCAAAGGAGTCTGCTGAAGAAAGAAGCAGTCGGTTGGCCAAAAAAGTTGAGGCGGAATGCAAAAGACGCAAAAAGCAAAAGGTGAAGGTGCAAGGAGAACCATCTACCTCTGACATGGCGTGCATATCTGGGTCTCCAACACTTTCTGAAATTCAACTGCCTACAACATCTGGCCGCAAACAACAAAAGGTGAAGGTGCAAGGAGAACCATCTACGTCTGACATGGCGTGCATATCTGTGTCTCCAACACTTTCTGAAACTCAACTGCCTACAACATCTGGCCGTAAACAACAAAAGGTGAAGGTGCAAGGAAAACCATCTACCTCTGATATGGCGTCCATATCTGTGTCTCCAACACTTTTGGAAACTCAACTGCCTACAACATCTGGCACGGGTAAAGTGAAGGGCAAATGTTCTTCTAAAACAAGAACAGACAAGATTGCTTCTGCCTTGACAAGACACAAATTGGCTAAAGTTAAACGTTTACAAATTATGTCACCTCCCTCAAAACAACGCCGTTTGGCCCATTTGGCTGCTTCACAGCGTCAACTACGCCAAAAAAAAAACCTCCGTAAGAAGTCTCCAGTCACTACTTCTTTTGTTGGATGTCTTGACAGTTCTACACAGCAACGCCTTATTTATGTAGGCATCTACAAAAAAGGTCATCTGTTGCTCACTTCACCTACGTCATCAATCCCTATTGGCTTTACTGATGACGATACCGGTATTTTAGAACATACCTGTGGGCCCATGAATGTGTTATGTCAACATTGTGAAGCACAACATTTTGAGGCTGAAAGGCCATCTGATGGACAGTTCTCCCTTTGTTGTCACAAGGGCAAAGTTAAGGTACCATTACCTCAGTACCCTGAGCTCTTCACTACTTTACTGAAAGGAGACAGCCCATATAGTAAAAATCTCATGGAGAATATCAGGAGCATTAATAGTTCCTTTGCATTTGCTTCTATGGGTGCAAGTGTTTCTCAACCACCTGGACACGGTCCGTACTGTTTCCGGATTCACGGCCAAATTTACCATAGAACTGGAACTCTCCACCCCGCTGAAGGTCAAGTTCCAGCATATGCACAGCTGTATATTTTGGATAGTGCTACTGCTACTGAACAACGCCTACAGTCTACAGAAAATCTCAAGTGTAATCCAGCCTTGATGAGAATTATTGCTGAGCAATTGGAAGGTATTAATCCCTTTGTTTCAGCTTATAAAATGTTACGGCAAGTGGAGGAAGAGGAAGAACAGAAAGCATTTGAACATGGCACAAATATGCCTAATATCATCATGGCAATTAAACAAGACAGAGAGCAAGACCCAAGACGGTATAACAACCCTACTGTCCATGAAGTCGCAGTCATCTTTGAAAATGCTGATGGAGAGCCACCATTTAATAGAGACATTTTAATACATCTAAAACCAGACCCAAATAATCTGTTGGCCCCAGAACACAGCAAATAAGCATTTTACACAGTAATTTGGATGCATTACTGTATCCATTGTTTTTCCCTCATGGAGAGCAAGGGTGGCATGAAGCACTTATGCAGCAAGGCCAAAATGCTCGCAGGGTGACACAGCTGCAGTATTACTGTTATTTGCTGTCAGTACGGACAGAATTCAATCCTGTCCTTAATGGAGGTAAACTGACCCAGCAGTACTTGGTGGATGCCTATGTTAAGATCGAGGCGAATCGTTTAAATTTTATACGACAACACCAGAAGGATTTGAAGGTAGAAGATTATTGTCTACTTCAAGAACATTTGCTGAGAAAATCCGTAGAAAAAGGAATCCCCATTGGCAAGACGGTAATTTTACCATCTTCCTTTGAGGGAAGTCCCCGAAACATGCAGCAGAGGTATCAAGATGCCATGGCGATTGTAACTAAATTTGGAAGACCAGATCTTTTTATAACGATGACCTGTAATCCAAAATGGAGTGAAATTGCAACCAATTTACAGCCATGGCAGCGTGCAGAACATCGACCGGATTTAGTGGCACGTGTATTCAGGATTAAACTTGAAGCCCTTTTGAAAGATATTAATTGTGGATTATTTGGTAAGGTTTGTGCTATGGTTCATGTGATAGAATTTCAAAATCGAGGCTTACCACATGCTCACATTCTAATTATTCTGGATGCCAACTCAAAACTAAGAACTGAGGTGGAAGTGGACAATACTGTTTGGGCTGAAATTCCTGATCCATTACATTACCCTGTGCTCCATCAAATTGTCATGCAACACATGATCCATGGCCCCTGTGGACAACACAATCCCAATTCTCCATGTATGGAGAATGGAAAGTGTAAAAAAGCTTTTCCCAAAAAGTTTCAAACAAAAACTGTTATACCTGAGGATGCATATCCAAGTTATCAAAGAAACGAAGGACCTTCTTTTCAACACCATTCCAAGATGATTGATAATTCTTGGGTGGTTCCATATAACCCTTTCCTTCTATTAAAATATAAGTGCCATATCAATGTGGAAGTATGTGCTTCCATTCAGAGCGTAAAATACCTCTTCAAATATGTGTACAAAGGTCATGACAAAGCCAATGTGGAAATTTGTGAAACCAACATCAGACACGATGAAACTCATAAATTCATGGATTCCAGATATGTCAGTGCACCAGAGGCAGCTTGGCGAATCTTTGCTTTCCAAATGCATAGACAATCTCACAGCATTATTCGTCTTGCAGTACATCTGCCTCATTCACAATCACTTTTTTTTCACGAGGGTGATTCTGCGGACAACATCAGTTATTCAATGGACAGACAATCAACACTCATGGCCTACTTTACCCTCAATGAGAATGATCCCAATGCTCGGGAGTACTTATATCGTCAAATTCCGGAGCATTATGTTTGGAAAGAAGGTGCATGGGAAGTTAGAAGGAGAGGAGGTGCTTCAGTCATTGGTAGACTCTACACTGTTAGTATTCAAGAACAAGAACGTTATTTTTTAAGGCTGTTGTTACTCCATGTTAAAGGAGCTACAAGTTTTGACAACCTTAAGACTGTTAAGGAAGTCACATACTCCACTTTTAAAGAGGCGGCATTAGCCCATGGATTGCTCTTCGATGACACTGTTTGGAGAAAAACTCTATTGGATGCCTGTGTTCTCAATATGCCTGCACAGCTCCGTGACATGTTTGCATATATATGTGTCTTTGGTCCTCCTAATCATCCCCTGGAGTTGTGGCAAGAATTTAAACAACACTTCGTTCAAGATTACTGTCATGTCTACCACCCCGACACTGATGATTGTGAGCATTGTGAAGGATACGCCATGACTGATGTTGAACATGTTTTAAAATTTCATGCTAAACATTTTAATGAATTTAATCTGCCACACCCAAAAAGAAAACCACACATTCGTCCTCAATACAACAAAGAAGAAGAGTTAGTAAGAGCACATGAAATGAAAGTCACCTTAAATGATCAACAACGTTTGGCCTATACTGCAATCCATAAAGCTTTAGAGGATACAAGTGATAAGGCAAAGTGCTTTTTCCTTGATGGTCCCGGTGGAAGTGGGAAAACCTATCTCTATCATCTATTGATTCATGAACTGAGAGGAGAAGGAGAAGTTGTCTCACCTGCAGCCAGTACAGGGATTGCTGCTAATCTATTGCAAGGAGGAAGAACTATCCATTCACTGTATGGCATACCAATACCAATTAATGAGACATCCGTTTCAAGAATCAAAAATGATACTGATGCGGCCCAACATTTGAAGACTACCAAACTCTTCATCATCGATGAGTCTACTATGTTGTCAAAATACGCTTTGCATGTAATTGATCAATTATTACGGGATGTCATGACAACTGATGTCTCCAAGAAAAATAAATTACCCTTTGGAGGGAAAGTCATTGTTCTGGGAGGAGACTTTCGGCAGTGTCTTCCTATCATCTCTCATGGAACAAGGACAGATGTCGTAGAGAGCTGCATTAAATATTCACGACAATGGCAGCTTTTCAATCAATTGCCGCTCATTAACAACATGCGCTCCATTGATCCTGATTATAGCAATTGGTTAATTCAATTGGGAAATGGAGAATTGTCCAATGATTACAACCTTGGTGATGATGTCATTGAGATCCCCAAGACATGATCTGCACTGGCTCTTTAATCTTGGATATATTTGGTGAAAACATTGTCATTGATGTGAATAATGACGAAAGTATTCAGAATGCTGCATCACATGCCATTCTTTGTCCCAAAAATGACGCTGTGGATTTGATCAATTCAAAAGTTATGGATTGTATTCCTGGTGAATACATTGAATATTTGAGCCACGATTCCATTGATCCAGATGAGACAGAAAATCCCGAACAATATCCCGTGGAATTTCTAAATTCTCTAACACCAACAGGAATGCCTTCTCATCTCCTGAAACTAAAAGTTGGTACAATTATAATGCTTTTGCGTAATTTTAACAGCAGAAAAGGACTTTGCAATGGGACTCGGATGATTATTATTGCTTTGTTTGACAACTTGATACAAGCAAAAGTAATTTCTGGCTCGGATGAAGGAAATGTAGTCTTCATTCCAAGAATTGATCTCTGTCCATCAGAGACTGGATTGCCTTTCAAACTAAGACGTCGGCAATTTCCCGTGAAGCCTGCCTTTGCCATGACTATAAATAAATCCCAAGGACAAACTTTGGAGAAAGTGGGGATTTATTTGCCAGAACCTGTTTTTGGTCATGGACAATTATCTGTGGCTTTCTCACGTGTGAAGAGACGATGCAATGTGAAGGTGAAAGTGGTGGATTCATGCATTCAAGGCAAATTGGTGCCTAACTGTGAGAAAGTCTTCACCAAAAATATTGTCTATCGGAATATTTTGGGATGAACTTTTGCATATTTTATAGTTTTTACCTTTTCTATTTTAAAAAAAAAAAAAAAAATTAGTTTAGTCTTTTCAATTTCAGTTTTTTATGTGCATAGTTTATACAATGTTTGTGGAAAAACACATTACAGATTTCATTGGAGATGTGTATCATTCTGATTTTCTCACAGGGTGATAGAAACCACTATTTAAAGCTCCAGTACTCTACGTGCTGAGAGATTTGATTCTTATTCTTTAAAGGGAGAGGTTTTTGTGAACAGCTAAGAGACGGGTGGGATGGCTGTTCACACACATCTCATTAGTAAGGTGTGTTCCACATGTTTAGATAGATAGGGACAAACATAAATTATTAATTAGATTCTACCACGACATTTTTCTTACATTTTTTCACTTTGTTGAGGAATATACTAAATGATAATAATTGATCATGAAGGACTCACCAACAACATACTTGCTGTAATTTTCATAATTGCATATATGTAATTTGTACTTAACTTGCGGTTTGTGCAGACAACATAGTTGCGGCACTGTCATCCACAACAACTGCAGTCACCTGTGGTTAGTTAGTGGATGCATCTTATGCACCTGCTGAAGCTATGTTAACTCCATTTACCGTAGGTTAACTACAAGTTTTTTTGTTATTGTATGGATATTGCTGCAAGTCTGTACTTGGTAACTCCTTCTGTATCAATTTACAAAATTTTATTATTTATATCACAATCCTCAAAAAATGTAAGAAAAATCCAGCTATTCAAAATATCTAAATTATATCAATTCGGATTTAGTTAGAGTAGGTCCCACCAGGTGTAAGGGCATCTTGACGCGATTGGTGGGCTGACACAAACTGGCTGATACACACATTAGTACTGTTAATTCATCAATTCAAAAAATTGACATATTAAGAAGTATTGCTACTTTGTGTTCTAAGACCCTTACAACATAATAGTTCAATTTTCCTTAAATGATATCAACCATACAAATATATGTAGTTGGTGTAAAGATGTCATTGGAATAATTGGATTATTATTTGAAAATATAAAAAAAAAAAAAAAAATATTCTAGACACCCGATGCATTTGCATCGGGCAAACAGCTAGTATTCAATAAAGACCTAAAGGTAATACTAATCAGTGCAGTGTCCTTGTATAGCGCTCATAATCTAAATACCACCATTTCTGCATTGTTCCTTACCTTATCCTCCCTATGGGGAGTGTGGTGGAAGAGAGCAGCTTTGTACACAAGGACCTGGCTGACACAATAGACACGTGATTGATCACGGGACCCGGAGAAGCGAGCTGGAGCTGGGCGCTCATTCTGGAACCAGGAACCGGCGAGCAAAGGTCTCGGATCCCTTCCTCACCACTGAGCCTACTATCTGGTTGTGCAGAGACGGCACAACCAGACAAGGTGAGTGAGGAATTAATATAACGGAGATTCTGCCTTTAGCAAACAGTGTGGCGCAACCGAATTTTTATTTTACATTGAGATGTAATGGACGACTTTGAGTTTCAAATTTACAGCTATAAGTGAGCCGCTATTCTCATTGGTCGGCGCCAGCACACAGCGACCAATGAGAATAGCGCCTCACTTCCCATTGAGATATAATGGACGACTTTGAGTTTCAAATTTACTGCTGGAAGTGAGGCGCTATTCTCATTGGTCGGCGCCAGCACACAGCGACCAATGACAATAGCGCCTCACTTCCCATTGAGATATAATGGACGACTTTGAGTTTCAAATTTACCGTTGCAAGTGAGGCGCTATTCTCATTGGTCGCTGTGTGCTGGCGCCGACCAATGAGCATAGCGCCTCACTTCCCATTGAGATACACAGCGGTCTTTACAGCTGTGCATGGCCGGGCCCTTGGTTCTATTTTCGGCCATGGGTGGCGAGTCGTTGCAGCCGCGGTAACTCCGGCACGTAGGTCCATTGCGAGTCTCCCGTCCCCCGTGGCCGAAAATAGAACCAAGGGCCCGGCCATGCACAGCTCTAAAGACCGCTGTGTATCTCAATGGGAAGTGAGGTGCTATGCTCATTGGTCGGCGCCAGCACACAGCGACCAATGAGAATAGCGCCTCACTTCCAGCGGTAAATTTGAAACTCAAAGTCGTCCATTATATCTCAATGGGAAGTGAGGCGCTATTCTCATTGGTCGCTGTGTGCTGGCGCCGACCAATGAGAATAGCGCCTCACTTCCAGCAGTAAATTTGAAACTCAAAGTCGTCCATTATATCTCAATGGGAAGTGAGGCGCTATTCTCATTGGTCGCTGTGTGCTGGCGCTGACCAATGAGAATAGCGCCTCACTTCCCATTGAGATATAATGTACGACTTTGAGTTTCAAATTTACCGCTGTAAGTGAGGCACTATTCTCATTGGTCGGCACCAGCACACAGCGACCAATGAGAATAGCGCCTCACTTCCCATTGAGATATAATGGACAACTTTGATTTTCAAATTTACCGCTGGAAGTGAGGCGCTATTCTCATTGGTCGGTGCCAGCACACAGCGACCAATGAGAATAGCGCCTCACTTCCCATTGAGATATAATGGAGGACTTTGAGTTTCAAATTTACCGCTGTAAGTGAGGCGCTATTCTCATTGGTCGGCGCCAGCACACAGCGACCAATGAGAATAGCGCCTCACTTCCCATTGAGATGCATGGAGGACTTTGAGTTTCAAATTTACTCAAAGTCAAACTCAAAGTCCTCCATTTTTCTCAATGGCCAGTGAGGCGCTTCCCTCATTGTACTCATGACAGTAGCAACATTAACCCCTTACATTCCGTTTTATCTGTAATTTCTATAACACAGTGTGTAGTTGTACTGCCACTGCAAAGTTAACCCCTTATATACCATTTCTGCCTTAACTCCATACTTTGTAGTCTCTATTATTACTGCCAGTAGGAACATTAACCCCTTATATTCCATTATTGTTGTTATTTCTATTACACAGTGTATAGTTGTAATGACACTGCGAAATTAACCCATTATATACCAGTTCAGCATTAAGTGCATATTTGGTAGTGTTTATAACTACTGCCACTGGTACATTAACCCCTTGAACACCATTTTGGATATAATTTACAGCACTGAGTCTGTTGTGGGAGTGCCTGTGGGACATTAACTCCTTCAATAACATTTTTGATATCATTATAAGTTCCTACTCTGTTATAGTCCTGTTAGTCAGACATTAACTCTTTCTACACCTCCACTAGATTGCTACCCTCACAGTTCTGCCTACATCGCCTACTTAGTCATATATCTGGTGTTTAAGTCTATTATTTAAAACGCTTGAAAAAATTATATACACATTCTAGACTCCCGATTCTTTAGAATCGGGCTCACAGCTAGTACTAGAATAATTGTTTCATTAGTAGGAGACTATCAAAACTATAGCAAGCAGCCCTGGAAGTGACACATCACTGGAATTTGGATCTCATTCTCTAGATAATGCTGCTCTCAGTTGTGCACATAGTGTAAAGAAAAAAGGAAATAAGGCAAATTGGACATAATTTCACACAAAATCCCCAAAATGAGCCCGAAAACTTTTTTTTGGCACCCTCATCTTGATATTTGGCTGCATACCCTTTGGAATAGATAACTGTAATCAATCACTTCCTATAACTATCAACAAAATTCTTACATCTCTCAACTGGAATTTTGGACAACTCTTTGCAAACTGCTCTAGGTCTCTTATATTTTGAAGGATGCCTTCTCCCAACAGCATTTTGAAGATCTCTCCACAAGTGTTCAATAGGATTTAGATTCAGACTCATTGCTGGACAGTTCAAAATTCTCTAGTGCTTTGCTTCCATCCATGTCAGGCCTGTTTCACATCTATGCGCTCCATGCGCTACGCTGCCCTGGCTGCCCTGCGCCAGCGCAAATGCAAGCGCAGGGGCATTTAGGGCCTGGGGCAGCCTATTACATGGAGCGCATACATGCCCTCATTAGCGCTCAGATGCGCTCAGTGCCCCCATTATCTTCTATGGCCGAGCACAGCTGAGCGCACGCTCTGTATACTCAGAAGCACAAGTGAAACTGGCAGAGCGCACGGCGCATGTGCTGGCTCTGACGCTCCCGGAAACGCCTCAATAGGGCATTTTCGAGTGCAACAAGACCAGGCGCATGCGCCGTGCGCTCTGCCAGTTTCACTTGCACTTCTCACTGGCAGAGCGCGCGCTCAGCTTTGCTCGGCCATAGGAGATAATGGGGGCACCGAGCGCAGCTGAGCGCTAATGAGGGCATGTATGCGCTCCATGTGCTAGGCTGCCCCAGGCCTTAAATGCCCCTGCGCTTGCATTTGCGCTGGCGCAGGGCAGCCAGGGCAGTGTAGCGCATGGAGCGCATAGATGTGAAACAGGCCTCATGGTTTGTAGGTGTGATAAAGTGAAGTGTAATGCATAGATGTAAAGGGGCTGTTAATGTGTAACGTAGTATAGTGCATAGTAATGTAGTGTTTATGTAGGGAAGTAATTGAAGCTGTGTTGAAAATAATGTAGATGAAAAGCTTAGTTTGTCCAGGAACACTCTACAAAGATAGACAGAGTTAATGTTAGGATTTGCCCACAAAGGGAGACTAGGGACTTGATTTCCTGGTTCAAATTTAGTAGTTGTGTAGTGGCAGCAGAGAGAAAACATGTAGAGAAGATTTGTGAGTAGACTGCCTCAATATGCAGAGTGCTGCAGAGGCAGAAACACTTAAGGTAACAGAGGGGACTCCTATGAGGCAATCTTGTGAAAAGTGCAGACACAGTGTTGTCCAGCATAAACGGGGACTTTTAGAGAGAAGGAGGCACCCGGATGAAAGATACTGAAACAGGGGCATTGGCTCTAAGAGCACCTCTAGAAAAAGTAGCAAAGCAGGGCCAGACATATAGTATAGGTAAAAGCAAAATTACTGCTCACCATAGGGCCCAGGAAAAAGACTTGGATCTAAGCACCCAATGGCAGTACTTCATAGAAAAAAGGAAATTGATCCAGCTTCTTCATGCAAATTATGAATATTTTATTTTCTAGATACCATTACAAAAAATATTTTAAGAGGACAATTCATGAAACGTCCGTGGGTTAATAGGTTGTAAACGTCTTGTTATTTTGAGCAAGGGAACATCATCTTTTGAAGAAGATTTGTATCTTTGCGAGTGTTTGATATTTTTGAACAAGTTTGGTTTTCAGATGGTTCTAATCTAGTGATGAGCGAGTATGCTCGGCGCTACTCGGTACTCGCACGAGTATCTCGGTACTCGGGGTGCCCGGCGAGCACCGAGTACTGCCGAGATGCTCGGACCGCTCGGTAATAAATAGCGATCTGAGACACATACACTGCTCCCTTCAGTGCACACAGTGAGCTGGCACCATACAGGGAGCAGATTAATTGATAGGATCCCTCTGGGGGCCACAGCAAGGTGTGATATGCTGCGGCGATTTGAAAAAGCCCACCCTCCCGCCCTTTTCCGGAATTACTGGTTTTATAACCGGAAGTCTGTGGGCGGAGCCTGTCACTCATTGACTTACATTGGGCTCGGTGCTCTGGCCGAGTACAAGAGTATCTTGAGATGCTCGGCCAGAGCACCGAGCACCCGAGCATTTTACTGCTCGCTCATCACTATTCTAATCCTCTCTGTCTGTTCTCCATGCTTAGTGTGGCACACACAGACACATGATGCAAAGAGTGATTGAACTTCACCCCTTTTTCATCTGGTTTCAGTTGTGATTTTCATGTAGCCCACGCCTGTTACTTGCCACAGATGAATTTAAATGAGTATCCCATGCTTGAAACAAAGTTAATTACCCACAATTTTGGAAATATGCCAACAATTTTGTCAAGACCATTTTTGGGACTTCATGTGAAATTTTGCCTAATTTTGCCTTTTTCTCTCAATTTTGTTTTTGTGTTGTTCCAATTCACATGCAATAAATGCCTATGACAACACATGTCCAATTGCAATAATTTTATAGGAGAAATACTTCTTTTCCAGGAACAATTACAATGGTCCCAACACTTTCGGCCATGATTGTATTTTTCATATAAAGTAAAGTAATTACCGTATATACTCGCGTATAAGCCGAGTTTTTCAGCCCAAAAATTGGGCTGAAAAGTACCCCCCTCGGCTCATACGCGAGTCAGTGACGGCAGCCATACAGCCCCACAGCAGCCCCAGCATCCCCAGTAATGCAGGCCCCCCCCCCATGCTCCGGTCACCTGTAAAGCAAATTATACTTATCACTGTCCCGCTGTCCGCGCCCGCCGCTGCCGTCCGCGATCCTCCATCTTTATTCGTCTTCTTCCTGTTTCCTGTGTTCGTCGCAGGGAATGACGTCATTCCCGGCGCCGAACACAGGAAATAGGAAGAAGACGCATGAAGATGGAGGATCGCGGATGGCAGCGGCGGGTGCGGACAGCGGGACAGTGATAAGTATAATTTGCTTTACAGGTGACAGGAGCATGGGGGGGGGCCCTGCATTACTGGGGATGCTGTATACTACCACTGGGGCTGCTATATACTACCACTGGGGCTGTATACTACACTGGGGCTGTATATACTACTGGGGCTGCCTGTATACTACCACTGGGGCTGTATATACTACTGGGGCTGCCTGTATACTACCACTGGGGCTGTATATACTACTGGGGCTGCCTGTATACTACCACTGGGGCTGTATATACTACTGGGGCTGCCTGTATACTACCACTGGGGCTGTATATACTACTGGGGCTGCCTGTATACTACCACTGGGGCTGTATATACTACTGGGGCTGCCTGTATACTACCACTGGGGCTGTATATACTACTGGGGCTGCCTGTATACTACCACTGGGGCTGTATATACTACTGGGGCTGCTGAATACTACCACTGGGGCTGTATATACCACTGGGGCTGTATATACTACTGGGGCTGCGTGTATACTACCACTGGGGCTGTATATACTACTGGGGCTGCGTGTATACTACCACTGGGGCTGTATATACTACTGGGGCTGTATATACTACTGGGGCTACGTATATACTACCACTGGGGCTGTATATACTACTAGGGCTGTATATACTACTGGGGCTGCGTGTATACTACCACTGGGGCTGTATATACCACTGGGGCTGCTGCTGTATATACCACTGGGGCTGCTGCTGTATACTACCACTGGAGCTGCTGTATATACCTCTGGGGCTGCTGTATACCACACTGCTGGGGGCTGTATACCTGTGCTGGGGTCCACCCTCAGCTTATACACGAGTCAATAGATTTTCCCAGGTTTTGGGGGCAAAAGTAGGGGGGTCAGCTTATACACGGGTCGGCTTATACACGAGTATATACGGTACACAGTGGCCTATTATCTTATTATGGATGCTATTGAGTCACATTTACTTGGATTGTTGGACTTTATTCCTTTCTTTTGGATGCCTAACTACAGTAATGCTGGTTACTAAAAATCACATATTGCTTCATTTGATCAAGTGAATCTACTATTTGAGATGGGGGCATGTGGTATTCAGACAATGTATAAGTGTTAAAAGATTTTCTTCAGTGCTGCAGGATCTTAAATAGCTAAATACTCCATTAGAAAACTCCTAATGGTACCTTTATACGCCGCTATGGAAGGTTAGAAACAACCGGGTGTCTCACGTGCACGAGCACGTTCCAACGGTTGCAAGCGGTACCCGATACCGCCTTTACATGCCGCTACAAGGTGCTCTACAAAAGGTTTAATCTATCTCTGGAGGCACCGCCGGGTGCCACAAGTTACCTTCTGTAGAGCACCGTCCCTCATTTACACGCCGCTACAGAAGGTAATATGGGAGGATCTGGGGCAGCAGGGACAACACATAGGCGTGCCAGAGTTGTGGATTACGAGACGCTCGTATGATGATTGGACAATGCAATAGCATCATGATTGGCCAGGCAGCGCAGGAAGGCTGGCTAATACATGATGCTATTGCAATTGTGTAGTGTGACTTAAATATGCCGCCCTTTGCAGCGACAACCAATTGTAACGCAGGAGCTTCCACCAATGATCGCTGAAGGGGGGTGGTTTCCCGGAGGCTGTGTCACACCCCAGGTAGTTAACTAGGTGACGAAAAAACCTACCTGTACCTCATTTACACACCGCTACCATCGGGCTGAAACCAACCTGTTTTAGAGCACTGCTCTGAAACAGGTGTCGGCAGTGACGGGTGGCAACAACCTAGTTTACACGCCACTACCTCGGGTTGTTTTGACGGTGTAAGATACATTTGTCTCCGACACCCGGTTGTTTCCAACCTTTTGTAGCGGCGTGTAAAGGTACCATTAGAGTTTGTAATTTTTTTCAGTTCTCTAACTTAATCGCCCTCTTTAGTCTTATGGCAACGGAGTCCTTAATTTGTAAGATACATTGGTGGCATGAATTCTGTTATTCTATCCCTAAAGTAAACTATTATTGTATAGGTTCATATCAACAAAATTATCATATGTTAGAAATGAAAATAATATTTTGCAATCTAGAACATTATGAACTTCTTGGAAAAGGACACTTTTTAGGGTATATGCCCACAAGACGTTTTTACAGCGTTTTTGTTGCAGTTTCTGCATGCAGTTTACCATTGTTTTTATGGTAATGTTTGCTAATTTGATCCTGGGGTTGGGATTCCCAGCAAAACAAATGTGTTTCACAGAAACTCTGTGCCCACACATTGGTTTTGCAAGTGTCAAGAACTGTCAAATCCTTCCGGTTTCGGATGGGAGAGAATTGACATGTTCTATTTTTCCTCCAGTTTTGCTGCAGACAACATAAAATACGCAGTAAAAAATGCACAAAAAAAGCACAAAAAGCACGCAAAAAACGCGATAAAAACGCAGGACCTGAATACAGCAAACTTGCTGGCAATGACTCTAGGATACTTGAAACCAGGACTGGTTTTGCTGCGTTCAGGACTGCTGTAAAAACGTCCTGTGGGCAGGGCCGTATTATCCATTAGGCACTTGTGGGGGCCAGCATTAAGGCTTATTTTTTCTTAAAAAAAAAAAATATATATATATATACGTCACCCCCCTTTGCCGGACTAAGTAACAAAACCAGCATATTTTTATGGGGGGGAAAATGCGAGGTGTCAGCGCGCTGCAGGGGCAGGAGGAGCAGTATACACCCCTATGTATACAGGGTGATGGAGAATGTACCTGTACTACCTGATGCTTGAGCACAACAGGACCTGCAGTGATGTCATGCTCATGTGACCGGAGCTGAGTTTTGCTGGCAGGAAGAAATACCGTTGAATCAGAATGTCAACAAATGTGGAGCTGGGACCGAATACTCAAGGTACATAGAAAGTGGGGGGAGATGCAGGGGACATGAGGGGGCGCAGAGGATATGGGGAGGAGCAAAGAACCTGGGGGGTGCAGAGGATATGGGGGGTGCAAAAGACATGAGGGGGGTGCAAAGGACATGAGGGGGCACAGAGGATATGGGGAGGTGCAAATGACCTGCGGGATGCAGAGGATATGAGGGAGTGCAAAGGACCTGGTGGTGCAGAGAATATAAGGGGGTGCAGAGGACCTGGGGAGTGAAGACGACATGGGGGATGCAGAGGACATGAGGGTGTGCAAAGGACATGGGGGTGCAGAGTATATGGGAAGGTGCAGAGGATCTGGGGGGTGCAGAGGATATGTGTCGAGCCCATTGGGACGGGGTACTCGGTACCGGACCGGGTCTTCTACTGGGGATGGCACGGGTGGTCCTGGTCCGGACCGTGTCCCTGGCCTGGCAGTGAAAAGGGAATATTTACAAGGGATAATGTCAGTCATGACGCCACCCACGGTTTGTGGTCAGTAGTAGGGACCACTGCTGCTGCAGAACCTCCGGGGATGATATAATGGCAGCTAAGATGGAATAGTTCTCTGCGGGTAGAACTAGGTTCTCCGGGACAGTGATGATGACGTTTAAAGTGTAGGGTATGATGCTGGCTGGTGCTGGGTGCAGTGCACTTACTGTCCTGAATCAGGAGGGAGGGAGTCAGAATCAGGGTTCACCGTGTTTACTTCTTAACCTTCTCCGTTCAGTTCCAGTTCCAGTTCCAGTTCACAGTCACAGTTTACAGTCTTTACACGGGCATAACTCTCCCCTCCGGGTTCCTTTACTCCCTGAAGCCAGGTTGTTCCTTTTTTATGACCTCTCACTCGTTCTCTGTCCTTTCCAGGCTCTGATTCTCTCTCTCACTTCGTTGTGCGTGTCTCCGGACAGTATGGCGGTGGCTCGGGCCCCTGTGGGTCCTCCGGGTTATCACTGAGCTGCCTGTCCTTTGGGGTGGGAACCCTAACGTGTAGCTAGAGTCCCCCGTCGGTTGTCTGGGGATTCCGGGTGAAGCAACGGTCCCCTTTAGATCCGACACTCTACTGTCAGCCTAGCCTCCAATAGTCCTCCTGGGTGAGGCTCTACCAGGCTCTCTCTAACCGTGTCTTTGGGTTCAATAGGAGGGCTACTCCGCCTGCAGTCTGCCATCTCAGCCGTGTTTCTAGGATCCAGTATCACTGGCCCTATCGTCCCTCACACTCCTGGGGTGCTGGCTCCGGATAGGCTTTCCCTCTGTGACTCGCACTGGCTCTCCAGATTCTGCGCTCCTTACACCCCACTCTTCCAGGACATGTGCTTCTGTCTTTGCTGCTCAGCCTACACCGGCCTACTGACTCCTTTCTCCTCCCCGTGCTCTATATCTACCCTCTGTCACCTGACTTACGTGTTGGCCCACCCACTGTCTCTAAACCCACCACCCCTTGCCTGCCTAGAGTTCCAAGGCTCCGGGTTGGGTGCTGCCCTCTACTGGTATGTGGGTTGTGTGGGCTGTGAGGGTGTTGGTGTTCAACTGTCTTTCCTACCTTCCTGACTGCGGTTCCCTTTGTGGCCTCCTGGACGCAGGGGCGCCACATATGGAGGGGGTGGAAAGGACATGGGGGGTTCAGAGGATATAGGAACATGCAGAGGACCTGGCAGGGGTGCAGAGGACATGTGTGGGTGCAGAGGTTATAGTGCTGTGGAAAGGATCTGCGGAGTGCAGAGAATATAAGGGGGTACAGAGGACCTGGGGGGTGCAGTGAACATGGGGGGTGCGAAGACATGGGGGGTGCAGAGGACATGAGGGTGTGCAGAGGATATGGAAAGGTGCAGAGGACCTGGGGGTGCAGAGAATATGAGGGGTGCAGAGGATACGGGGAAGGATGGAAAGGACATGGGGGGTTCAGAGGATATAGGAATGTGCAGAGGACCTGTGGGGGTGCGGAGGACATGAGGGGGTGCAGAGATATGGGAAGGTGCAGAGGATATGAGGGAGTGCAGAGGACAAGAGGGGGATGCAGAGGACATGAGGGTGCAGAGGACATGAGGGTGTGCAGGGAACATGGGGGGTGCAGAGATCATAAGGGGTAGTAGGGGACATGAGGGGGTGCAGAGGACATGAGGGGATGCAGAGGACATGAGGCGGTGCAGAGGATATGAGGGGGTGCAGAGGATATGGGAAGGTGCAGAGGATATGGTGGTGCAGAGGACATGAGGGGGTTGCAAAGCACATAAGGGGGGTGCAGAGGACATGAGGGGGGTACAGAGGACATGAGGGGGGTGCAGAGGACATGAGAGTGCAGAGTACATGGGGGATGCAGAGGACATAAGGGGGTGTAGAGGATATAAGGAGGTGCATAGGTCATGAGGGGGTGCAGAGGACATGAAGGGGTGCATATGACATGAGAGTGCGGAGGACATGAGGCGGTGCAGAGGACATGACGGAGTGAAGAGGATATGGAGAGTGCAGAGGACATGAGGGGGTGCAGAGGATATGGTGAGTGCAGAGGACCATGGGGAAGGTGCAGAGAACATGAGGGGGTGCAGAGGACATGAGGGGATGCAGAGGACATGAGGGGGTGCAGAGGACCTGAGGGGGTGCAGAGGACATGAGAGGGTGCAGAGGACATGAGGGGGTGCAGAGGACATGGGGGGGTGCAGAGGACATGGGGGGTGCATGCTATGCAGGGGGTATGGAGGGTGCAGGCTGTGAAGGGGGCATGGAGGGTGCAGGCTGTGCAGAGGGCATGGAGGGTGCAGGCTGTGCAGAGGGCATGGAGGGTGCAGATTGTGCAGAGGTCTTGGATGGTGCAGGCTGTGCAGAGGGCATGGGTGGTTGTGCAGGCTGTGCAGAGGGCATGGGGGACTGTGCAGGCTGTGCAGAGGGCATGGGGGGTTGTGCAGGCTGTGCAGAGGTCATGGGGGTTGTGTAGGCTGTGCAGAGGGCATGGGGGTTATGCAGGCTGTGCAGAAGGAATGGGGGGTTGTGCAGGCTGTGCAGAGGGCAAGGGGGTTGTGCAGGCTGTGCAGAGGGCATGGGGGGTTGCGCAGGCTGTGCGGAGCACATGGGGGTGCAGGCTGTGCAGGGGACTTGGAGGTTGCAGGCTGTGCAGTGAGATGGAAGTGCAGGGTGTTTAAGATAGAGCACCATAATGTAGGTGAAGATGAGGGAGAAATGAAGTGCTCCACAGTGGAGCTGAAGATGTGAATATCTTTTGCCTCTAGATTGTGTAGGGGAATTCACTCAGTATACAGTGAGGTCACAGTATGGGAGGCAGTGTACGAAAGTAAGCAATGTGAGGACACAGTATGGGGGAAGCAGCATACGAGGGACATAGTATGAGGGAAGCAGCATACGAGGGACAATGTGAGGGATGGAGAGGGGCATGGTGGATGTGGACAGAGTGGAGGCCATAGTTCCTATCACAGCTACATTGTGTAGTTTGGACAGTGTATAAGCCATGGTTCTTAAGGAGGAATTATTTGACAAATATTGTTCTTAAAGAAAGACAGTACGACGGCCATACTTTATGGGGAACAGATAGTGTTATAGTATTTAAGGGGGAAAGTATGAAAGCAATATTTTATAGGAAGGGACAGTGTGGGGGTCACTTTTTGGGGAGGGAGCACAGCGGGGCAAGTATTTATTCAGGTGCACAGTATGTGTGGATATTTTTTATTTAGGTACAATAGTAATGACAGTGTTATTTTTTAAGGGAATCGTGTTGGCATGTGCCTCAGAAGACCAGAGAAGAGGGACATCTGCAGAGACGAGCTGTGGATGTCCAAAGTCCTCATAGTGTCTGGTCACGAGAGAGATGAAAATAAAGATGATACTTATCAGAGAAGATTTCACCCAATAAGGTACCCGGATCTAATTGTGGACAATTGCTGCCTCCCGATTGTATGAAGCTGATCGGCTGTTATTGTGTTATGGTGACTGCAGACTTGTTAATTCACATAGTGTGCGCATTGTGTGATGTTCAGATACTCCTATACTCTGTAATGTGAAATACAGACAGCACATGCCAACCGTGGGCTGCATATGTTTCGTCCGACCTATAAACTTGTCTTGGTCCTTTTCCGTGATACAGTGAAAAAAAGAAAAATAGACATATCTCTGAGTTTTTGATGGACAAATAAACTTGATGTCTCCTTGAAGAACATGGACATCTGAATGGGGCCTTAGGGTACCATCACACTTGGCAACGCACCAGCGATCCCGACAATGAAACTACCTGGTAGGGATCGCCGGTGCATCGCTGTTGGGATCGCTGGTGAGATGTCAAACATTCAAATCTCACCAGTGACGCAGCAACGATCCGGAATGATACGGAGGTCGTTGGGACCCTGTTTCTATGACCTGTAGTATTGAGGTCGTTGGTCGTTGTCCCTGTCAAACACACCGATGCATGCTGCCCAGCGGGACCCCAACAATCATAAAATGGTCCAGGCGACTCTGACACGACAAGCAATATCACAGCAGGGGCCTGGTCACTGCTAAGTGTCAAACATAGTGAGATCGTTGGCAAGGTCGCTGTTGCATCGCCAAACTTGTGACTTAGCAGCGATCTCACTAGCGATCTCGCTTAGTGTGACGGGGGCTTTAGTCTAACTTGGTTAGGGGGCGTGATCACTTATAGTGCCTATGGCACCATGAAGGCCAAATATGGCCCTGCCTGTGGGCACATGCCCTTAACTTCCTAACCACCTTGCCTGTTTTCACCTTCCTGTCCAGGCCATTTTTTGCAATTCTGACCAGTGTCACTTTATAAGGTTATGACTCTGGAACATTTTGACCTTCCTGACCAGGCCATTTTTTGCAATTCTGACCAGTGTCACTTTATAAGGTTATGACTCTGGAACGCTTCAACAGATCTCAGTGATTTTGAGACTTCTTTTGTGACATATGTTACTTCACGATAGTGGTAAATTTAGGATGATAGTTTTTGCATTTATTTGTAAACATATTGGAAATTTGATGAAAATTTAGAAAATTTGGCAATTTTCAAACTTTAAAATGTTATGCCCTTTAACCAGAGTTATATCATACAAAATAGATAATAATATTTACCAAATGTCTACTTTATATCATCACAATTTTTGAAACATAATTAGTTTTGATTACAAAGTTAGAAGGGTTAAAAGTAAAAATCATGGGGGGCGTGGCTTGCGCATGGCGGGATGGGAAGCAGCATTCCCTAGCTCCGCTGACCCGAGCCCCTTCGCCACAAGAATACCGCCACAGACACCCTCCAAACTATATGGGGAAGAGCAGGAAGACCCAAGGCACCCCTGGAAGCGAGGAGACCGGCTCACAAGGCCCCATTGTCCGCTCTGGAATGGGAGCCCCAGCAGAGACAAGCGCTTCCAAGATGGCGCAGGCTCCACAACAACAACATAACACAGGGAGAGCTGAGCGCGGGAGTAACCGCTTCTTGGAGCTCGGAGGAATGCAGGAGGACGACGATACCCCATCAGACGTGCTGGAGGGAGCATCAAGGGATGAGATAAGTACCTACCTAAAAAATTTACCCACCAAACGCGACCTAGAAAGGTTTGCATGCAGGCTGGAAGCCTCCTACAAATCAGAGGTGCAGGCCCTAAAAACGGAGTTCACCTCCAGGGTGGAGGAGGTAGAGCAGACCCAAGAAACTGTACTAGATGAACTGCAGGCACAACAGGCCCTTCTAGCTGCGCACTCATCCCTTATTGAAGAACTCCTCTATAACCAAGGGGACTCAGAAAACCGTAACAGACGCAATAATGTCAGGATAAAGGGTGTACCAGAGTCCATTTCCCCTATTGATTTACCACAGACAGTCCAGACATTGCTTAAACAGATCATGGGAGACCCGGACGGCCCACACATTGAAATGGACAGAGTCCACAGGGCCCTGGCTCCCAGACCATCCCCAGAGGCCAGGCCCCGTGACATAATCTGCAGGATTCATTTTTATTCAGTCAAAGAGTCCATAATGCAAGCTGCCAGACAGCAGGGGGAGATAATATTTCTTGATGTGCCAGTATTTCTCCTGCCTGATCTCGCTCGCCGCACTCTATTGCAGAGACGTGGTCTCAAGCCCCTTCTCTCACTACTGAAAGAAAAAGACATAACATACAGATGGGGCTTTCCCTTTCAATTGGTGGCGACAAAGGGAGGTAAATCTGCCTCTTTCAGAAAAATTGGGGACTTGGCAGCTTTCTGCAAGGCTCTGGACATCCCGGAGGTTGCCCTCCCTGATTGGCCAAGAATTCCGCACCTGCCTCCACCACCCTCCAGATGGCAGGGAGTGAGGCGCCACACTCCACCCAGGGGCTCTCACAACTGAAGGGTACAGGACACATGAAGCGACATCCCCATTGGAGAGCCTGGGCTTATTTCACTCCTATGTTTCAGAAGTCACAAGTCGACCGTTGTCACAGTTTCTCTTCAAATTGAAATATTGGAACTTCATTGTAGACCTCATATACAGGGACCCTCCCAACATCTGATTGACAACCCTTCTCCCCCAAGTGATCCGCCCCACGAACTTTTTCCTTGCATTTTGAATAACCAACATACTTACTCCCCCTTGCCTTCCCTTCCTTCCCACCCCCATCCCCACTGGGTCTTTGTTAAAGGAGGAACAGTTCCTTTCGTTGAATTTTACTAAAGTTACTGTATGAGGTTGTAAGAGATATCTAACTAAACGTGATGTTATCATAGTCTGAGTTACACTGCACTGTAAATATAGGTATTCTGTTATAAAATTTGAGATAACTGGCGAGGGGGCGAAGGAGCGGGGGACCCTAGCTTTGGACTTCCACTCGCCCCCTCTTCGTGCTGGACACCATGGTTTGTCCATTACTGCACAAGATAAGGCGCTATAAGTGCCTAGAATCTAACATACTGTGTTTCACCACCTTCTGGGTTACAATTACATCTGTTTTCTCTTTCTTTGTCTTTTTCTTTTCCTTTCTTTCCCTCCCTCCCGACCTCCCTCTCCTCCTCCCTTGCCGAGCGGAGCGTCCCGTTACCATAATTATGATGTTATATACATGAGCGATGGCTGATTTTACTTGTTGTTCCTTCAATGCAAAGGGACTAAATACGCCCGAAAAAAGACGCCAGATCCTCTACTCCTTTAACAAACAAAAAATTCAAACTGTAATGATACAAGAGACACACTTTCGCATTGATAAAATACCGAAATGTGAGACGAGAGACTACCCAGTATGGTATCATAGCTCCAATCCAGACTCCAAATCCCGTGGGGTATCTATCGCTTTCCACAGGACATGCACCCCGAGGATTATAGAGGAAGCGATAGACCCAATGGGACGTTACATTTTCTTGAAAGTATCTTGGCAAACAGACGTATTCGTGTTGGCTAACATTTATTATCCCAACAGGAAACAGGGACGTTTTGGGGCACAGACCCGCAGAAAACTCGAGGATTTTGCAGGATCGACACCATCATACTGGGGGGCGATTTCAACTTCCCTATTAATCCATCGATGGACGTCTCGTCGGGTAAGTCACATCTATCTGGGCCGTCTCTCCGCCACCTTGCCAAACAATGGGAGGACATGCGCTTGACAGACATATGGCGTGTCCTGAACCCAGATACCAAAGATTACACCTTTTACTCTCCTGTGTACTCACAATACAGCAGAATAGACAGATTTCATGTCTTCCACTCTCTCCTGGACAGAGGGGTCTGGGCGCAGATCGGGCATATTATTTGGTCGGATCACGTCCCCATACTCTTCTCAATGCAGATTAGCCCGAAAATTCAAAACCAGAGTACACTTAGCGACTAAATGAAAACCTGTTAAAAGACCCCACATGCCATGCCGATGTGGCTTCTGCCATTCGAAATTTCAATCTTGACCATGAACGTGACGAGACCTCTCCCCCTTTAAAATGGGAAGCCATGAAATGTGTAATAAGGGGCATACTTATATCACGCCTAAAAAAACTTCGGAGTCAAGAAATTAAGGCTCTCCTGCTTCAAATAAACTCCTTAGAAGCAAAACATAAACAACATCCAGAACCAGTTGTGTACTCTGACCTATCAACAACACGACACAAATTATTATCCATTTTAGATCAGAAGGGGAGAGCCTTTCGGGACAGAATACGCTCCAGATACTATATGCTGGGAAAGACAAGTGGAAGCTTATTAGCCAAAACGTTGCACCCTAGACACACTCAAACTTTTATACCTCACATTAAGAATGCTAAGGGGGGATGGTCCATAAGACCTCAGACATATTATCAAGGTTTCGCCAATTCTACACGTCTTTCTACCAGCTGAATGGCCATTACGATGCAATGGCACCCGAACATTTCAGCAGGAAGGTAGAAGAATATCTCAAAAATTGCGGTATGCCATCCTTTCCGAAAGAGTCTGTTGACCAACTCTCCGCAGACTTTACTCTATCGGAACTTGAGGAAGGGCTTGAACAGATGAAGGTTGGCAAGAGTCCAGGCTCGGATGGATTTACAGCCATGTTCTACAAACAATTCTCTGATATTTTAAATCCAACTCTTCTCAATGTATGCAACGCAGTTTCGAGAGGCGGGGCATTTCCTAAGCAGGCATTGACGGCCCACGTGGTGGTTCTACCCAAGCCAGGCAAAGACACTTCGACATGTGGGAATTATAGACCAATATCCCTAATTAACCTAGATATTAAGCTCTACGCCAAATTGATAGCGGATAGGATAAAACACCTCCTTCCCGGAGTAATAGATGCTGATCAGGTGGGTTTTGTCCCTGGTTGCTATAGCCAGGGACAACACCATTAGGTCTTTGGCAATAGTGGACGCTGCTAGGCGAAGGGGGATCCCCATGTGCATCCTGTCACTAGATGCAGAAAAGGCGTTCGACAGGGTGCACTGGGGGTTCACGTTTGCAGTGCTCCGACATACAGGCCTTGATGAGGTGATGCTCCGACGCATTGGGGCACTTTACACTTGCCCCTCGGCCAGGATCAGGATCAATGGATCTTTATCGGAGGCATTCTCCATTAAAAACGGGACCCGCCAGGGCTGTCCTCTATCACCTTTACTGTACATACTATATATGGAGGCACACGCTTGTGCCCTTCGGGCGAATCCGTCTGTCCGGGGCCTGGCCGTGGGGACTAAAGATCACAAACTGGCCCTTTTCGCCGATGATCTGTTATTATACATATCTAACCCCCTGATCAGCATCCCAAATGCTTTAACTGAGCTATCCATTTTTGGTCACCTCAGTAATTTCAAGGTTAATGCATCTAAATCGGAATTTCTGAATATCTCCCTCCCAGGGGTTCTAATGGAATTATTGAGGCAGGATTTCCCATTCGAGTGGCGCAAAGATTATATAACTTATTTAGGGATTAAGTTACCAAAAAACCCCAACCAATTATATGAGCTAAACTACGTCACATTATTATCAAGAATCGAGTCGGATTTGAATAAATGGAATAAGCTTGCCCTGACAAGGCTGGGGAGAATCCACTCTATACGTATGGACGTCTTGCCTCGTTTACTGTATATCTACTAGACGGTGCCCATTCGCTTGCCAGCCGCCTTTTTCTCCAGATTGAAAACCTTGATAATAAGATATATATGGTCCCATGTTCACCCCAGACTTTCTCTTCCTTTGTTACACAAGAAAATAAATAAAGGGGGTTTGGGCCTTCTGTCTTCACCCTTTATCACTACGCAGCTATTGATAGGTGCATATTGGATTTGTTTTGCTCCGGGGAGTGGAAGCGTTGGGTGGAAGTGGAAATGGGAGGACAGGAGGACATTCTTCTATCATTGATATGGTCACCCGGCACCATACGCGCCAGGGATCCCTCCTTTTTAATTAGCCAAATCCACAGCTCATTTCTGATCCAGACTAAGACTCTGCAAATGACATCTCACCCTGGACCTCTCACTCCACTATACGGAAACTCCTCCTTCCCAATAGATCCCGGTGAACCCTCATTTTTGAATATCGCAAGACAATCATACCCCACACTTGGGGATTTTGTTTCCCAGGGGGGGATTAAGCCCCTTTCTGTGATCTACCCATCGGGCCCTGCACCCGGGGGAGCTTGGCTTACTCATACCAGACTTAAAAACTACATCAAAACATTACCCTTGGAAGAGATTACACGCCCCCTCCTGGGGTTTGAACAATTATGCATAAGTAGAACCCACGTCCCACATGCCATCTCTACATTATATCGCATCATGACAGACCACCTCAACAGATCTGGGTCCAGACCCACCAGGTTTTGGGGAATCTGGGAAAGAGACTTGGGACTAAAGTTATGTACCTCAGAATGGGAAAAAATACATCTTCTCACATACAAATCATCATCAACAGCATTGTCACAGGAGAGAAATTACAAGGTGGTGGCGAGGTGGTACAGATGCCCTGCAGACGTTCATGCGATATTTCCTACAGCTTCGGACAGGTGCTGGCGCTGCGAGCGTGATGTTGGCACCTTCATACACATATGGTGGGAGTGCCCTTTAATAGTCCCCTTCTGGAGGGAAGTCAACGCACTTTATAACAGAGTTATGTCCAATGACATGAAACTCTCAGCGGATCTTGCCTTATTAAACAGAACATCCATGTCTATATCGAAATTTAAAAAAGATTTGCTTAGATATTTTTTAACGTCCGCAAGACGTTTAATACCTAGGTGGTGGAAGCGTACTAGACGCCCATCCAGAGTTGAACTGGTATCAGAACTCAATGATGTTTGCAGATTGGAGGAACTGGCGTCTCAGTCCCTTCCAAGTCCGGCCGAAGCTGATAGACACTGTACCTTATGGGCTCCTGGATCATGTACAGGGAATCACAGGATTTGAAGGATTGGTTTAAACCAGTGGGATGATAGTTGACCGCCCTCTAGATAGGCTCCAATACAAGATTTGAGATGAGGTTGAAATTATATCAGGCTTGAGAGGACGTCACGCTCGGTTCCCCACCCTACCCCTACTCTTTTTCCCTTTTTTTTTTCTTTCTATTCTACTCTATTTTTCTACCTCTTACTAGAAATGTTATTTTTTTAAAAATGCACTCGGACGAGTGTATACTGTAATACAAGATTGTGTATTCCTGGTTTTAAGAGAAGATTTGATTTAGTGATAGTGATGGATATATTTCCCACGGAGATGTATTGGCGTCTTCAAGTGGGAACTCATGAGTAATATTACTCTCAATATAAAATAGTAGGACCCATATCATTTGGAAGAAGATTTAAAAAAAAAACGAATGACTCTAATCCTACTTTAGTCTAGTCTATAAGTATTTTTGAAAAATGTAAAATTTTCTGCGTCCTATCTTTGTACAATTACAGTTGTATCTTGTTTTCTCTCTTTATTTGGATTGCAAATAAACATTGATTTAACCAAAAGTAAAAATCATCAATTTCCCAATTTTCCAACAAAAGTTACAAAACCCTTTTTTTGGACTACATCACATTTAAAGTGACGTTAATGGGTCTATATGAGCAGAAAATACTCAATCATGACGCTGTTCTAAAAACTACACCTGTCAACTTGTTGAAAACCACATCCAAGAAGATTACAGTAACTCTTCAGGTGCTTCACAGGAACTAAAGCAATGTAGAAGGAAAAAATTAAATTGTTACTTTCTTACGCAAACATTTTTCTTTAGCCTCAAATTTTGCTTATTTACAAGGTTAAAAGGAGAAAATGCACTTTATGATTTATTGTGCTATTTCTCATGAGTACACTGATGCCCCATATTTGGTGGAAAACTACTATTTAGGCACATGGCAGGGTACAGAAGGGAAGAAGAAACATTTAACTTTTGAAGCAAAGAATTGGCTGGAATCATTAGTGAATGCCTTATCATATTTGAAGAGCCCCTGATGTTCCTAAACAGAGGAAAGTGAATCATGTTTTTCAGAGATGTACACTTAATTCCCGATGTAAGCACTCACTGTAGAGTGCAGAATTAAGATAAGCCAAGCCTTATGTTGATCTTTGAGAGGCAGAATAAACAAATAAACAGAAGTTGAAAAATTGGATTTATTACTATTTTTTGCACCATTCACCTTGCGGTATAAATGATTAGATGGCTTTTTTCTGGAGGTCAGTATGATTACAATACAAGATTTATATAATTTTTTTTTAGTTTGAATAACTATCACAGTGTTATAGAAGGGTTAATATTTTTCTGTAACCATTCTTTATATATTCTTTAATATTTTTGCTTATTGAATGATACAGGTAGACTTATTAGCATCTTAGAACATTTTGTTTATACTTAGTCTAGTCATAGTCTATAGTCAATGTTTATATATTTTGTTATCTCCTATGCAATGCTCCACATTGTTCAGGATGTTCTAAGATCTAGACAAATCTGTATTAAGGGTAACTCTACTCCATATCTATATAGTATATAAAGCTGAGTGTATATATTTATGTATGAATGTGCATTGCCCTGCCCACTCCACATAGCCATACCCACTTTGCAGCCAGCATCTCCACATATCCCTTCCTCCTCCACATAGCCCCACCCCTTGGACTACATGGATGGGTGGAGATATGAAAGTGTGGGGTTATTCATTGGGCAATATGAAAGGGATGGGACTACCAGGAGGGTGGGGCTATTTGTAGGGGGCAGAGCTATGAAGAGACAGAGCTACTGCGATGGGTGAGGGGCTATGTTATATACACATATACATAAATTACCACGTATGGGTGATATTGCCACATATGCATTATGTTACTATATATGAGCATTATAACGATATATGGGTGCTAGAACTGGGCAACACCAGGTTCTACAGCTAGAAAATATATATATATATATATATATAATATAAAGCTGAATGTGTGTATGTGTGTTTGTGTGTGTGTATGTATGTATGTATATCTGGGATTGGTATCTACACCGTCGCAACTACAGCCACAAAATTTTGCACAGTCACACGTCTGGACCCCGAGAGCGTCATAGGCTATGTTGTGAGGCAAATTTTAACCCTGCGCGTTCCAGTTCACCAAACAATTTTGCCCCTATCTACATAATGGAGAAAAAGTGAAAGGAATAGTATTGGAGGAAAATCGACAGCTGCCAGCTACAGCCACAAAATTTTGCACAGTCACACGTCTGGACTCCGAGAAAGTCATAGGCTATGTTGTGAGGAGAAATTTTAACCCCGTGCATTCCAATTCACCAAACAATTTTGCCCCTATCTACATAATGACGAAAAAGTAACAGTTACCAGTTGACAGTTGTGAATGAGAGGGGCTTAATGACCGCGCCAAAGACTAACAGCATATACCAGCATATAGTCACTAAGGTGGGGCTCTGACATGGAATATTCACCAGGCATAGGGACATGTATACACACCACACGCACATAAAGAGTAACAGCAAGTGTATAGTCACTAAGGTGCAGCCCCAACATTGGATACTCAGCACGCACCCGAACACACACACACCACAAAGAGACACACACAACACAGAGACACACACTCACACACCCCATGGGCACACACACACACCCTATAGCGACACATGCACTCACCCCACAGGGACACACACACCACGAAGAGACACACACAACACAGAGACATTCACATGCACCACACAGACCCCCCCACAGGGACACACACACATACCCACCCTATAGGGACACATGCACTCACCCCACAGGGACACACACATACCATAAAGAGACACACACAACACAGAGACACATACACCACACAGACCCCCCCCCCCACAGGGACACACACATACACACCCTATAGGGACACATGCACTCACTCCACAGGGGCACACACACTACAAAAAGACACACACAACACAGAGACACACACACCACACAGACCCCCCCACAGGGACACAAACATACACATCCTATAGGGACACATGCACTCACTCCACAGGGACACACACACACACTACAAAAAGACACACACAACACAGAGACACACACACCACACAGACCCCCCCCACAGGGACACACACACATACACACCCTATAGGGACACATGCACTCACCCCACAGGAGCACAAACACCACAGGGACATACACACATACACACCCCACAGGGACACACACACCACACAGACAGACACAGATGTGCACAAATTGCCTCACACAGCCCGCCTCATACGTGTGCTATCTTTAATTTCCAAAAATAACCATCTGATTAAAAACAGCCAATGTGCAACACATGTGCCATATAGGGAATTAAGGCAGATGTCAGTCACATGAGCTGTCTATTATGTGTATGTGTGAGGTAACATATACTGCCCGGCCGGGAGGAGGGTTTACTCTTGGCTGGAGATTTATTAGGCTGCCTATAGCAACCAATCACAGCTCAGCTTCTGTTTTCCTACAGTTCAATTCTATTTTGTTATAGCTAACAGCAGTTATTTATTAACCCGGGCGTAGCCGGGTACTACAGCTAGTATATATATACATATATATATATATATATATATATATATATATAAACTCTTCTTGAGCTTTGTTGTGTGTTTCATGAATTTATCAGGGCTCTCTGAGAACAATGCCTACACCGGTCACTCATCTCCCTGTTTCTGATCAATTTTGCAGCTTGAAATACTGAGCCAGGCATTGTCCCATGTATCCATAATGCACAATGCTAAAAATTTTAACTCTGGGGAAGAAATGGCACTTTTCCTGGTGCCTACCCTAATTTGAGTTTTTTTGGCAGCTTTAGGACCCCTTTGAAGATGTTTTCTATGCCCTTGATTTTGTCTCCCATTGATATCAAAAGGGTTCAGATGTTTGACAAACAGATTGGCGAACACATGCCAATTCGGCGAACCAAACCGAACCAAACACAAACTTCAAAAGGATTGCTTATCTCTAGCTATATTAAGAAATTTCTTTAGGTTTTGTAATCACAGCTATTTCACATAAATTAAAAGGTAATCTGTCACATGTATTTTGCCACATATTCTGAGAGTAATAAAATGTAGGAATAGACACAGTGATTCCAGAAATGCGTGATTTATTGTGCTGATTGCTGTAGTTTTGATAACATTGAAGCTAGTGATGGGCGAATCCTACATTACTCGGACTCGCTTGACTCTACCGAGTCCGAGCCCGGGACTCGCTACTCGTAGCGAGTCTAGCGAGTCCAATGTTAATGAATGGGGAAGCGAATAATAGCGAGTAATGTGTGATTTAAAAATCGCATATGTGTGTCGGAAAGCGCTCGCATTGCCGTGTCGGAAGCCCCACTGGCAACTGTATTTTGCTGCTGTCTCCGAGGCCAAAGTCGCATGTGTTGGAGGCGAGGCAAGCGACTTTCTGTAGGCGTCACTTACTGGCGGGTTAAGTGTGTGCTAACACTTGACAGTGAAGCACTACACTATTCCCTGAAAAAATTAGAAAGTGCGCACAGCCACCGAGATGGAGTTTGGTGTTGCTGCAGGCGTCACTTACTGGCGGGTTAAGTGTGTGCTAACACTTGACAGTGAAGCACTACACTATTCCCTGAAAAAATTAGAAAGTGCGCACAGCCACCGAGATGGAGTTTGGTGTTGCTGCAGGCGTCACTTACTGGCGGGTTAAGTGTGTGCTAACACTTGACAGTGAAGCACTACACTATTCCCTGAAAAAATTAGAAAGTGCGCACAGCCACCGAGATGGAGTTTGGTGTTGCTGCAGGCGTCACTTACTGGCGGGTTAAGTGTGTGCTAACACTTGACAGTGAAGCACTACACTATTCCCTGAAAAAATTAGAAAGTGCGCACAGCCACCGAGATGGAGTTTGGTGTTGCTGCAGGCGTCACTTACTGGCGGGTTAAGTGTGTGCTAACACTTGACAGTGAAGCACTACACTATTCCCTGAAAAAATTAGAAAGTGCGCACAGCCACCGAGATGGAGTTTGGTGTTGCTGCAGGCGTCACTTACTGGCGGGTTAAGTGTGTGCTAACACTTGACAGTGAAGCACTACACTATTCCCTGAAAAAATTAGAAAGTGCGCACAGCCACCGAGATGGAGTTTGGTGTTGCTGTAGGCGTCACTTACTGGCGGGTTAAGTGTGTGCTAACACTTGGCAGTGAAGCAGCACACTATTCCCTGAAAAAAATTATTAAGTGCGCACAATTAGTCGCAGAAGTAGGTGGCGTACATGCTATTTGCAGCTAGGAGAGCAGCAACGCACTGTTCTGCCACAGACAAAATAACGCTGAAGGGGTTTTTAGGACCAAAAATCTATCAGCTGGCAAAAAATTGTAAATAGTACCTCAGCTAAGCCTCTCACTTCAGCTATTAGAACAGCTGAGTGAGTAAGCGAAGCTATGAGGTCGCTCCTGTGAACACTGTAAAGGCTGCAGCTCCCTGCTTCCCTGCCTGCCTACAGTGTCACAGTACACAGTACTCCTCTGTCCTCCTGCTAGCTCTCACAAGAGCTGTTTGGGGTTAATATAAGGAATCTTGAAGTTCCCTACACTCACTGACAATCCCTATGATCTGCTCCAGAATCTACCTCACCCTGTTCTAGCTCAGATCTTCAGAGAAATGTGCTCAAAATGGCGGTGGCAAGGCTTATATACAGCCTTGCCTGTCATCGATGACATAGCCATCACGATGGACAGAAGCCAATCATAGTAATGCCACAAGAAGAGGGCTGTGGCATTACTGAATAAGATTGGCTAACATCCTTGTCCATCTTCACAAGTTTGTCTGACCTAACACGCTAGGCTGTCTCGGAAGATTTGTCGGAACATAACAGATTCTGTATTCGCGAGTCCCGAATACAGAATACAGGACTCGGATTCGTAGACTCGCTAGGATTCGCTAGGAGTCGCTACGACTCGCTCGGAATCGCTACTTACAGCGGGTATCCGTGAAGCGGTGCCATTCTCTAAACGATTTGGGGGAGATTCAACCTACATAGCGATGTGATATAGCGAGTCTCGCTAGTAAAACTAGGATTCCCATTTACTTGCATTGGACTCGCTACTTTGCGAGTCCTCGCTGGGAAACTCGCCGAGTAGCGAGTCCTGCGAGTCCCTTACTACTCGCCGAGTAACGAGTCCTAGCGAGTAGATTCGCCCATCACTAATTGAAGCTTTATCATCTGGAGATCATCACTAGAGGACTAGTAGACCTGATGTCAGGTAGTCCAAGTATGCTCCTAATACTCGTTGGCTGCTTTCTGCCTATGCACAGTATATACAAAAAGCATCCAAATAGTGGTTTGGGCAGAGTTATATGGAGCTAAGCATTTAGAGAACTAGTAGATCGGCTGCAGGTAAACAGTGATTTTATCAAAACAGTAGCATCGTGAAAAGTAAGAGACACATTGCTTTAATCAGGATTTCTGCCCATACATCATGCTACTATCAAATTGGGTAACAAAAATTGGTGATAGATTCCCTTTAAGTGCATATGCAGATAAATACAGAATAAACTATACATTTCTAAACTTTTTATTTCCTACTCATCTTTCCTCTGCCCCGACCTGATTACTTCTGTACTAACTACCTGTCACACTTCTGGGGGTAGGCGTCCTAGAGTGGACCCACTGGGTCATGGTACCGAACTCCTCTGGGTGTGCTTGTCCTAGTTTAGCCAACCCCTATACAGGGATTGTCAGTGGCATGCCCAGGGAGGTGGCTAATAGGGTTAGCCTATACTACGGTAAGGCCAAACAGGGTAGGAGCCACCAGAGCCCGGGGTCAGGAGAGCTGGAACAGGTTCTACCAGAGAAGAGCACAAGGTGGGCCTGCCTACCAGTCAGAGAAGCAGAAGCATAATAACACAATAATCAGGCACCTCCCAGCAGTGGAGGTGGCCTGATTTACCGGAGGACGGACAGCTATTAGTCAAGGGGAGTGTCAGGTTCAGCTGTGCCAGCCCCTAGATTCACAAAGGAGGAGCGTGGCCGCGCCTAGTGCACCGCTGATTAGATTCATGACTCCGGCCATTGTGGTGTGCTGATATGTGAGCCCGGTGGTCAGCAGACAGAAAAAGGACCCGGTGATAGCTCCAAGACACAGCACAGCTGGATGCTGGATGCCCGATCGGTAGAGGAGCAGAGGATGCAGCCCCAGGAGTGGTGAGCTGGGGAACATTGCCAGGGGACCTAATACTACCTAATTATCTATCATTTTTATAAAAAAGCCAGTAAATCTTGAAAAACTTCATGTCAGTTTTTATTTCATTATCTGATATAATGATTACTCTCTAGTGATTTCTCTTTTAAATTCTGAACTTGTACATAGAAATGAGATTACATAGTAGTACCAATTGTTTCCATAGTATTCAATGTACAGTAGATTTAAACTTTAATTAGTAAAATATATCATAAATAATTTATGATCTTCATTCATGAAGTCAATATGCTGTGCTGTTTTATCTGAATTAATGATCTTATGTTTAACTCTCACAGTGACCTCTTAAAACAGCAGCCAGGGACTCAAGTGGTTAAGCCACAACTAGCAATAGATACACCATATCACCTCTCTTCCACTTCTGGTTACAAACCTACTTTCTTTCTATATCGCAAATGTCTACGTTCTGGAAATCCAACCCTCGGCCCCTTATCTTCTACGTTTTCCAACCATTACTCTTCCATCACCCTTACGTCTGTGCTCAGATTAGGACTTTCCCTGATAAACGCCTCCTATCTTGGCCAATTATTCACTTATGCCGGTGAGCCAAAAGGCTATAGGAATCAGTAGTTCTATCGGAGCAGGAGAAGCCAGCTGCAATACATTTCTACTACACCAAACTGAATATTTAAACGCTGCAATATCTCAAGCCATTAACTAATATTTCCTTTGCTTGCTGAAGTGTTTCAAACTTTCCCCCTCCTTAAGAAACAAGATTATGTGTTAAACCGAGCATTGGCTTCAATTTTACGTCTCAAGGTGTTGAGAACTGGATTTGATTGCATTGATTTGAGCGGGCTACAGAAGCAATGAGAGCTGTTACTGATGTCCATCGCTAATCGTGTGTTCTGAATATGAACTAAATAAGATGATATGATGCACAGACGTGCATTACAAAGTATCTGCAAACTCTCATCAAGTTTTACCTGTCTGGCCAATCTAATGTGAAGTAACCTTAATAAGTAAATATGAAAATGTTTTTACCAAAACCCTACTAAAATCATAAAATACATTGACATGAATCATTGACTAAACATTGTGCTGGGTCTATTAGCTCTGCTTTATTAAAAAGAATATCAAAGTTATTATTAATACCTCATTATGTAAATGTAAGTGTGCCCAAGGTGGTACTCATGGATGGAGTCCTGCTGTTCTCGCCCCAGAACACTACAGACAATATTGGGATGTGTGTGTTTTTGTTTCGTAGGGATACATTAAGAAGGAATGCCCAATGCTTATCTTTACCTTCTCAGGATGGTACCTCTTTGTTCAGTGTCAATTGTAGGAATTCCACCAGATACTTTGAACATGTCATTTTCGTTACTTGCAGAAACCTTTAAACACAGCTTTTCACAAAGCATTGTTTTTCCGCTTTTCATTCTAATATAGGCTGGCTCTTCAGCATCTTAATGTACTCAATCTTAGAGGCTGCCACAGAATCAGAGGTTGGTTGCTAATTCATTATAGCAGTAATTAGTCATAATGGCCCAGGTCTAATGCTATTACTGTTCATTAGTGATGGGCGAGAAAGCTCGCTGGTACTTGATGTTCGCCCGAGCATCCCTGTACTCGAGATGCTCGGCGCTCGCCGGATGCTCAGGCACATGCTCGGCTCTTCCTCCCTGCATGTTGGCACTCTTTACAGAGCCAGCCCACATGCAGGGATTAGCTGCCACACACTTTAATGCCACAGCCATGTTGGTTGCTGGCACACAGCATCATCAGGTCTATATCAGACCTGACGGCGCTGTGCTCATCACTCTGACCCAGACACAGCTAGTGTAGGGAGAGGTGTTGCTGAGCTAGGGACAGATTTGAGTGTGTTTTAGGCAGTGTAGGTACTAGGTAGGGTACACAATCAATCTAAACAAACAGTCCTTTTCAGGACTAATCCAGCTCTATTCAGGCAGTGTATATAGGTAGGCAGGCAGGGTATATAGCAGAGTGCTGTGCGTATACCACAGAAGCTCCATTCCAGCCACATCTGTGGCTGGTGTAACCTGTTACACATACTATCCATCTAAAAAAACAAACTGTCCTTTTCAGGACTAATCCAGCTGTATACAGGCAGTGTATATAGGCAGGCAGGGTATATAACAGATTACGGTGCATATAGCACAGGAGGTTCCATTCCAGTCACATCTGCTGCTGTAGCCTGTTACACATATCCATCTATAAAAACAGTCCTTTTCAGGACTAATCAAGCTGTATACCTATTAGTCAGGCAGGCAGGGTATATAGCAGACTGCGGTGCATATAGTCGCATCCAGCAACCCTCCAGCCTGTCATCAGATGTAGCAGAGCCGGTGCTGTCATGGGACACATGGTTCCTGGCGAACCATGGAATAGGCGAGAGGGTAAGTATGGTTTAATTAAGAAAAATAAAGGAGTACTGTCTTTATTTCAAATAAAATACTTTACACTTGGTGTCTGTGTTTTATTTCACTTTTTGACTATGAGGATAGTAATGGGGGCGTCTTATAGACACCTCTCCATTACTAACCTGGGCTTGATGTCACCTGGCATAATAAGGTGACATCAACCCCAACCCCATAACCCCGCTGCTACTGCTACAGGGCAGTGTGGCAGAGCGAGGCTAAGTGCCCTTGGATGCACCATTTCTGGGATGGCTGAGGGCTCTTGTTTTTAGTGTCAGAGGGGGCCAATATTATTGGGCCCTTCCTAGGCTATTAATACTATCTCCCAGGTGTCTGCATAGCCTTTGCTAGCTGTTAAAATAGGGGGGACCACACACCATTTTTATAGGGGGTCCCCCATTTTAATAGCCAAAAGGCTAAATATTCATCTGGGGGCTTATATTAATAGCCTGGGAAGCTTCATGGGTATTACCCTGTTCCCAGGCTTCTAACATTGGCCCCAGCTGTCTGCTTAGCCTTTGCTAATCTAATCGGAGACTGCAGGGGTTTTGGGCTCCGGTGAAAAAATCGGACAAAATCTGACAGTCCCGGATCCATGCGACGCCTATAACATGGGAGTCTATGGGTGCCGGATACGTGAAAGAATCTGATCATTTCCCAGATCTGATTTTTTGCACAGAGCATATTCGGAACTCCTGATGTGCTACTTCAGCACCATGGACAGCAGCTGCAAACGAATCCTGCTAAAAACAGTAGAAGTGGTGTAATACTCAGACAACATTGTTCACAGCAGTGACCTGGGAGTCAGAAATGCTTAAAGGGGTCTTCTCCATGCAGTTCCCATATGCAAATAAAGTCTGTGGAGTCTCGTTTAGGAGTCTCAACACAGGACTAGCCAGATATCCCTCCAGGAAAGGACCATGTTTCGTATTGCTCCATGCTGTTCCCTTGTCATTTGAGCACTATTCTTATACATTTGTGATATTTTTATGCTTTCTGCAGACCGCCAGGGGTGCCGCCAGCAAAATGCTCGAGTTTCCCCATAGGTTAACACTGGGCTCGGTGCTTGGGTCGAGCACCTGAGTTTTTCAATATGCTCGATCCGAGCATCTAGCACTTGAGCAGTTTACTGCTCGCCCATCACTACTGTTCATCTCTAGCACTGGGTTGCTACTTCTCAGGACTGCTTGTTGAGCCAATACCCTCATGCCAATGTCCCTAAGCCAGGCATCTCTTTTCTAACTAAAGTAACTATTTTATGGTTGCATACACTATCTGTGCACTGTTCACATGCTTGCCTTTAGGAGTCTCCTTGTCTTGTTGCCTCTTGAGAGTTAACCCTTCATTTTTAGCCTGGTCCCTTGTACTCTGACTAATTATTATTAGTAGTATTATTATTATTTATTTATAGAGCACCATTGATTCTATGGGGCTATACATGAGAAAGGGTTACATTCAAACAGGGTAAAAATACAACGAACAAACTAACAGTGAGAGACTGGCACCGAGGGGAGAGAGGACCCTGCCCTCGCGGGATTACATTCTACAGGGTAATGGGGAGGGAGACAGTAGGTTGGGTCTGTTCTGGTGGTGGTAGAGCACCAGTTCCAGTCGTGGTGGAGCTCCGGGTCCAGTGGTGGCAGAGCGCCGGGTCCAGTGGTGGTGGGGTGTCACCATGGCCATTGTAGACTGTAGGCTGTTCTGAAGAAATGGGTTTTCAGGTTCTGCTTAAAGGTTCCAAGTGTAGGGGATAGTCGGACATGTTGGGATGCAGAATTCCAGAGGATGGGGGATGCTCAGGCAAAATCCTGCAGGTAGTTAGATGAGGAACATATAGATGTGGAGGAAAGGCGGAGGTCTTGGGAGGATCGAAGATTACGAGTTGGATGATATCGGTAGATTAGTTCAGAGACATATGGGGGAGGACAGATTGTGGACGGCTTTGTAAGTCAATGTTAGTAGTTTGAATTGGATATGTTGGTGAATTGGGAGCCAGTGGAGGGATTTACAGAGGGGAGAAAGTGGAGGAATAGTGAGTAGAGAGGTGGATTGAATGCCTTCTTGCTTTGCCTTCTAACACATGCTACTCCCCAAACAGGAACTACATCTTCCTTCCTTTTATGTTCCCTTACACTACCCCACTGTGGGCCAGCTCTGCAATTAACTGTGCCAAACTATTTGCTATCATAAGAACCTACACTTTCACTCTGTATTCTCCAGAAGTGTACATCAGATAATGACATCTTGAGCCCATTGGCAGTACTGCATCCACAAAATGGAATACATACTTTTCAAAACTTTACATTATAAAAGTCATCATACCATAAAACTATATACCATACATCCTACATTACTTCCTATAATGCTGTTATAAATATATCATCAGGTTATCACTTCGCATGCTACACATCACATCACAATTCACATTAAAAATAAAAACCATTGTTATCTTCAGGAGGGGAGGAAAACGACCGTAGGTCACCCCCTTGCATACATATGGATTGTAGATATAAAATTAATTTGTGAAAGGTTGTCAAAGCAGAGACACACCCAAAATGGGAAGGAGTAGTAGACTGATATCATATGCATAAATGAGTCAGGGGATCAATTACAGGATCTCTAGATCACTTTTTTAATGATCATGTATAGCATTTACAGAAAACCTTGTCAGGTTCCATGTGCACTCAGGAACACGAGTGTGCACATATCTGTATTCCTTGCCTAATGGTACCTTTACACGCCGCTGCCGAAGGTTAGAAACCACCGGGTGTTGCACGTGCACGTTTCAACGGTTCCTAACGGTACCCGATACCGCAATTACATGCCGCTACAAGGTGCTCCACAGTAGGTTTTTTCAATCCCTGGAAGCACCGACGGGTGCCGCAGGTTACCTTCTGTAGAGCACCTTCCCTGATTTACACGCTGCTGCCACAAGGGAATATGGGCGGACCTGGGGCAGCAGGGACAACACATAGGCGTGCCAGAGTTGTGGATTACGAGACGCTCGTACGGTGATTGGTTAATGCAATAGCATCATGATTGGCCAGCCAGCGCAGGAAGGCTGGCTAATACATGATGCTATTGCAATTGTGTAGTGTGACTGGTCATCTCCTTAAATATGCCGCCCTATGCAGGGACAACCAATCGTAACGCAGGAGCTTCCACCAATGATCGCTGATGGGGCGCGGTATCCCGGAGGCTGTGTCACGCCCCAGGGAGTTCACTAGGTGATGAAAATACCTTCCTGTTCCTCGATTACACGCCGCTACCATAGGGTTCATACCAACTTGTTTTTGAGCACGGCTGGGAAACAGGTTTCCAAAGTGACTGGTGGCAACAACCTGAATGACACGCCGCTACCTCGTGGTGTTTTGAAGGTACAAGTTACAATTGTCTCCGACACCCGGTGGTTTCTTACCTTCGGTAGCGGTGTGTAACGGTACCATAACAGTTAAATTATGTAGTTGCCTACATAAACAGATGGTTTATAAAAAGTATTTCTAAAGGCCGTTTATGAGATGCTAATTGACTAGTCAAGGGGGCATTAGGTCCCCAGGAAGTTACCCACTTTGCATGTTATTCTGCCCCTGTGGGCATGAAGACATTGTTTAGAAGAACTTGCATCTTTCCAGCACTATACAAAGACATGCATCTGCTTAAAGGTCCCGTTACATGGCACGATGTTGAAATGATGTCGGCAACGATCAGTCGTTTCCGACATCATTTTGACATCGTTGGTGAGATGTCACACACATATATATCGTGCACCAGCAATGTAGTGAACAGGTATGATTCGAACAACCGAGCGAACGATCCCTGCTCATTGCTGTGAATGGGCGAAGTCGTCAACGACATCGTTACCACGGTGTCACACACAACAATAAGTCAGATTGATAGAGTTGATATTGTCAGGTTTTACAACATGTTTATAAACCTGTCAACTCCGATCCAACGATTTATCGCTGTCGTATCGTGCTGTTATACGCAACGACGCACTTGCAGTGTTGTTTCAACGTCGCTCAAACCGTGACGTTTCAGCGATATCGCCCATGATATCGTGCCGTGTAACGGTACCTTTATACCCATCAGGATGGAGTTTCTCTGATGCTGGGTTTATGCATCCTAGCTTTAGGAAGACTCAATGTGCATAATCGGAAGTGCATAATCTGGTCATGTTCACTACTCTCGAGTCAGTGCATGACCGGAAAGTGCGGACTACCAATATAGTTGGCGTAAGCTGCTGTGCTCAGTAATTGGCTTCAGTACTTTTCAGTTGAATACTCCTGTTGCAACCAAACTGAGACATGGGCAGCAGCCAAATGCTGCTGTTGGACTCAGGGATGGTAAGTAAACTTTTGTTTGCTTTTATATACGAATTGTAGAATATGGCATAAAGTTTTCTAAATGAGAACATCTTCTGTAACCAGAGGTAAACATTCAAATCACTGCTCCGGGGCCTACTTTATAAATACCCTGATCTAGGTACAGTGGCTTCTTTGTATCTCCAGAACCTTTCCCAAGTTACATTCATGAATATTAATTATTAAATAGGTATAAAATATTTCTGGAGAAGTGCATTGTCATAGGAAGTATAGTAGGGATGCCAAAGATGTTTAGAACTGTTGGGCTAATTACATTAATTACATTTTTATTAAATGTCACTTAATGCCTTAAAGAATTGGAATAATTTCCACTGAAGTTTTGCCACACCTATACCTAGAAGAGGCAGGTAATTACATGACTCTTATTAACATTTAGAAATGCTTTGTAAACACGTACTGTACATAATATCTTATTTCACACTAATGGAAGTACCCTCAAAATTATGTTCACACAGGCAGATGTGTTGCAGAAAAGTCTGCAACCAAAAATTAATTCCATTCATGTAAAGGGTGTATCCGATAAATATTATTGACTCTATTAAATCACCCACAGATATAAATTGACTGTAATCATTTATAAATTGCTCTTCCATCTACCTACAGTATTGTTGTTATATATTGGCTACAATGCCCTTTTGTATTTTTTTATTCCTTCTCAGTATAAAAACGTTGTGCCTTGGCCCAGGCGGTGGTGTGCACCTTTAATTGTTATGCAAGGTTCAGTGGCTCCTGGCCTACAAGCCACTCCTGACAGTGGCTTATCCAAAGGGTATATGGCTAAAGGAATGCAGATATTAATGGAGAAGTACAAAATAGCTTTACTCACAAAGAGGCAATGGACTCACTGGCTGCAATTGGGAACAACTTGAATAAAGGTACAGTGGGGGAATTAAGTGTTTGATCCCTTGCTGAGTTTTGTTTGCCCACTAACAAGGACATGAACAGTCTATAATTTTAAGGATAGGGTAATTTTAACAGTGAGAATATCAAAAATAAAATCCAGAAAATCACATTGTCTAAATTAGATAAATATAATTACATTTTGAAGAGGGAAATAAATATTTAATCCCTCTGGCAAACAAGGCTTAATACTTGGTGGCAAAACCCTTGTTGGCAAGCAGAGCAGTCACATGTTTTTTGTAGTTGATGATGAGGTTTTTTGTCAGCAGGAATTTCAGACCACTCCTGTTTGCAAAACATCTCTAAATCAGTAAGATTTTGAGGCTCTCGCTTGGCAACTCGAAGCTTCAGCTCCCTCTATGAGTAACTTTACACGGCGCAATCTCGGCTGGCGATATGACGCGATCTAACGTGCGCGTGCATGTTTTTTTTGGTCGCCCCAGATCACCGATGGCGGGATTACACGCCGCAATCTCGCCCTGAAAGAAAGGCGATGTGTCACACCGGAAATCGCCTCACCCACAGCGGAACCAATCCGGTTGACTTCCATCGACGCTTCACACGCCACAATCCCAAAGGCAATGTGGGCGTACATAGGTGTGCCATTGTGGTTTACACCGCACTCCAAACACGCTCATTGGACAACGCAACAGCATTACGATTGGGCAGCTGGCTAACACATGACGCCATTGTCTATCAGACTTTGTCATTAATACACGTTCGTGTCATCGATAGTGGCTACTGCAACACTCTTTCGAGGCGCAAAACCGTCACACAGGAGCGGTATTGTGCAGGACAGTGGCTTACACTACACAATTTCATTCAAATGGAATGGGGGAAGGGGAAGGCCATTCCACCACCCATTAACCTTCTGGATTCCCGCACCTTGTGTGGCAGCTTTGGCAACTGGCCAGGAAGCCATGTGAAGTTGAAAACTCTGATGCGTGTCTTCTTAAAATTCTCTTATTATTTGAAAATTATAAAATCATTCAGCGTGCTAGCTGGGCGCTAGACGCGTTTTGGAAGAACAACTTCCTTAATCATTAGCTAATGATTAAGGAAGTTGTTCTTCCAAAACGCGTCTAGCGCCCAGCTAGCACGCTGAATGATTTTATAATTTTTAAATAATGAAGAGAATTTTAAGAAGACAAGCACTGGTGTTTTCTACTTCACATTACACTACACAATAGCTATGTGTGCATCTGTAGCTGATGGCGGTAACATACATACCACGCTATGCACATATGTGCCTGCATTGGTCCATGCCATGGCAGAACTGCCATGGCTGAACTGAACTATGTGTGTGTACACGTTTGTGTGTGTACACTGGAGTGTACTTACATCCCCCACAAACACCATTGCATTCTCCATGTGTGTGGACACTTTCCCATGTGGCCAAACACATCATAATGGACATGTACACACAGTCACGGCATACAGTGTGAGCCAAAGGGCTGGACCCGTGTATTAGACATTAGCACACAATGCTGCACAGACCCATCAATCAGAATTCACGTATCACATACCTCTGTGCACAGCATAAAGCTATGTGCAACTGCCCTGGATTCAAAAGTAACGACAGACACAGGTAGGTAGTTTTTTGTTTTTATTTAGTTGGACTTTTTGAGCACAAATAAAAGTATTTTTAACAAGACACACAAAACATTACAAACAGAAGTGTTAACATCACACAAATAAATACAACATGATGATAAATAATGGCCATACCCATACATTTGACAGTACTGAACCCCAAAAAAATATCTAAATAACTAACTAATGTTTGTACACCCAAACACAACCAGACTCCTCCTGGTGCAGCCACCCTGGTGACTCCACCCTCCTCCTCATGTTGATGCCTCACAACACCAGCCACCCTACACCTGCTGGTGCTGCCAGGCCACTGCCCCAGGGCCATTAAAGTAGGAACAGTATGCGTCTCTGCTGCTCCTGGCATCCTGCTGACTAGATCGTGGCTCAGCAGCTGGAGTGGCGCCACACCATGGTCGGCAGCACGCCAATCCCCGGGATGGACCTCCCCTGTTGTGGGGTCCACAGAATCTACATAACTTGCCGGCGTGTTTGATGACTGATCCCTATGACGCAAGAAGTTATGCAGCACACAGCAGGCCAGCACTACCACATCAATAGATTCCACTTTCATACGCAAAGGCGTATGAAACACGTGGAATGTATTGGCCATGATCCCAAATGCATTTTCAACCACACGGTGGGCCCAGGATAGCCGATAATTGAAAATGTGCTGCTCAGAAGTCACTGTCCTCAGGGAATATGGCCGTAATAGGTGAGCCTGAAGTGGGAAGGCTTTATCCCCCACAAACGCAAAGTTGAGATGATGGGTTGTCTCATCATTTGAGGGCAAGTTCAGAGCACCTCTCCTTAGGTCTTGCGCCAAGGAGCAGTGTGCAAACACACCCCCATCTGAAGACACGCCCGTGCATCCACCAGGGCCATGAGGACCACGCTAAAATATCCTTTGTAATTATAATACAAGGACCCAGAGTTGGGGGGTTTCATGATCCTCACGTGCTTACCATCCAAAGCCCTGCCCCAGTTAGGAAATTGCCAGCGGTCCTCAAACCCTCTGGCAACATCCATCTATTCAACGGAGGTTGTTGGGAACTACATGTAGTATGGAAGTAGACTACTCCAGATGGCCTCACATGTCTCGGAGATCAGGCGGCTCAGCTGGGACAGAGACACACGTGAAGTGTATTTCAGGTCTGTCCTTGAACGACCTGTTGCCAGGAAACGCAAAGTCACAGCCAAACGCTCCTCAGGTGGCACAGCTCGACACATCAAAGTGTCCTATCAGGCTATCAATGGCCTTATGCATTCCAAGAGGAATGTGAAAGAGTCCTCGGACATACGGAGATAGTTCCTGAAATCATTCGGACTCCGATCCTCCAGCGCACGGACCAGCCGCATGTGGCACCGGTTCTCCCGTTGCAGAAGCCAATCACGAGCCCACACACAGCGTGGTCTGCGAGCCCGCAAACTCTCATATCTATCCTCCAGCCACAATTCCTCTTCCACCAAGGCAAGAGCCACGATAGCATCTCCATCAGGGTCCATGATGTTCGCACCTACCAACCCCTGCAAATGTGAGGGAAAAAAAACATCACAACAAGAACACATCATCACACATCCACAATACCCACCACCACCTCCGTCCCTCTACATCTCCTAGGCACTTAACAACATCCAACCCAAGTCTGCTGATATGGCCACGCACATACATATATAGCACCATTGAAGGGGCAAACAGTACATAACACTGCCTGACAACCAAACCTGGTCACACTACACCCATGGCCCTCCTCCACAAATACATCTCTATCGTCCAAATAGACACATCATGACCATACCCTCATATACATGCCCATAATGTTCAGGCATGAGCAAAAGCCTTCCCAAAAGAGTTAGCTCACAATTAGCAAATCATGGTTATTACCAACTCTATACAATTGCATTACACACGTACCCCACCCTTGAGTTTTACGGACAAAATATCAGCCCATGCAGCAGACTATTGCATACTCATCATGTCCAAGAGACATCCCTGAGGTATTCATAACGCCGGATCTTTACATGCAGACGTTCGCAGAAGCCACATGGTCCAGTACACATCTCAGTATGGGCAGAATAGTTCCATTGTGTGTGCTCAAGGACAGTACAATATGGGCACAATTCAGATGCTCAACGCAACTAACCACAGATGCATCTTTCAAACATGATAATGTATGGCAAAGGCAAAATGGGTTGTCAATGAGGAGAGTGCTTATGGGGAAAAAACAGTCATGCATCCATTTGTCAGTACTCAATTGAGCTAGCAAACACACCATCAGTACAAACTACATACCCCACCACTTGGGCGTCTTCTACACTACACAAGAACGATCCGTAGTGCCAAGCTGCTTCAAACGCTACACAGTGATATCACAGTTCATGTGTGAACATCAGTAATTACTTAATGACTCTGGGCAGCAAGCATGCCGTACCTCGCCCGTGAGCGCTTTTTATATGGTAACCAACCAATCACACAGCATCTGCGTCATGTAATCGACATTGCCGCCTGGGCGTATGCAGGTGCGACCAATGATTATGCGCCAGTGCTGATGTTTGATTGGTCATGTTCTGTTTAAATAGGGACGTGCTGGGGTGCCACCCATGCTCCTACTTCAATGTGCATTGTGCTAGTAGCGTCTTAATACAAGAACTCTGTTGGACAGACGGTAAGTCGGGGGACATGCTATTGTGCTTATCATGTAGGTTCATTTCTGTGTGGTGCAGACCCATCTGTTGCCACATGCGTTGGCGCCTTATGTACAGCTTGATGTTGCATCCTGTAGAAGTGTATGTTGCGACAGCTACGCATCGTAACACCCCTACATGTCCTGTTGCACACATAATGATCCTGGACATCAATGCCAGGACAATGTGTTGTACAGCACTATCATTATACATAAATATGTGTGGAGGTCATGAGTGTGTGTTTTATTTGGTTGTAATGCCATGTGTGACATTTCTCAATTACAGACCTTGGTATCTCTCTCTGCACAGCCACAAAATACATATAGCCCCTGCCATGTCCACCATGTCCCATCTATGTCCACATGTAAAGGCCACTACTGATTAAGCATACCCAAGCTGACTAGCAGACCACATGTAATTGGTAGTGCTGGACATGGGTTGATATGTCCATGTATGGTTTTGCCTGATACAATTTTTATTTGTATTTGCAGATGGCTGGGGTTCATGATTTTGTCCACAACCTCCTCACCATGTACCAGGAACACAAATGCCTGTGGAAGGTGTCGCTGCCTGAATACCAAGACAAGGCAGCGAAGTCTGTGGCCTACGGGAACCTGGTCGAGATGGCCAACTGGCTCAACCCAAGTAAGAACTGGACGGTGACCCTGGTTGTGTGGAAAATCAAGCACCTGCGCACCATGTTCACCAAGGCCCACAAGAAATGGATGGATGCCCAGCCCAGGGCTGGAGCTGAGGAGGTCCTAAGCCACGTCTGTGGTACTATGACCTCTTCACCTTCACCCTGGGCCAGGAGGGGCCTCAGGGAACACGGTGCAGCAGGCGCCTTGCGCAACCAGCTTTGGCCACTGCCCAAGAACCTGCCCCGTCACAGGAGGTGCGTAATTGTGTTTGTGTGATCTATATACACAGCTTGTTGGTAGCACTGATGTGTGGTTTGCAGCACATGTAGAAGGCACAATTGTGAGTTTCTTGCACAAATCTTCTTCTGTGTGTTTTTCTTGGTATCGCGTCGTGGCTGTTGCCACATATTGTGCTTGTGTTATGTGTGGTCACTTGTCATATCAATTTGGAGCATCACGTGAGTACAGAGCACTGGTTTACTTCTGTCTTCATCTCTTTTTCCAACCCAGGTACTGTGCCTTTGGGTGTTAGCCATGGTCAGATAGGCACAATGTTGTGCTGGGTGTTTGGTTGTGGTAATTGCTGTCATTTCAATGCAAAATGTGGCTGATGTTTTTTTTTTGTTCTGATTTATTCACAGGCCCCTCGGGAGCCTGGCTCTAGTGGCGAGGACCCACCCGCTGGTGAGGCTCTCCCATCAACATCTTTGGGAGAGCCGGTGCCTGAGACCAATGGTGGGGGGCATACGCCGAAGAAGAGCACCTGCCCCACCTAACACGGAGTTGGGTACCTGGGCAAAACGGGTCCTCTTGGGCTGGGAGAGGACCCCCGGCTCTTGAATTGGGCACATCGCCAACGAGATGGTGTTGCGCATGGAGCCAGAGCAACGTGACATCGCTGAGAGGGCCATATTCCATGTCCTGGAAGCGGACGTAGATGGTTCCCTGTGATGGGGTGGTTCTTTGTTGTTGCCCAGGAAAACCACCCTGGGCGCACTGCGCCCCAAAGACGCATGGCGAGGAGTCGGCAAAATCCTGATACTCCACCTCCCCCACGAAGCCAGCCCCGCCGAGCTGGCCCATCCACCAGTAGGTGGTATTACGAGGATGAGGGGGAGGAGCCATTGTCTGACCCAGCAGAGGAGGAGGAAGAACAAGGAAGCTACTAGGCAATGCACTACCTTGCAGCCTGCAGTTTTGATTTATTTTTGTAAACAGTAAACCAAGTGTTTTTTTTTATTATTTGTGGATAATAAACCACCCTTTGATTTCCCTTAACTACATCCACATATGTGTCTGGTTGTGCAATATGGTTGTGTGTGTAGTGTGTTGTGTGTGTAATTGCAGCTGTTTGTGTGCCAAATGGAGAGGCCTAATGTCCGCAATAATATATTTGGGTCATTGTAGCACACACAAGCCTATCCATAGGTGACTTGTGTGAGTATGGGGAGATTAGGAGGCTTCTGTGGCCGACATAGGGAAGTCTGTGTGTTTCTATGTGCTTTGTTATGTGTGTGTATGTTATTGGAGACTGTCATGTTAAGTACGGCTTGTTTCCAGGTCCAATGGTACAGTATGGTTGTTTTTTTATCATGTCACACTGCACACCTCTGGCAAGTAATTGGCCATTTGTTGTGTTTCACATTTTAAGTGGGACTAGGTCTCCCTGTGTGTGCACAGACAAGTGATCACACCGTATAATTAGTGTCACAAACCTTTATTTTTTAATTTAATAATTTTTGGTCCGGTTAGTATTAGACAAACCATACTACCCATTTTCCCAATGTGGGATACTATAAGAAAAGAGACCAACGGGGCCTAAAAATCTAAGGTGCCAACATGGCAACAGGAAGAACAACAATGGTCCAACATGGACAACAACTTGAATGTGACAATGGCCACATTATTGGGGGGGTTTGGTGGAGTATGGGCCCTTCTGGACTGGGCTGCCTGGAGGGCGTTGATCATGGCATCCAATTAGGCAAGGTGTTGCTGGCCTTCTTGGTGTGCCCTCTCCAGATGCTGCTGTGCCTCCTGGTGAGCCTGCAGCAGCTCCTCAATAGTTGGTTCCCCTGTATGGTAAAGAAGGACATTATTCAGTTACATGTGTAGGTGTGGGTGGGTGTTTGAGGGCATTGTTATGGATTATACGTTCTCAGCACATCACCATCCTGGGTGCCATCTGTAGGAGATGGGGATAGGCTGACAGCCCAGCTTGCTGTACGAGCTCTTTCTCCTTGACCAAAAAAATAAAGAAACACAACAGGACTCAAATACTGCTGTCTGGGCCACACACCAATAAGTACATTAGAAAGCTTGTAGGCCTTAGCAGAAACTTACCAACATACACAGTACCAGCAGGCTCAAGGCGAGGGTGTGGGGACCACAACACACCAGAGCTCGGGCGGGAGCTGGAGATGCTGGGGGGGTGGCTCCTGGGCTAGGCTGGTGTGGCCACAGGACAGGACTTGGTGGTACAAGGGGTCCAGGGCTAACTGCAGCCAAGGCTTGTGGCCCTGGTGTGGAGCGAGTGGCTGGGCCCTCCCAGGCCGCTTTGGCTGGTGTCCCTGGTGTGGGGGAACTGGCTGCGCCCTCCGGGGCTGCTGCGACTGGTGTCCCTGGTGTGAGGGGACTGGCTGGGCCCTCTGGGGAAGGGGGTGGCAGTGTCCCAGGTGGGCTCGGGGACTGTGGGCCCTCCTCAGACGCGGAGTCCTCCTCATCTGTTATATCAAACATGACAATAGACCGATTTAAGGAAAGGACGACAACATAGAGAAAACACCTAGTGTGTGTATATGAATGTCATGACGGCGTGAAAGGTACAGTGAAAGGTTAGGGTTGGCCGCGACCCTATGGTGAGGGCCCAGTCTGTGTTAGGACATGAGAACACCAGTGCCTAGATATTTTGGAAGTCAAACAGCCTTGGTTTAGCATGGGATGGATTTTTTTACATTAACACAAGAGCAGCCAGTAAGCATCAGGTGGTGGCACCATGGGGGCAAACACATAGCAGTCAGCTTGTAATCAGTTTTCTGTATTATGATCAATGTGTTGTGAAATGCTATGTGTCACAGTGCACACATATGTGCTGTGAGGTGTCATGTGGGTCTTCCAATTCGCATTAATTTGTTGTTGTCATCTTTGCGGTCATGACACAACTATTTTTGGCAAGACACAGGTCAAGGACCACTATAGGCGTCACCATTTTGATGACAAAAGATAAACCTTCATGTTGCATTGTGACCAACATTCAGATGCACATTGGTGACACATCCACATGGTGGCTTAGGGAACACTATGTGACATGCCACAATACCACATGATGGTGGTGTAGTGTTTTGAGTATTATGGTTGTCATGTGTCTGTTTGTCATTGACACATACTCACCACGCAGCCTGGCAATCCGGGCACAAATGTCAGCAATCCTCCCTGGGCACTTGTGTTTCAGATTTTTTTGGATCTGCTTGCGGGTCTTCTCCACCCCCAGTTTCTGAAGCAGGGCCTGCTGGATCCTCCTCAGTATACTGCGCTTGCGCAGCCGTGGGTGACGGTGATGCAGGTGACACCAGTAGTCATGGCGGTCACACAGGTCTATCAGAAGCATTAGCCCTGCCAGACCCCATGTGGCTGCGTGCTGTGCGGCGGCCATGACTCTTGTCCTGTGTGCAGGGGAGGGGCAGGCACCTGGCAGGCAGGGAGGAAGGAGCAGAAACATCATGACGTCACCACGCACACTGACGCTGCCAAAGTTTAGGACGCTAACATGGTCTAAGTCTGTGGAGTGAGAGCAGGATAATGTACCCATCAGCGTCACCTAATTCACACCGCGTAGGGTGATTGTAGTGCGTAGCCCATGCCACCCATGTACGTTGTGTAGGGTAACATCTGAGAAGGCATGTGGCACTATACTCGACACAGTGCAGATGAATACACGCGGATGACATAGCTTGCGCGCATCTATGGCGCCAATTAATTAACTTTGTTTGCGTACTGTTGTGTAGGTAAAGATGTGTGTGGTGCTGAATGGACAGCTCTTCAAATATGGCACCTGTGAACTGACATCCAATGGGAATACAGTAGCCACCACCAATCATCGCAGACGGGGCGTGGACTCCAGCACGCTGTGGCATGCCTACGGGAAATCAATAGGCGACGCAGATTCCATCACTATCGCCCTATCACACGCCAAAACCTGGAAATCTTGCCTTCATGATTGCATCTGATTTCAGAGCAGTGCTCAGTAATCAGGCGACAGGCGATTTATCACCACGAAATTCCCCAATCACACACCGCAACTGTGAGGCAATTTTATGGCCATTGTTTCGGGGCGTCATATCGCCTTTAAGATTACCTGGTGAGATTGCGGCGTGTAAAGGTACCTTATAAGTTTTCTTTGGGATTAAGGTGTAGAGACTGACTAGGCCACTCCATGACCTTAATGTGCTGCTTTTTGAGTCACTCCTTTGTCGTATGTTTTTTGTGATTGTCGTGCTGGAAGACATAGCCACGACCCATTTTTAATGTTCGGTCAGAGAGAAGGAGGTTGTCACTTAGGATTTTATGGTACATGGCTTCATCCATTTTCCTATTAATGTGGTGAAATAGTGTTGTGCCTTTAGCAGAGAAACACCCCCAAAATATAATGTTTCCACTACCATGCTTCACTGTGGGGATGGTGTTCATTGGGTTATAGGTAGCATTTTTCTTCCTCCAAACACAGTGAGTTGAGTTAATGCCAAAGATCTCAATTTTTGTCTAATTTAACCACAGCATCTTCTTCCAATCCCTCACATAATCATCAAGGTGTTCATTGAAAAACTTCAGACTGGCCTGTACATGTGCCTTCTTGGGCAATGGGAGTTTGCGGGCACTGCAAAATTTTAATCCATTACAGCATAATGTATTACCTATGGTTTTCTTGGTGAAAATGGTTCCAGCTGTCTTGAGATCTTAAACACGTTCCACCAATGTAGTTTTAGGCTGATCTCTCACCTTCCTCATGACCCTGGATGCCCCACGAGGAGAGATTTTGCATGGAGCCCCAGATCAATGTTGATTGACACTCATTTTTTATTTCTTCCATTTTCTAATGATTGCACCAACAGTTGTCTCCTTCTCACCCAGTGTCTTACTTATGGTTTTGTAACCCATTCCAGTCTTGTGCAGGTCTAGGATCTTTTCCCAGACATCTTAAAAAGTTTTAGAGTGGTACAAAAAATCAGATGGAGAGTATCTAAAAAAACAAACTTTATTGTACAAAAATATAAAATCTTGACATAACATGTCACAAAGAGGAGAGTGAGACCTTCAAACCTTTATAACCAACAAGAAACAATTGTACCATGGACTAGCTCTATGAATTTCCACTGCCTAGCAATGGAGGTTTATCAGCATTAGGGTGTGCCCATACCACATCTGCTATCCCTATGATTAACCCTAAGGTGATATTAGTTCACATGTTGTCAAGAATCTTCCGGTCTAGTTCACTTAACTTAGTCGCATTACCCTGGAAGTTATCGGTGTTGGTTATTCGGTGAGGTCAGATGGTAGATAAAATTTCTCCAGGCGCTTGACGTGTTTCTCCCCTACAGGTCAGAGGGGTTTATCAGAAGGAGGGAGAACACCCTGATTGCTTTGGCAGGGGTGTGGGACATCGATCCTAATAGATTCTAGATAACATGATCATCCAATAATCAGGATAGGGTGCAGGCAAAACAGGTCAGAAGCAAAAAGATTTGCTACAGAGACTCATAAATGACAGCATGGACCAGGATGAGGTTCCACCAGAAGGTTCGGATCACTACTGACACCATAGAGGTATGTCAAGGAACCAATTGCTCATGTCAAAATAAATAAACTAGCCAGTTGGCCAGATTGCTAAATTGTGACGGTAAACGGGCCAAATGTCCCTGGTTAAAACCAAATCAAATGCTGCCCAACTCCTCTGGCCAGGTTCCTAACATCCTTAGAAAGCTCTTTGGTCTTGCCCATGTTGTAGAGGTTAGTGTCTGACTGATTAATTAAGTGTGTGGACAGGAGTATTCCTACAGGTGACAATTTAAGACAGCTATCTTTAATGCATGTATTGAGTTGATTAGGAGCATCTAACTGGTCTGTAGAAGCCAGAACTCCTAATGGTTGGTAGGGGATCAAATACTTATTTTCCTCTGCAAAATGCAAACACATTTATATAATTTAAACAATGTGATTTTCTGGATTTTATTTTTGATATTCTATCTCTCACTGTTAAAATCAACCTACCCTTAAAATTATAGACTGTTCATGTCTTTGTCGTGGGCAAACATACAAAATCAGCAAGGGATCAAATACTTATTTCCCCCACTTTAGATGGTAAACATCATAAGTGGACATTGCCTTGAACATGTGACATTTCACACATCTTTCTAGAATTCTCATAAGCACTATATGTCAAACAAATACTGTATGTTACAAACACATACAGTCATGGCGCACTTAACCCCTCACGACCAAGGACATCATATGGTACATCCTTGTTTTCCTCCCGTACATGTGCAATTGTTAACCCCCTTAGATTGCACTGTCAAACACTGACAGCGCAATCTGATCCCTTGATGCAATTATGGGTCATCAATGTGATACCATGACAGTGAGGGTTTAGACGAGGGCTCCTGTCACTGTATGACTCACTTCCTGTGGATGCCCCCGAGCTCCTGCATTCACTGGAGGTGACCATTTCAGCTGTTCAGAAGGATGCCGAAACATTGCTCTGAATAGCAGGAACAATCAAACACTGCAGTGTTGAGGCGTCCTAAGGGGCAAGGAAAAATAAATAAAAGGTGAAAAAAGTTTAGAAAAATATGAAAAAAAATAAAAAACATAAAAGTTCAAATCACCCCCTTTTTGCCACACTGAAAATAGAACCATAAAAAATACACATATTTGGTATCTGTTTTCAGAAATGCCCAATCTATCAAAATATAAAATCAATTAAGGTGATCGGTAAACTGAACAACGTAAAGAAATGTAAAAAAACAACTGATTTATGTTATTTTTTGGTTGCCACAACATTGCAATAAGATGCAATAAGAGGCAATCTAAATATCGCATCCACCCAAAAATGGTGTAATTAAAAATGTCATCTCTAGATGCAAAAATTAAGCCAACACACAGCTCCAGATTCTGAAAAATGAGTACACTACGGGTCTCTGAAAATAGCGCCAAAAGTCCTTATTCTTTTTTTTATAGACAAATTTTTAATTTTTTTTCACCACTTAGATAAATGTAAAGGTATACATGTTTGGCATCTACAAACTCATACGGACCCGATGCATGAAAGTAATATGTCAGTTTTACCATATAGTGAACATGGTGAATAAAAAAATGTTGTGGAATTTCCCTTTTTTTTAATATGTATTTTTCAAATTCACCACTCTTGGAATTCTTTGCCGATTTCCAGTACACTATATAGTAAAATTAATGATGTCATTCAAAAGTAGAACTCATCCCACATAAAACAAGCCCTTATAAAAAAAAGTTATAGCTCTTGGTGGAAGGGACGAAAAAACAAAAAACAGAAAATTTCATGGCGATGAAGGGTTTAAAATTGCTACAGAAAATTAAGTATTTTCCCAGAAAATTATTGCAGTTACACTCGGTTTGTTATATACATTTTTTTTCCTTTGTACTTTTTTCCTTTGTACTTTTTACTTTCACAATAAGGATTTTTGCTTACTCACGTACATTTAGGCAGACTGTAGTCTAGTTATGTTATGTACATGTGTAAGCAGTAGGTTCCTCCTGGGTCACCTGCCACAGCATATAATTTCAATCAAATATCAAAATTAAATACCAACCCCACAATTTATTCAAGATGGCTGGACCATGATTGTAAATAAATACCTGTACATTGTCACTGTCACCTCAACTCAATGTAGATTGTAAGCTCTTATGAGCAGGGTCGTCTTTTTTTTAATTATAATATTATTGTATTTTTTTTATAACTGTTACTTATGACTGTATATAAACCTCTGAATTGTAAAGCGCTGTGGAATATGTTGGCGCTATATGAATAAAGATTATTATTATTAATAATAATAAATATTGACAGATAATTCACACTGACATTGAAGTACCCTGAGTTTGCAGGACAGCTTGAATTTCTTTGGATCTTGATTGGGGCTTATTATCCACTATATGGACTATCCTGCATTACAACCTTTCATTAATATTTTTCTGTTGTCCACATCCAAGGAGATTAGCTGCAGTGCTATGGGTTAAACCTACAAGAAAATATAGAGAAAAAGGTTGCATGACCAAATATACAAGGGTGGGCCATTTATGTGGATACACCTAAATAAAATGGGAATGGTTGGTGATATCAACTTCCTGTTTGTGGCACATTAGTGTATGGGAGGGGGAAAACTTTTCCAGATGGGTGGTGACCATGATGGCCATTTTTAAGTCGGCCATTTTGGATCCAACTTTATTTTTTTCAATTGAAAGAGGATCATGTGACACATCAAACGTATTGACAATTTCATGAAAAACAAAATAAGAAACAAAAAAAACAATAGCGTGCTTGGTTTTAACATAACTTTATTGTTTCATGAGTTATTTACAAGTTTATGACCACTTATAAAATGTGTTGAAAGTGCTGCCTATTGTGTTGGATTGTCAATGTAACCCTCTTCTCCCACTCTTGACACACTGATAGCAACACCGCAGAAGAAATGCTAGCACAGGCTTCCAGTATCCGTTGTTTCAGATTCTGCACGTATCTTCACAGCATAGACAATTGCCTTTAGAGGAGTGATGAGGCAAACTTTTTTTGTGAATGGTGAATTTAACAAACAAAATCACCGCTATTGGTCTGACACTAACACACCGTGAATAGATCCCTCTAAGACTGTTGGAACACAAAAATTGATGGTATTGTGGGGTACATGGGGTACAAAGATAGTGGGGACATTTTTCATCAATAAATAAATTTTCAAGATGCAATATCCATAGTATGGTCTTTTATTAGTGTGAACAGACCTTTAATATCATGGATGTGAAGCATATAATGGGCATACGCTATTAGCATATGAATTGCTATCACATAAGTGCAGAACAGATGCCCTTGCATGTTACTGACCCTCTGAAATAATAAAGGTTTGTTCTCCCCCCCAAAAAAATAATTACAAAAATAAATAAATATTTAAAAAAATATATATATTAAGCTTTCTTAAACAGATGTTTTAAGGACATTGTAAGCTTCCTAAATTTCCCAGCTGCTGCTACATCTGTCACTTTTTCCAAATTTCAGACTCAAAACTCCAGGAAACATAAAAAATTAATTTAAAGCTCCAAAAATTCTACACTCTGATACAAACCGGTAGAACCGATGGCTGGGGACATTTCTAACTGTAAGGTTAGGTGTTGTTCCCAGCTAGCGGGTTTTTGTGCGAGCATTTTAACCCTAAACAAACAGGGAAAGTTTTATAGCCATTTTAAATTTCAAACTTGTTTTCCGAACGTAGCCGCGTCCGTTGAATTTTGTAAGATTGTTTGGATTTCCAATCCTGAGCCGAGTCTGCTATGTTCTGGCCGAATTTGAAATTGGCAAACATGTTTAGGGAAGGTTAGCTGATCTCTATTAAGGAGGTTCCCTAACTTGAATTACATTTTATAGATTTTATTATTTTTTTACTTTGTTAGTGTCGAGACCACAAGGGTCTGGGGACTCAGTTCTCGGGCAGTTGGGTGCAAAGATGTCACTGGTGGTCGATGCCTGAGTCCGTGCCCTTGGGGTGACAGTAAAAAGTGAAGTTTTGATGGGGAATAAAGTTAATAAAAGTCGTGATGCCACCTGTAGATCCGGTGATGGCACCGACTCTGCTGCAGACCTCCGGGGGGATGGATGGCAGCAAGGTGCTATAGCTTCCTACAGGTAGAGCAGGGTCCCCCGGGCCAGTGTAGTGCGATGATAGGAATAGGGCAGCGCAGTCTCTGCTGTGAAACTGTAATGTCACAGTTAACCAGGAAGAAACACAGACACTTGCTTGCTCTGCACAGGTTCTTTACTCCAGTTACCTTCAGCTTGTACACAGTTCACAGGTGTTAAGGCTCAGGTAGTGAACCTGGTGTCATAGGAGGAAGCAATGTCTCTCTGAGGCTCCCAGTGATGTTCCTTCCTTTATTTCTCTCTCTGTCCTACCTCTGCGCACTCCTTCTTCCTCGTGCTGCCCTGCACGAATCCCGTTTGTGAACCAGGCCTGTTGGGTGATATGGGACACCCTCTTCTCGCTCTAGGGGCCGAACCCAGTTTGGTGCTTCTGGTGGGGACAGTGCGTATGTCGGGCGGATCATGCTCCTAAAAAGCTGTCGATCACACCGGTATCTGCGGTTCAGGGATGGACCTCTGCACAACTTCGGAGCCGGTACCCCGCTTTGGACTGGGCCAGGATCGTTCAGTCACCCTCTGTCTGCCCCTCTCTGTCTGGGCCAACACTCTCCAGGCACCCTCCTTCTTAGCTCCTTCTCTTTCCTCCCATGTTCTGACTTCTCACTGTGCTTTTCCCAACACTCCTCCCACTGGACTGGGTCTTCACAAACATCAGGTTAACCCTTTAGTTTCCTGCTCTAAGTGTGTGAATGCAGTTTGAGAGCCTCAGACCTACATTTCCTCCCCCATAACAGGAATACTGTACTCTCTGTCTTGGGTGCAGTACCCCTCTGTAGCACACTGACTAGTGGGGCGCTACATTAGCAAACCTATCATGAACATCCAAAGAATAAAACCTGCAGGCAGCTCTCCTTCTGATATTCTTTGATTATTACAAGGATTTTAACCATTTAATATCCAGTTGATTTTCTACTTTTGGTTGTTTTTCTACCCTTTCTTCTAAGAGCAATAAGTTTTTACTTTGTCTTCCACATGAGTATGAGGGCTTGTTGCGGGACGAGTCGTACTTTTGAATTAAACCATTCTTTTTAGTGTATAGAGTATTGGAAAACAAGAACAAAATCCAAATGCATTGAAATTGCAAAAAAAAAAAATTCAATTCCACAATATTTTGTTTACGTTTTTTTTTTATTGTTAACTACATGGTAAATTTGACCTTGCAAGATGATTTTTAAGTGGTGGAAATGAATTCTGAAATGTATAAAAAAAACAATTGCGTGCACTGCATAATATACGAACTTGAATCATGTAACCCAGCGTATCAGATCATTTTTTGGATTTCTTTATGTGACTCATTTCTGCGATTTAACCCTTTGGTGCCATATACACACACCACCCTTATTTCAAGTTCTTATATGTTTGTTTATGGTGTGCGGCACATTGGGTATTATACGTGTGGTGCAGTATTGACTGTTCGTGTTAATTGAATTCACTGCATAATATACCATCATAGCAGAAACAGCCCCAGAACCAGCACCAAGCATTACAGTTGACAACTCAGACTAACCTATTCCAATACAATACTGTTCTGTCAACCAGTAGAAGGTGAAATTCATTATTACAGAGAATGCATTTACATGGCTCTAAGGTTCAACAGTAGTGTGTCTACTCCACTCCAGATGATGCTTTGTATTGTGCATGTTGATCACTATGTTTAACTATTCAGAAACCCTACCCATGGCAAATAGATTTATGCTAACAATGTTTTCAGATGCTACTTGAGACCCTATATTGATGGTGACAACATATGTCTGCCTTCATGCTTCAACATTTTAAAGACCAATTCTTGACCAACAGCAACCAAATTGACCTGTTTTTGTCCTTAGATATTCAGTCTGGTTCTTTTGATTTATTTGGAAATCTCTAAGGCCCCTTTCACATTATTATTATTATTAGGTATTTATATAGTGCTATTAGGATACATGGCGCTTTACAATTTAGAGGGTAGACAAAGACAAGTGGTCGAAAACGACGACAAACGACGACAAACGACGACAAATCTACAATTAATCATACGGGTACAGTAGGGCCGGAGAAGCTTTTCTGTCCAGATCCGGACAGAAAGCTGCATTTGCCGCCTAACAGCTGCACTTGCGGTACAATTTCGGCAAGCCCCATGCATTCTCTATGGAGCTTGCGGCAAGTGTTGCAAGTGCGGTATTGCCGCAATCTGGCACTTGCAGCAGTTGCGGCTGTGAAAAAAAACGTGGTCGGCTGCAGGTTTTTTTGCAGCCACAAGTGCAGTATGCGGCAATACTGCACTTGCCGCAAGCCCCATAGAGAATGCGTGGGGCTTGCCGCAAGTGCACTGCAAGTGTGGCTATCAGGCGGCAAATGCTGCAGATGCAGTTTTCTGTCTGGATCTCTTGGACCCGGAGAGAAATGCTGGTGTGAAAGGGGTCTAACATAGCTAAAATTTGACAAGCTGACTTTTTAAAAAGCTGACACCATAATATGAAAAATGTTTCATATGAGCATAGTATAGTGTAGTATATATTAAAAAGTTAATGGGGGGTTGTTCAGTACTTTATATTGATGGCCTATTCTTAGTACTGGTCATCAAACATCAAATTTGTTGCGGTGCAAACCCTTGCAAACCCACCGATCAAGTGTTCTGGATGCTGGTGGTAGCCAGATGTGCTCAGTTGTGAAATTGCACAGAACAGCTCTGTCATCTGGACAGTGGCCATGGCCAGGCCCGTATTTGGAGTTCCTGCCGCCCTAGGCACTGTCAGCGGTGCCCACCCCCCCCCTCCGTTCGCCCACATCCCCCATTGCACCACGCCCCATCGCACACGCCCCCAGTCGTGCCACGCCCCCATCGTGCCACTCCCCCCATCGTGCCACGCCCCCTGCAGAAAGAATGCTTTGAAATAAATACAAAGAATAATAAAATCTTTTAATAATTTTAATTTGTTTATGTGCAAAAGGCAACAATAAGGTGATAAATCATCTTTTGGATGGTTAGGGATGACCTAGCAAGGTGCAGAGTAGTGATAGGAGGGGCTAAAAGGAGCTGAGAGGTTCCCATTATGGTTGGAGTAGTGGATAGTTGCTAGATGACCACCACCATGTCCCAAAAAGGCTGTGACATCAGCAAGGAGGTGGCAGTCATGTTTTGGGTCGTAATCATGTGGAGAGAGCTAGTTTTCCCCTATACGGTCCATGAAGGAGTGAAAACGACCACGGCAAAGTATATATACTTTTAGACTGACCACTTTTTTCTTCGTACAAAATCATCCCCATGCATGACAATGCACCATCTCTTGGTACAGAGCATACCCCTGCGTAATTGGCTGCTATGGACATAAAAGTAGAAAAAACCATGGTGTGGCCACCAGTCTCCCCTTATCTCATCCCTATTGAGAAACTTGGAAGTACATTTAAGCAAAAAAATCTAAGATGCTGTAAGACATTAACCGTCAAACCAGCAGCTCTGGGAGTCAATTATGACATCCTGCAAACAAATGCAATCTTAAAACATCCAAAACCTGACAAGTGCAATAAATGCAAAATTTGTGACGGTGATATCAAAGAAAGGCGATATACAATATGAGACATACTGGTAGGATGTTTTCATTGTGAGCCCCAATGGGGACAGTGTTGATGATGTATGTAAAGTGCTGTGGAGTTCATAGTGTAATATAAATGTAAAAAAATATTTCTTCATATGTCGTCACAATACCAGGATCTAAGGATCTTCTATTTTGAGGTCAGGGGCTCTCTAATGCCATGTTGCTGCCTGTCTCGCTGTCTTCCTCTTTTGACACTGCAGTGCAGTGGACAAGAGAGCATTAACTGGTTAATAGCAAGAAGTATGGAGTGTGTACTAACTAAGCCATAAACCCTCCCCATACCATGAAGTATGGAGTGTGTACTAACTAAGCCATAAACCCTCCCCATACCATGAAGTATGGAGTGTGTACTAACTAAGCCATAAACTCTCCCCATACCATTTCCACAGACATTGTAGGATTACTATATGGATTTTATTATTAGGGTAGGGACACACTGGCGTGAAACTCAGATGAGTGCAATGTGTGATTTTCTCACATTGCAGTCAGACCAATGTTAATCAATGCATGCGCACATGTGAAGGGGGGCCATAGAGGAACATCGCTGTCTGGACTGTATGTTCGTGCTTCCGGCATGTGTCAGCACGGACTGCACACATGCCGGAGGCACGAAAGTGAAAGAGGACCTAATGTGTGAATATTTGATTCTACACATGTACTATATTGTGGCACCTGTGAAGGGGCTGCAGGAGTGATTTAAAAATACTACTTTCTTACTATCAGTGTTTGCAGTTATGTTGGATTTTGCCTGCAGAGCGGGACTTCTGCACTACTTGTACACACAGAACTGATAGAATTGGCGCAGGAGCATGATCTACACTGCATTTAACAGGTCAGTGCATAGATAAGAGGCAGAGAAGTCTCACTCCGCTGGCAAAACCCAACAGAACTTCAAACAGTATGCTGCAGGTCTGTGTGAACCCCCTGCAGCATATAGCATGCTGTAAACAGGGCTGTGGAGTTGGTAAGGACAGGATCAGACTAGCGTCAGCCTTTTCGCTGACGGATCCGTGTAAAACTTAGAATTCTGCAGCCTGAGCGCAAGCGTTAATGTGCTGTAACTCTGGGTTCAGGCTGCCCATATATCCCTACGGTTACCGGTCTCCCATCGCAGCCGGCCGCTTCACACAGAAGTCCCGGATATGTGCTATTTCTGAGCACACACAGAAACGCGGTTTGCAGTAACGGATATATAGGCAGCCTGAACACACCGTTACACCACGTTAACGCTTGCGCTCAGGCTGCAGAATTCTAAGTTTTACACGGATCCATCAGCGAAAAGGCTAACGCTAGTGTGACTAGTGCAAGTCAAACCACTGACTCCAACTCCTGAATTTCCCAGACTCTGAATACAACTCCTTCAAGTTCGACTCCTCCAAACATGGCTGATGTTTAAGTGATATATTTATTGTAGAACAATGGTAACATCAGGTTTTAAACGTTATTGTAATACAAGAATATAGGTCTTTAGAAAGAACATAAAAATAATTCATAATATTAATAAACTCAGCACATTTTACATTGAACCACTATACCCAATTTGTTGTTATATATTTTAGTAGTCGTAGTCAGTCCATTTTCTACTGACTACACCAAAATGGGTTGCGACTCTGACTCCACAGTCCATGCTGCAGGTCTGTGGGCCACCCCCCTCCTATTTGATATGCTGCAGGTCTATGGGCCAGGGCCGGCTCTCTCCCATATAGCATGCTACAGCAAGTCTATGTGGGCTGCTCCCATCCCTCCCCCCCCCTAGCTATGCAATGCTGCAGTGCCTGCAAGCTGCTGCAGCCCAGGTCTGTTTGGGCCACTCGCTCCCATTCCCCCCATATGTATGCAATGCTGCAGTGCCTGCTGCAGCCAAGGTCTGTGTGAGGGCCTCTGTCATCCCGACCCCCCTACCCCTATATGCTATGGGGGGGGGGGTGATAGCGGCCCAGGCTTGGGCTGCAGCAGCCTGCAGGCACTGCAGCAGTGCATAGATAGGGGGGATAGAGCAGCCCACATAGACCCGGGACTGGAGCGCTGCAGCATTTCATAGACATGAGGGGGATGCGAGCGGCCCACACACAACTGGGGCTGCTGCAGCAATGCATAGATACATATGGGAGCGGCCCACACATAACTGGGGCTGGGGGCGCTGCAGGCATGCATAGATACATATGTGGGGGATGGGAGCGGCCCACACATACCTAGGGCTGCACCATTGCATAGATACATATGGGGGGAGGGGGGAAAGGCCGGGGACCTTACCCAGAGGGTCCATTCCCTGCTGCTGCTGCCAGAATGCCATGCTGCCTATGTCTTCCTGACTGCTGATTCCCTCCCTCCTCCTGCTGGCTCAGCTGGGGCTGACTGGTTACAGACTGCTAGTACAGACTTGTGGGTTGTTGTTGTGCTATGCACGTCACTGTACTTGATGCCTGCTGCGGCGCCTCCCCGCCTATCCACCATCGCCATCAATGATGATGCATCATGAATCTGATGCATGATGATTGATGCCCCCTGCCTTGGCCCATGCTGCACCTTCACACACGCCCGGCGGGTGGCGGCGCCGCTGACTCAAACATAGCTGAGCTCAGCCGCTGCCTGCCTGTCGGGAATGTGCTGCCGCCCGCCCGGGCAGTGGCGTAGCAACTGTTTGTGGTGACCGGGGCGGTCGAAAAATTTGTCGCGGCTGCCGCCCCTTTGGTCGTTGATGATCCAGAAGCAATATCTATAATGTTTTAGGATCAAGTCTGTTAAGTTAAAGATTACAACATCCACATGACTACATCACCAAAACCACCGGCAATACAACAACACATTACTAGAACCCCTGCCAGTATATTGCCAGAACCATTGTCAATACAGTAATACATCACCAAAACCAGTCAATACATCATCAGAACCCCCATCAATTCAATAATACATCATCACTATAACCCATCAGTACATGACCAAAACCACCATCAATACAATAAACATAATCAGAACCACCATCAATATATCACCAGGACAGTATACATCACCAGTTCACTATATAAATGTGTATGCCATACTGCTCATCCTCCTTCCACATATCCCATACTATTCACCCCCCATATGTCCCATGCAGTTCATACTCTCCCCCCCCCATACCCCTCCAATGTTCCATGCAGCCTCTCCCCTCCCATGTTCCACGCAGCCTCTCCCTCATCCATGTAGCTTCTCCCCTACGTTCCATTTACCTTCTCCCTATCCACCCATCCATCTTCTGCCCCCTTTTCCATGCCCCCTCCTCCATCCATCTTCTGCCCCCTTTTCCAAGCCGCCTCGTCCATCCATTAATCCATCCCTTTCTGCCCCCTCTTTCAGGCTGCCCCATCCTTCCATTCTGCCCCCACTTCCAGGCTGGCCCATCTATGCATCCATGCATCCCATTCTGCCCCCTCTTCCAGGCCGCCCCATCCATCCATCTATTCCAATCTGTGTCCCCCCAGGCTGCTATCTTCGGCTGTAACAGCGCGTTACCTGACTCCACGCTCCTGATTCCGGATCCCTCATCCCGGCAGCTTCTTCCTCTGCGGCTCCCAGTCTCCAGCTCGCCTGCACTCGGCACCAGGCACCCGGACCACCCCTGTGTACATCCATATCCCTGCACCCCTGTCCCATTCATATCCCATCATCCCTGTCCCATCCATATCCCTGCACCCCTGTGCCCCATCCCTGCACCCCTGTGCCCCATCCCAGCACCCCTGCGCCCCATCCCAGCACCTCTGTGCCCCATCCATATCCCTGTGCCCCATCCCTGCACCCCTGTGCCCCATCCATATCCCTGTGCCCCATCCCAGCACCCCTGTGCCCCATCCCAGCACCCTTGTGCCCCATCCATATCCCTGTGCCCCATCCCTGCACCCCTGTGCCCCATCCATATCCCTGTGCCCCATCCCAGCACCCTTATGCCCCATCCCAGCATCCCTGTGCCCCACCCCTATCCCAGCACCCCTGTGCCCCATCCCTGCACCACTGTGCCCATTCCATATCCCAGCACCCCTGTGCCCCATCCTGCACCCCTGTGCCCCATCCATATCCTAGCACCCTGTGCCCCATCCCTGCACCCCTGTGCTCCATCCATATCCCAGCACTCCTGTGCCACATCCCTGCACCCCTGTTCCCCATCCCTGCACCCCTGTGCCCCATCCCAGCACCCATGTGCCCCATCCCTGCACCCCTGTGCCTCATCCATATCCCTGTGCCCCATCCCTGCACCCCTGTGCCACATCCCTGCACCCCATCTTCAGCTGTTCCCAGCTACTGGAGCCCTGCCGCCTGCTCCTCACACTTACCCGGCGCAGCGCGGCCTGAGCCACCGCCGCCGTCGGATGTGCTGCCCGGGTGGGAACTCCAAATCCCCGTCTGTCTCTGCTGCTGCCGCTGCCGTTACACACGTGCCATATGGGGTGGACCACACTCTCTGACATGGTCTCCTCCGCGGTGGGCCCCTACTTCTCTCTACCGGCGGGTCTGGCTGCTGCAGGCTGGGTGAGGTGGGGTGGGCGGCGGGTCTGATGACGACGGGGGGGGTATGAGGGGGCAGGGCTTACCACCCGGCTGCATGCTGGGTGAGGTGGGCGGGCGGCGGACCTGATGACGATGGGGGGGTATGAGGGGGCGGGGCTTACCACCCAGCCGACACAGGGCAAGAGAAAAAAAAAAGCAAAAACACGCTGAGACGCCACCCCCCTATGAATGGCGCCGCCCTAGGCACGTGCCTATGAGTGTCTAATGGCAAATACGGCCCTGGCCATGGCTTGGTACTTCAAAGCAATGTTGATTCATTTGAATTAGTGATGAGTGAGTACAATCACTACTATGCGCTACTCACATGAATAATGCGATATTCGTGCTATTTGTTACATTACGAGTGTTTGTGTACTCACCTCGCAATGTTTGAATCTCCTGCCCTGCATGTTTGCCGTCTAATTTGCAGCCGCTAAACATGCTGGGCTTGCTAACCAATCACAGTAATGCCGTAGCAATGTTGGTTGTGGCATTACTGTGATTGGCTGGCTGCCCAGCGTCACAGAGTCTATATAAGCCACTATCATGTGTACAGTGAATCCGGAACCAATGTAGTAGTAGCATATGGAGAGAGCAAACAGCATATAGGGAGAGTGTTTATGTAATCTACAGAGTGGGCCATCTAGGATACACCTGAACAAAATGGGAATGGTTGGTGATATCAACTTCCTGTTTGTGGCACATTAGTATATCGGAGGGGGAAAACTGTTCCAGATGGATGATGACCATGGCGGCCATTTTGAAGATGGCTGTTTTGGATCCAACTTTATTTTTTTCAATAGGAAAAGGGTCATTTGACACATCAAACCTATTGAGAATTTCATAAGAAAAACAATGGTGTGCTTGGTTTTCATGTAACTTTATTTGTTTATGTATAAATATTGTGTTGATTCAAATGATTAGTTGTATTAAAAAAAAAAAAAATATATGAATGATAACACAAAGACATTTTTCCACTCATGGTTCTTGGTTGGGTAAAGCCATTTATTGTCAAACTACCATGTTTTCTCTTTTTAAATCATAATGATAACCAAAAACAGCCAAATGACCCTGATCAAAAGTTCACATACCCTGGTGATTTTGCCCTGATAAAATGCACAGAAGTTGACACAAATGGGTTTGAATAGCTAATAAAGGAAACATCCTCACCTGTGACCTCTTTGCTTGTAATCAGTGTGTGCCTAAAAGCTGAGTGAGTTACTGTGATCCAGACAGATTCTTGCATCTTTCATCCAGCTAATCATGTGTCTGGAGTCTGAGTCATGGGGAATGTAAAAGAATTGTTAACAGATCTGTGGGAAAATATAGTTGAACTGTATAACACAGGAAAGGGATACAAAAAAAGCTATCCAAGAAATCGATAATGCCAGTCAGCAGTGTTCAAACTATGATTAAGAAATTGAAAATCAGGGGCTCTGTCAAAACCAAACCATGATCAGGTAGACCAACAAACATTTAGGCCACAATTGCCATGAAAATTGTTCAGGATACAAAGAAGAACTCACAAATAACATCAGGTGGTCGATGATGAGTCCACTGATCCAATTTGGACCATTGGGGTCAAATGACTGCCATTTTGCCAGTTTGACGTCCTTCACAATCTGCTGTCCATGATGCAGGTACTCATACCTCCTGCCCACAATCTGGGGTTGCACAGACACAGCAAGCATCAACCTCATCTACTTTGTTGTCGCAGCAAAGTATCCATTGGCCCTGCCTGAAAGCTTGGAAAGGAAGCGTAAATACACAGTCACGCACTCACAGGCACAAATACTAAACGCTCACATTGTCAAATTTTAGCCGTGGAAATGGTGAAATTTTGGCTTGTGTGTATGGAGTATGTCCATGATATTTTGGCTGTGGCTGCCCCACAATACTCTGTTCCCAGCTGACACTATTTTGTCCGGTTTGCATCCCCACGTTACACAAGCACATGTTAAACAATATAAATCTTGCTCTCACAATACATAAACCAGGAAGATTCACCAAACAACAGATACGTGGACAAGTTGTTGTTGACAGGGACAATACATTTATGTCATGACACACTGGGTGAACCTGGTGGAGGGTGGGACACAGTCGCAAACTAGGACATCACACATCCTAACCACTCCAAGAATAGCGAGCCCAACTTCTATCAGGGTTTCCACCTCCTCATATGCCTCTTCCTGTCTCCCCTCCTCTTCCTGCTCCTCATCCTCTGCTGAATTACGCTCCCCATTACTCCATCAGCAAAGCTGCAACCTGCTCTGCTGAAGCTCATCTCTTTAGGTCAGAAACCACACTCTGCAGCATAGCTGTTGCAAGGGATAAAATAACAAATTGATCAGTGGTTCTCCCTGCTGAATCCCCAACCCAGTCTCGTTGTCTGTGATAATGGGCATAACCTGGTGGTGGCTTTAAATCTTGGTAAACTGGTAAACATTTCATGCATGGCTCACACGCTGAACCTAGTTATCCAGAAATTTGTAATAACATTACCTGAATTGCCATGCCTACTTGAGAAGGTATGCAGTATTAGTGCCCATTTCTGACATTGTTTTACCATTTTAGCCAGTCTTGCAGCGCTGCAAAAGCGCTGTAATTTGCCTAATCACCAACTCATTTGCAGCCTGCCCACGCGACAGAACTCTACATATCATATCTTGGCAAGGGTTAGTGAGCAGCAGAGGGCAGTAGCTGAATACCTGCTTCAACATGCCCATCAGAGTGACATTCAACCACCACACATAATAACCAACGAGTGGGTGTGGATTTCTGACATTTGTGAGGTTTTTGAATAATTTGAGTACTGCACCAATATTGTGAGCGGTGATGAGGCTATTATCAGCATAACCATCCCACTGCTCTGTCTGTTGAAACAATTGCTGCATCATTTGAAAGAGGAAGCTTTGAGTACCAAACAGGTGGCTATGGAGCAAGATTCTCCTATGGGTGATACTGCCCAGCCAATATTCTCAGGTAACATTGGGTGATGATGAGGAAGATGAGGAGGATGAGGGGGGAGAGTTTTTTCTGTGCTACAAAAGAGACTCCAATCTTCATGTCTATCCAGCATAGATGGGCTGAAGAGGAGAAGGTTGAAGAGAGGAGTGTCAGCATGAAGAGGATGGGTATTGTTCCTCCTGGTGAGGATACACAATCTTTGCCTGTTTGCAGCTTGGCCCACATGGCACAGTTCATTTGTAACTGTCTGTTCCAAGACCCTTGTGTGATCCACATTTTCACCACCAACCTCTACTGGTTGGCTACCTTTCTCAACCTGCGCTATAAGGAGAAATTTCCTTCTTTCCTTTTGTAGTCACCAAAGGCTTGCACAATGGAAATCCTTCAAGAAGGCCATAGTAGATCAGTTGCTGAAAATATCACCTTCAGAAAACGCTGGTGGCAGAAGTACTTTTCAACAGCAAGGATTACTGAGGAGAGACATGTGCACCAGGTCCAACAGGGGTGGGGGGATAATGTGCACAAACTGAACCATTCTCCATAAACCAGCACATCAGCAAGTGCTATATGTGACTGTAACACTGACAAGTAGGGAGAAGTTGAACAACATGGTCAATGAGTACTTAAGGCTAGGGTCACACTTGCGCCATGGAAGCGCTACAAGCTAGCGTTTTTCACACGTGCAAAATGTGAAAACCGCTAGCCTCAACGCTTCCATATGCTCCCATATAAAAACCGCATTGCAAAAGAGCAATGCGTTTGACGCTAGCCGGTTTTGCAAGTGCACCAAAAAATGTGGTAAGAAGCATTTTTGAGGGCGTTTGCAAAAACGCATGCGTTTTTTTAACATGGTAGTCTAAGGGCAACGCATGCGTTAATGCTAGCGCTAAAAATTACAAAAATGGGGAAAAAATGGCAATACAAAAAAATGCTTTCAGGACAGCATCTTAATGACGGATGCATGGTCCCAAATGTGACCATAGCCTAAGTGACCATACCTGCATCCTTCTTGATGCTTCAGTTCCCTTCAATTATTGGGTGTCCAAGCTGCACACTTGGCTCAACCAATCCTCCTTATACACCTTGGAGGTCCTAGCTTGCTCTGCTGCTGGTGTGAAGTCAGAGCATGTTTTCAGTTCTGCTGGGGCAAACATTACAGATAGGCACACACACCTCTCTATGGAAAATGCAGACTGGCTTCTTCTTATTAAATTCAATAAGGACTGGATTTCTCCACATTTTGTAATCCCTCAGCAAGCCAATTTACAGGAATGAGGCAAGATGCATAACTTGAAGCTCGTGGATAACAATACAAAATCTGTAATACAGCTAGCGACCAAACATGTACTACATATAATAATAATTTATAGATGCCAGAGGAATCTTTGGACCCCTCAAACATCAGGGACCAGTTGTAATTATTACCCTGCACCCAGGGCCGGACTGGTAGGCGGGACTACCGGGACTTCTCCCTATGGGCCGGTGGTGGGGGTGTGGCCGGGGGCCGGCGCTCCTGCTCCTCCGGCCGTAGGCCGGCTGTAAGTCACTATGCGGTGGCCATCATCATGCACAGATGCAGCCCAGAGTCCCCGGCCCTGTCACTGCCTGCCTGCGCGCTCTGCACCCTCTCCTCCCCTCTATTAGACAAACTAAGCTGTCTTGTGGGAGGAAGAGGGAAGGGGTGTGTGCGGGGTCGGGGGCCACACCTCCATACATGCACCGTAGACACAGGGAGCTGAATGAAATACCAGCACCTGCATTTCCGGGGTCAGAGGAGCTGTAATCAGCTCCCTTAGAGAGGAGCAGAGAGTCGGTGCAGTGCAGTGACGTCCTCATTCTCAGCAAACTGCAGGTGCAGGACGTCACCACAGTGTGAGGAGGAGGAGACAGGGGGCCAGGAGGATGAAGAGCCTTGAGTCAGCAGGATGACACAGGAGGAGATCGAGCCTGGAGCCAGGAGGATGACATGGGGGCCAGGAGGAGGACGATCCTGGAGCCAGCAGGATGATGACACAGGAGGAGCAGTAAGTATACACAGCTCATGGACCTGAAGATGGGGGTGGGGGGCAGGAAGGCTAATTTTCCCCCCATTGAGGAATAGCAGGCTCTCCTGCTCCAGCCCTGCACAGCCTGCAGTGATCACTCTCCCATACACATCTGATTGCCTTCTACCTATATGTGATTCATTATTAATGCACATAACTGCAGCCAGACCTCAGTGTAAATATGATCCCTGCAGATACACGTCCAGATACAGAGGGCAGTATATACATCCTGGGCTCCATTAACTCTATACGATCAATGTTCTTACACCTAGGTGAAATCTTTCATGGCTGCAGGAATAATTCTGCTTAATAGACCAGTCTAAGGCTGCCTTCACATTAGCGTTTGTGAACACTGCATACCGAACGCAGCCAAACGCTTGAGCACTGCGTTCCTATGTCTAATATGGGAAAGCATTTGGCTGTGTTCGGTTGCGTTTGCGTTTGGATGCGCACAATTTGTGCTCCCTCTGAACGCAGCTTGTTGCATTTTTTGTGCGGTTGCGGGCGCTTGTTTTTTCCGCAAGAGCACAAACAATGCATGGATCTCAATGGATCCGCAGGACAGCGCAGGAGAACGATGTGGATCTCATTGAAATCTGTCCCGGTAGCCGCCGCTGATCAGCGGCGGCCACCGGAAGCTCATGCAGAGCCACAGCTGATCTCCCGCCGGTGTCAGCGGGGAGAAACAGCTGATCTGACAGCTGTTTAAATCTCCCGCACTGACACCGAATAGGTGAGGTCGGCGCGGGAGATTTGAAGCAGCGATCAGCTGTTTCTTACCTCCTGCACCGATATCACCCTATTCGGTGTCAGCGCGGGAGATTTAAACAGCTGTCAGATCAGCTGTTTCTCCCCGCTGACACCGGCGGGAGATCAGCTGTGGCTCTGCATGAGCTTCCAGTCGCCGCCGCTGATCAGCGACGGCCACCTGGAGAGATTTCAATGAGATCCGCAGCGTTCTCCTGCGCTGTCATGTGGAGGACACTGCGGATCCATTGAGATCCATGCATTGTTTGTGTGCTTGCGGGCGCTTGCGGATAAAACAAGCAACCGCACAAAAAATGCAACAGGCTGCGTTCGGATGGCGCACAAATTGTGCGCATCCGAACGCAAACACAGCCATACGCAGGCACATGCCTTCCCATGTTAAACATAGGAACGCAGTGCTCAATCGTTTGGCTGCGTTCGGTACGCTGCGCCTGCAAACGCAAGTGTGAAGGCAGCCTAAGAGTGGGGAATATGAGTATAACTACAGACCATGATTTACATACCCGAACCTAGGAGGAATAGCACATGCATCACATATGGTACCTTTACACGCCGCTACAGCAGGTTGGAAACAACCGGGTGTTTCACGTGCACGAGCACGTACCAACGGTTGAAAACGGTACCCGCACCACCTTTACACGCCGCTACAAGGTGCTCTACAGAAGGTTTTTTCTATCCCTGGATGCACCGCCGGGTGCCTCAAGTTACCTTCTGTAGAGCACCTTCCCTCATTTACACGCCGCTACAACAAGGTAATATGGGAGGACCTGGTGCAGCAGGGACAACACATAGGCGTGCCAGAATTGTGGATTACGAGACGCTCGTACGGTGATTGGACACAGCAATAGCATCATGATTGGCCAGCCAGCGCAGGAGGCTGGCTAATACATGACGCTATTGCAGTTGTGTAGTGTGACTGGTCATCTCCTTAAATATGCTGCCCTGTGCAGGGACAGCCAATCGTAACGCAGGAGCTTCCACCAATGATCGCTGATGGGGCGCGGTATCCCGGAGGCTGTGTCACGCCCCAGGTAGATACCTAGGTTTTGCAAAAAACTCTCCTGTTCCTTATTTACACGCCGCTACCATTGGGTTGAAATCAACCTGTTTTAGAGCACTGCTCTGAAACAGGTGCCGAGAGTGACAGGTGACAACGACCTAGTTTACACGCCGCTACCTCGGGTTGATTTGACGGTGCAAGATACATTTGTCTCCCAAACCCGGTTGTTTTCAACCTTCTGTAGCGGCGTGTAAGGGGACCAATAAAGTCACATTTTACTCTGTACCCAGGAGCTTCAATCTGTCTGTGTGCCTGAGCACAAGTGTTATTATAAGTATATAGTGTAAAGGATAATACATCTAGTATGGAAAATATGTAATGTAATATGGAGTAAATTAAATAGCATACACTATATACGGTAGTATATAAACAGTATAATGGTACATTTACACGCGGCAACAGGAAGATAGAAACCGGCAGGTGTCGGAGACAATTGTACCTTTTACCTTCAAAACACCTTGAAGTGGCTGCGTGTAATTCAGGTATCTGCAAGGTGTTTTGAAGGTAAAAGGTACAATTGTCTCCGACACCTGCCGCTTTCTATCTTCCTGTTGCCGTGTGTAAATGTACCATAAGGGATAGTAGTGTACAACATCTAATAATATCAAATGTGCAAAGTGTAACAAAAGATCAATAATAATAAAAATTATGAAATGTCTATTATATAGCATAGGATACATTATATAATACAATCTATGTAATGCCTAGTAAACAGCATATAACATAGTAAATAATATATGGTAGTATATAAGGAAAAGTACAGTACTGTACAACATGTGGTATAGTAATATGGAGAGTGTGTATATACTAGATTAGAGCAGGGGTCTCAAACACGCGGCCCCCGGGCTTCAAAGTGCGGCCCGCGGCACCGTGGACAATGTAAGAACGCTGGGATCCACTGTGCAGGTGGCCACCACGGTGCAGTGTGCTGGGGACTGCGGCTTTATTATCACTTCCTGCGGCCGCTACGACAAGCTCCGAGACTCCTTCCCTCAGCTACATCAATGGAAGCTGGCAAGCCAATCGGATCACAGACTCGCAAGTGACGTCATTCAATCAGAAACCTCAAGTGACGTCATACGCCAACGGAATGGGGCTCGGAGCTTGTCGTAGCGGCCGCAGGAAGTGATAATAAAGCCGCAGTCCCCAGCACTATGCACCGTGCCGGCCCCTTACACAGCGCACCACGGCGGCCCCCTGCACAGTGGATCCCGGCATCGTTAAGGTGTGTGTGTGAGGGAGAGCGTGACTGTGTGTATGAGAGAGAGTGTGTGTGTATGAGAAAGTGTGTGTGAGTGTGTATGAGAGTGTGTATGAGAGTGTGTATGAGAGTGTGTGTGTGAGTGTGTATGAGAGTGTGTATGTGAGTGTGTATGAGAAAGAGTGTGTATGAAAGTGTGTGTGTATGAGAATGTGTATGAGAGAGTGTGTGTGTGTATATGAGAGTGTGTGTGTGTATATGAGAGTGTGTGTGTGTATGAGTGAGTGTGTGAGTATGTATGAGAAAGTGTGTGTGTGTATATGAGTGTATGTATGAATGTATGCATGTGTGTGTGTATGTGTGTATGAGAGTCTGTAAAAGTGTGTGTATGTGAGTATGAGAAAGTGTGTGTGTGTGTGTGTGTGTGTATGCGAGTGTGTATGAGAAAGTGTGTGTATATGAGTGTGTATGAGTGTGTGTGTATGTATGAGAAAGTGTGTGTGTATATGAGTGTATGTATGAATGTATGCATGTGTGTGTGTGTGTGTGTGTATGAGAGTCTGTGTAAAAGTGTGTGTATGTGAGTATGAGAAAGTGTGTGTGTGTGTGTATGAGTGAGAGTGTGTATGAGAGTGTGTGTATGAGAGTATGTATGAGAGAGTGTGTATGAGTGTGTTTGTGTCAGTGTGTATGTGCGTGTATGAGAGTGTGTGTATGAGCGTGTATGTGTGTGTGCGCGCAAAAAGAAGCGAGACCAGGTTGAGACTTCACTACAAAGTGGCATCATGATGGGGACATTACTACAAGAAGACCATATATATATATATATATATATATAATATATATACACACACAGCACAGTGCCACTTCTCCTGTCCTGTATACTGGGTATAATCCTCATTATCTGTATTATTGTGTGTATATATACACTGCACAGTACCACTTCTCCTGTCCTGTATACTGGGTATAATCCTCAGTATCTGTATTATTCTGTATATACACTGCACAGTACCACTTCTCCTGTCCTGTATACTGGGTGCAATCCTCAGTTATATGTATTATTCTGTATATACACTACACAGTACAACTTCCCCTGTCCAGTATGCTGGGTATAATCCTCAGTGTCTGTATTATTCTGTATATATACACTGCACAGTACCACTTCTCCTGTCCTGTATACTGGGTATAATCCTTAGTATCTGTATTATTCTGTATATACACTACACAGTACCACCTCCCCAGTCCTGTATACTGGGTTTAATCCTCAGTATCTGTATTATTCTGTATATATACACTGCACAGGACCATTTCCCCTGTCCTGTATACTGGGTGTAATCCTCGGTATCTGTATTATTATGTACATATACACTGCACAGTACCACGTCTCCTTTCCTGTATACTGGCTGTAATCCTCAGTGTCTGTATTATTCTGTATATATACACTGCACAGTACCTCTTCTGCTGTCCTGTATACTGTGTGTAATCCTCAGTATGTATATTATTCTGTATATATACACTGCACAGTACCACTTCTGCTGTCCTGTATACTGGGTGTAATCCTCAGTATGTGTATTATTCTGTATATATACACTGAATAGTACTACTTCTGCTGTCCTGTATACTGGGTGCAATCCTCAGTATCTGTATTTTTCTGTATATATACACTGCACAGTACCACCTCTCCTGTCCTGTATACTGGGTGTAATCCTCAGTATCTGTATTATTATGTGTATATATACACTGCACAGTACCACTTCTCCTGTCCTGTATACTGGGTGTAATCCTCAGTATCTGTATTATTCTGTATATATACACTGCACAGTACCACTTCTCCTGTCCTGTATACTGGGTGTAATCCTCAGTATCCGTATTATTCTGTTTATATACACTGCACAGTACCACTTCTCCTGTCCTATATACTGGCTGTAATCCTCAGTATCTGTATTATTCTGTATATATACACTGCACAGTACCACTTCTCCTGTTCTGTTGTCAGAGGCGGTATTGGACTTTGACTCTTAGCATTTAAATGTTGTTTAAAATGATTATCCCCAATATGGTGTCATCACTTCTCTTCTGTATAGGTGATGACTTTCCCTTCGCTGCGGATTTGACCGCTGGGATCCAACAATCCTGAGAAACGTGGCTTTGAACAGTAACATGTGAATGGAGCTGCGGCTGATTATTCCCTCTGCTGCACCATTCACATGTAGCTCTTCAGATAACTCCTCTAAGAAAGTGATGAGGCCACAACAACGTTAAAAGCAGATTTCACTGATCGGGGCTGATGGGTGATATAGAATGTGGGCTGGTGGGATCTTTTTTCCAGGGCTGCTTTTTGGTCCCAGTCCGGCCCTGCCTGCACCCCCAATTTTTATACCCCTGTAACCATCTTAATGGTTAATATCATTATCCAGGCACAAATGTTTACTAGAATATTTACAACACAATACATTTTTTAAGTTTGAAACCTGCCCTTCTACCTCAGACAAGTACTTTGATGCTACAAAAGTAAAACTTTTCTCCATTTTAATTGGCCACGTTACCAGCATTTTTCATTGTGTCCTTCTAGAAAAAAAATGGCCTAAAGAACTGGACTTTTAAGTAGCTCTAGCGGAGACTTTCAATGGACCTATGAATTACATCTGAGATTTAAAATGCTACCTCTTATTTACTTTCTCATCAGAAATGGCACTGCTGCATTCACTTTTCTGACCCCCATGCTGATTATATGGAAATGTTAGTTATGTGGTAAGGAAGCAGGTAAATTCAACTGTCGTTATTCCTCTAATTAGCCTGCAAAAAGCAACTTGGCCTGAATGGACTGTTCTAGCAATATGCATAGGATTGGCATACCATACACAATATTTCAAGGCTAGAAAGACACTTTGAATATTATAGGCTTGGGTTTTGCATTGCAAATACAGTGCCTTCAAGCAGAAATCAGAAAAGAAGTTGACAAACTTCAAAACTTGTAACAAACTGCACCCAGGACTAGAGCTACAAATTTTGGAAAATGGAATATAAAGCAAATGAAAAACAAAACGTAAAAAAGAGAGTTGAAAAGTCAATAGATTTGCGGTCAAAAGACTCAAGTGTTAATCATTTTGAAAATTAGTTTTCTATGGAAAAATCTATATGCTAATTAACTCAATGGCTTTTTCTAATGGGTCTACTATCGGGTCATTCTGGAAACACTGAGTTGTTGCTGTTTAAAATTCCATCTTATTAAGGACTTGGAGTTAGGAAATGTTTTTCGTGGAGAAGTATATGGAGACCGGATTTGAATGGATTTTGTTATTTAGAGACCTGACAATCACAGTAGACTAATATAAAGCCCAATAAAGTAGTATAAACATAAATAGTGGTCAAAACTTTAGTATCTGAAAGTTTTTCAATATATGAAAGACATTAAATTCCATTTTATTTTCAGTATACATGGGTTGACATTTAGTTATATTTTAGCTAATTCATATAATGTAAAATAAATCAAACATATCTGGTATGGAATGTCTGATTAGTGTCTTTTTGGCTTACTATGGCAATCATTTATTATATATTTCAAAGAAAATCGCAAACAATTATATCCCAATGGAGTACTGCACCTCTCATGATGTGTTTTAAAGACTCATCAATAATCCCTTTTAAGGATGGTGAGTGCTACTCCGTTTTTTCCCTACACACCTCAGTTATTATTGTTTTCTTGAATATCTTACCTAGAGCACCCATTCACATTAGTTATCTGAATTTGATAATATCGGGATTAACCAACAGTCTGAAGTGTATGGGAGCCTCCTGACTTTCTTCTGACAGATGATGTTTGGAGAGAGAAGGATTGGTATGTTACAATTCTAATGAAAAATCCTTTTGTTCTATGTGCAGTGGAATCTGGAAGCAGTTATCTCACAGAGAGCACAAGAGCGTTTTAGCCTATTCCTGATTATAGCGGAAGCAGGGAAGATCATTCAGCCGACTACTGTCTAATGTGCCAGAGAGTTTTTGAGGGGTATCCTTGTCATGAGACATTGCAAAGCTCACTTTGAGCTGTAGTTTTGGTAACATTATTGATGGGGAAAGGAAAACTGAATGCCAGCTGGCTCCTTGTTAAGTCTAAGCACAGCAGTAGATCCTTTCAATAGAGGCTCTACACAGTAACCCTAAACTCTGTCTATGCACCCGCTGTCCATGCAGCCATATTATAAAAGATTTGAAAACATGCTTATGCTTTCTTATTTATTAATAAAATATAAACCTTAGCATTGTAAGGATGAATTTTGGATGAACCCTTCTTGAAATTCAAGGGTAACCAGACCAGGATTCCAGACCTGGTTAGGTGAAGCAATACATTAGGTTTCATTAGAGGGAACCTGGTTAATCTGCAGGTAAATAGCATTAAAATCCTGCATGGTCACCTTACTGAAAGCATCGCTACCAGAAATAAATTAACGTATATTCAGGATGTACTGTATTTATGCTTTTTGTATGTTGGTGTGCCAGGGCTGTTTATTAATTTGCAGTCTTTAGCTGTGTTCGAGAGGGGCAACAGAATTAATAGCTGATGCCAATGTAGAAAACAATAGCTGTGCCATGGAGTGAAGATATGGTGAACAGTGGTAGTAGAAAGTCAGAGAATTTGTGAGTGTCAAGATGTGAGGCTTTTGTGGGGATGAGCTAGCTGGTGGACTTTTGGGGGTAGGTGAAGAGGATAGCAATGGGAATGTGAGTAGATGAGGGTTAGTTATAGGGGAAAGGTGTGGTTATATAGGAAATAGATAAGGGTGAATATGGGGTGTGGTGTATGCCGATCTGTGTTGATGGATTTGATGGATCATTGTAAGAGGCCACAAGATTAAGCAAATGACAATTGTTGGAGGTTGCTGATTAGTGGATATAGTGAAATCACCTAAGATGAGAGCAGAAATTCCAATAGAGAAAACATAAAGAAGTCTGGTGTACAAGTGATTAATAAAGGCAGAGGTAGAGACTAGGGGATTGGTATATGATGGTCATTTGGTGGTTAGAAGGAGAGTGGATGTGGACAGAGTGCACTTCAAATGAAGGGATTTTAATGGAGGGCAGAAATGGGATTAGGTTGAAGGTGTAGTTGCTAGAAAGAAAATCAACTTCTCCCACTGTGTGCTTTCTCTCCCGCCTGTGCACTGTCTCTACCCCTGTGTGCTGCTTCTCTCCCCCCAGTGTGGTGTTTGTCTTCACCTGTGCACTGTTATTTCCCCCCATGCACTGTCTCTCCCCAACTGTGTGCTGTGTCTCCCATCCTGTACATTCTTCCCCTTGTGTGCTCTGCCTTTTCCCTTCCCTCTGAAAGGGGGCCCTGTGTGTTCTGCTTTCTCTTCCCCTGACAGGGAACCTCTGTGTGCTCTGCCTTTCTCCCCCTCTGACAGAGGGCCCTAGTGCACTTTGTTTCTGCCCCCCTGACAGCAGTCTGACACTGTGCACATCATACTGCCATGAGGTAGAAGATAGCAGTCTGGTGGCGGTGTCGGCAGGTGAGGTGAGAAACCGCACACTGGGGCTCCATGACAGCAGACTGGGGTCTCCTGATAAGGATGTGGGTGGGTCAGACAGAGCACACAGGGGCCCTCATAAAGTGGCTTGGGGAGGAAGTCAGACAGAGCACACAGGGTGCTGAAGCCAGCCATGCTTGATGCCACCACATGGCTAATTTGCATGCCCAAACAAATTAGCCATGTAGACTTGAAGCATGCTTTCAACTGCTGCTGGGCTGCTTATCCCTTACTCTGGCCATTAGCATAGACACTTATTTGCGTGAAAGGAGGACATCCGGACAGAAGTGAATGATAGAAGCCACAAGGCAATTATGTAAGTAGAAGCTCTGGAGGCAAAGTTATCTTCTAGTCCCGTAGTCTGGAAGAGGTAATTTACATATAGTGATAAAAGATTATTCAACCACAACAAGGCATCTGCTATGAGGCTGATAGTGAGGTCTTTTGTCAGAATTCAATAACCTTTATACCCATATTAATGATTTATAAATGTCAAAATAGTGACAGATTGCCTTTAAGCCTCTGCACTTAAATGGAACTGCACTCACAGACCTCTGCTAAAAAGACATGAACGATACAAACTGTAAACAAATGGGAGGAGCTACAGGAATTCAGGTCAGAAATTCAAAGGGAGGGATGAATTTGGTGAAAGTAGTTAATAGAAACAATTTTTCTACTTTACACAGCAGGAGAAGGATGAAAGCATATAAAAAATAGACATATATAGAGGAAGTATTTGGGATCAACACAGCCAATGAAGCTTTAGGGCTGTTGCAATCAGAAAACAGCAGACATTCCTCTGGATAAGATAGATCGATGGATTATTGGATCAGATGGCAGAAGTGGTAAAATGGAAGGATATGTACTATGGTAGTATAGTTCTGGTATATGTCTAATGTGCACTTAAGCCGCTGTACTTCTTATTCCCCATGTTTGACCTCATTAAAATAAAAAATCTTATACTCACCTCCACCATTCAAGTAATGCCTGCACTTGCATTCTCTGGACATATCGTGAGGTTGTGACGCCATGTGATCCCTGCGGCCAATCACTGACAGTAAATACCGTATTTTTCGCTTTATAAGACGCACCCCCAAATTTGGTGAAGGGAAAGAGAATTTTTTTTTAATGTTAAATGGGGTCTGTCTTATAATGACAGTGTCCGTATTACAACCCATATAGGGTATATGTCCCTCATAGCCCCCTCATTCTGGTACATGGTCCCTCATCCTGGGACATAAACCCCCCCATCCTAGATATGGCCCCCATGCTGCTGCCCATAACAAAATAAAAACCACGTTTCTCACCTTTTCAAGTGGTGTTCTGTCTCTCTTTGTGCTCCACTTCCTGGTTCTTCTCTGTAAAGCTGGTAATGTGATCTGGTGCGCAGAGATGATGTAACTCATCACATGATCGGCTTTACAGAGAAGAACCAGGAAGTGGAGGAGCGCAACAGCACGGAGAGAGACAGGACACTGCTGGAAAAGGTGAGTAATGTGGTTGTTATTTTATTATCGGCAGCAGTTTGGGGGGCCATATCAAGCATGGGGGAACATGTGCAATCACAGAGGGGCACAGGCAATTTAATATGCACCACTCCCCCAGTCCATCACCATGGTGTTGTTTCAGCACCGCAGTGATGGACAGCGGGTGCAGTGCATATTAAATTAGCGGGAGCACGTGACCTCCCGTTGGCTCCTGCAACTCCAGCCCCCAGACACCTTCAGAGCTGCCCCCACCCTCCCCTCTACCCACGTACATTTAGATTGTAAGACGCAACCCCCACTTTCCCCCAAAGTTTGGAGGAAAAAAAGTGCATCTTATAGTCTGAAAAATACAGTAACAGGAAGTGAGTGGCTATCTGCTGCTCTCATGTCCTGTTGATTACTCATGCAAATGAAAATGGTGAGGAGGAACTGGGTGGTGATTGATCACAGTGTTCACACGAGATCACAACCTCATGTGAGCTCTGGGAATGCGAGCATCGGCAAGGGAGGTGAGTATACGCTTTTTTATTTTCCCCAAAAATGAGGAATAAGAAGGAAAGGGTTTGTCAAAAAGTATTGGCACTCATAGAGCACTCCGTATCACCCCTTTTGAAAAACCAGAGCTTCTTCCATGTGTAATATCTGTATCAGCACCAGCAAGATAAAAATAAACAGCTATCTACCCAAAAGTGAGATTTTTGGACATTCCTTTTTTACAATCCAAACAGTTTCAAAAAGTTTTATAGAGTAGTGAGTTATTAAACAAATTGTTGGTTAGCCTGTTACCGTCTGCTCCATCCTAAACAGGTATGTTGATGTCACTTTGAAATTCTTAGGCAGGCTTTACATTGTGTTTTTGGGCTGTCCGTGGGGATCCGTGTGTTGTCAGCCACGGATCCACACAGATCCCTGCAATCGGATGGCAAATAGCCATCCGATCCGATCCGATCCTGTTCTCTCTGCCTGTCCCTGCATCTTCTCTATCTGTCCCTGTCACTCCCTGTCTCTCCCTGTCTGTTCCTCTTCTATTTCTGCTCTCCCTCTCCTCTATCCTCCCCCCCGTTCTCCCCCCTGTTCTCTCCCCTCCAGTATGTGAAAAAAAAAAAATCCTCCCAGAGTATATTTTACCTTCCACCGGCTCCATGCGACAGTCTCCTTCTGGTGGCTGCAAGGACCTCTCTTGATATCACAAAGCTGGTCACCTGACGTGTCAGGTGACCGGCTCTGTGACATCACCACAGGCCCTTCAGCCACCAGAAGGGGACTGTCACATCCCCGCAGCCGGCGGAAGGTAATGTATCCTCTGGGAAGATTTTTTTGTTTCACATACCGGAGGGGAGAGGACAGGGGGGAGGACAGGGGGGAGGATAGAGGAGAGCAGAGATAGAAGAGGGACAGGCAGGGACAAACAGGGAGTGACAGGGACAGATAGGGTTTTGTACTGAGCACTGCCTCTGGGCAATCAAGGAGATGAGGTCCTCATCTGCACCCCCTCCCTCCTGCACTATGTACCCTTGAATAGAATAAACTGACATGTCTTGAAGATCGGCGAGTGCAGCCTTATTCTTTGCTATTCGGATATGTCCCTCTGTTAGGAGAGCACCGCTGGTGACATCCACCCGCTGACAGAGTGCTGACATAGGAGTCCTGCTAGTGTGGTAGTAGCCCGGCTTTTCTCTTCTTTGGACTGCCATTCTTTTGTTTCACTTGCTGTTATTATTAACAATGAATTTCACATCCATAATAGCAAAAACTTTAATTCTTTTTTTACCACTCAAGAAACTGACAACTACTTTACTGATAATTGGACTTGTCTATTCATTAAAAATCTAATGACCTCAATCACATAAACTAATCACTTCCTTAAGGCTACCTTCACATTTGCGTTTGTGTGTGCATGCTGATGGCATGCAGACACAAACGCAGTGTAAAGCAGGGTCATTTTGATGTGTCCGCAGCAGAGAATGTCCGCCTGCGGACACATCACTGTGCAGCTCGGGCAGCCAATCAGCGTTGTCCGGGGGCGGGCCGGAGGCGGAGATCAGCGGCGGAGATCTCCTCCTCCCCGCCACCGGTAAGCTCCAGGACGTGTCAGCGGGGTTAAACAGCTGATTTCACAGCTGTTTGAATCTCCCGCACTGACACCAAGATTAGATGTCGGCGCGGGAAGATTCAAACAGCTATCACATCCGCTGTTTAACCCCGCCGACACCACTAAGAGCTTACCGGCGGCGGGGAAGAGGAGATCATGAGAGGCTCAGCTGATCTCCCGGTGGCCGTTGGTGACCACCTGTGACATCACCGGCGGCCACTGGGAGAGATTTCAATGGGTCCGCAGCGTTCTCCTGCGCTGTCAAGCGCAGAACACTGCGGACCCATTGACGCCAATGTATTTTTTGTGCGCTTGGGGAAGCTTGCTGATTTTCCAAGGTCCCCCGAGCGCACAAAAAATGCAACATGCAGCGTCCCAGGTGCGGACAGGAGACCCTGGAGAGAGCAGATATCTTCCGCATCCGCACCCGAACGCAGCAAACGCTGGCAAACGCAGGCACTATGCGTTCCTATGTTAAACATAGGAACGCAGTGCGCATGCGTTTGACTGCGTATGGGAACGCAGCATACTCTGCGTTCACATACGCAAATGTGAAGGCACCCTAACATCACATTTCTTGTTTGCTGTTTTCTTGAAATAGATAATTTGTGTAATTTGTCAACAGTACATGTTTAATAAAGTTAATTCCATTTACCAAAAAAAGCAACAAAAATACAGCAATATTGCATCATGTGTTTTTGCAGCACTTTTGCACTTTCTCATTGCTTTCTATGGTGAAAATATGACCAAAATGCTGAAAAAATGTACATGCTGCACTTTTAAAAAACGCAGCAGTTTTCCAATTTAGTTAGGACAAAAAAATCAAGCATGTGCAAGAGATTTCTGAAATCTTATAGCTTTTACTAGAAATGTAAAAAAAAAAGCAGCTTTTAATTTGCATTAAAAAATGCAATGAAAAGACTGTGCAAAAATGCAACAAGTGAACATAGCCTTGTGACTCACGTGAGCACCCGGTACGGCCATCCGCTCTCCTAAGGCTAAGGTCAATTTAGCGCTATTCACTGCGCTCAGGGGAGTTCCGTTACAAACATAGAATTTGGGAGCCTTGACTCAGTGTTACCAACATGGTAACGCAGCGTCAGCGCTGCCAATTCATCCCTATGGTGATGGAGCCCTGAGCACAGCTCAAATGCCAGCATCTGAGTGTTGGTGTTTGAAATCTTGCGCTTTTTTCTTGCACGTCAAATGACACTTCTGAGCGCATCATTTGAGGCGCTAGGAAAATCATGAGAATTCAAACTCTCGCACTCAGATGCCAGCATTTGAGCTGCGCTCGGGGCTCCGTCACCATAGGGATGAATTGGCAGTGCTGACGCTGCAAACCCCCTCAGCGCAGCAAATAGCACTAATCTGACCCTAGCTTAACAGGCGTATGTCAGCTGCATAGAAATTCATGCAACTGGCATGCTCCTATCTAGAGAGCAGGAGGCCATTTGAGGTGATGTGATGCGAGGTTCGCACAAGTCACACGCAGATGTGACTCCAGCCTAATAGTGGGACTCTAAGGCATTGCCTTAATGGCCCGATCACTGTCACCAATAGTTTTACTTTTCATTCAATTAATCAACTGCATATAGCTTGATGCTGATTTTCAGTTACTTTTCCTAAATTCCTAAGTTTTACATTTTTTTAAGCTATGTACATCCGATGCCTAATAAAATAACATGTTTTCTTTCTCTTAAAGAAAAAAAATAGTTACAAAAAACTTCATTTTTATTGTTAACTGGTCATTCTTTAAAATGGTCCATTAGCAGATTTCCCTCTAGATAGATGAGTGTAAAAAGATATGATCAGAGCAATCCATTGTAAATTAAAAATCAAACTGTGTTAGACATCTTTAACAAGTCATTAGACCTTAGTCATAATCTGCCAAGACTCCCTTAATTGAGTAATGACATATGTTAGGAAGGCAGTTACCGCTTAATGTTCACTGGTGAGATAGTGTGATGGAAAGGACACTCCTCAGAAGAGATGTATCTGCACTAATGAGGGGATCAGTCATTGGTACTAACACAGAAACTTACAGACAAGACTGAAATCTGGCTTCAAGAATATCAATCCAAGATCCGAGGTGTAAAAATACAGACCAATATAAAGTACGGGTTCCATTACTAGGTAGCTTACTATAAATGTAAAAAGCAAAAAATAAGGTCAGAACTCAAGATTACAATGTGAAAAAAGTGGAGTACTTTATTCACCTACTGTATGTCAAATGTGACATTTGTCTTCCTACATGTTCAAGTCTGTAAATTTAATGATAGCCTTGTAGCAGAGTACAGTAGAAATGTAGCATTCAGAAAATAAATGTCTGTGTCTGTACACACGATCATTGAGATATTTGCACCAAAGGTGCTCCACCAATCCAATACAAGTAGAATATCAGATGCATCACACTATCTGTGTGAATGCGCTAGGTTAATGCTGTAGTACACCTCATTGGTTAATTTAATGACTGCTAACTCTGATGTTCTTTTTAGGTTATCCTTTCTACGAAACTATCATTAGTAGAGAGAACCCAAACTGTAAAGTTTAGGGTTCATACAGTACACCTAATCCCGAACCTGGACTTCTTACTATACATCCATGCTCTTGTTTGGGTTTCCCATCTAAATAAAGCTTTTTGAAAAGTTGCAGAGCAACCAATAACCAAGCATTTACATTTTCAGCACTTCTATACCCATCAAAGCTATGTTAAATATTGGCCTAGCTGTGATTGGCCTGTGCACGTCTTTGAAAAATAAATACCGTATATACTCGTGTATAAGCCGAGTTTTTCAGCCCAAAATTTGGGCTGAAAAGTCCCCCCCTCGGCTTATACATGGGTCATATACGGTGGTGGGGGCTGTGGAGGCTGGAGGAGGCGGGGGGGGCTGCTGTATGAGCGGCCCCGTCACGTGGGGCCGCTCATTATATATGCACATATGTAAGGCCCCCCCCCCGCTGCTTATACATTACCATCCCGGTGTTCTGATCGGCGCCGCTCCTCGGTGCTGCGTCTTCATCCTCCCGTCCTCGCTGGCTCCATCTGGGTTCTCCGGCTGTCACAGCGATATGACGTCATCGCGCGACCGCCGGAGATCCCGGATGCAGCCAGCGAGGACGGGAGGATGAAGACGCAGCACCGAGGAGTGGCGCCGATCAGAACACCGGGATGGTAATGTATAAGCAGCGGGGGGGGGGGGCCTTACAAGGGGGGACAGTGCCAGCTTTTGGGGGCTGTTTGTACCCCCAGGGGGCTGCTGGGTACCCCCTGGGGGCTGTTGGTACCCCCAGGGGCTGTTGGTACCCCCTGGGGGCTGCTATATATACCCCTGGGGGCCTGCTGTATACCACTGGGGCTGCTGTATACTACCACTGGGGCTGCTGGGGCTCCTGTATACTACCACTGGGGCTACTGGGGCTCCTGTATACTACCACTGGGGCTGCTGGGGCTCCTGTATACTACCACTGGGGCTGCTGGGGAATCTGTATACTACCACTGGGGCTGCTGGGGCTCCTGTATACTACCACTGGGGCTGCTGGGGAATCTGTATACTACCACTGGGGCTGCTGGGGAATCTGTATACTACCACTGGGGCTGCTGGGGAATCTGTATACTACCACTGGGGCTGCTGTATACTACCACTGGGGAGGCCTGTATACCACATTGCTGGGGGCTGTATACCTGTGCTGGGGTCCACCCTCGGCTTATACACGAGTCAATAGGTTTTTCCAGATTTTTGGGGCAAAAGTAGGGGGGGTCGGCTTATACACGGGTCGGCTTATACACAAGTATATACGGTACATAAAAAAACGCTGTGGGGATCCCCCATTTTTGATAACTAGACAAGGGAAAGCAGAAAACTGCGGACTGGAATTACCAGCGTTTTAAAGCCCAAGGTTATTTAGCCTTTCCCAACCTAAATATACCAGCCCACAGATTCCTCAGATTTGGCAAATTAGTTGCACTAATTCTGGAGCTTTACCCAAATCTCCCCAATTGACCTCATGCAGTGAAGAATGGCGATGATGTCAGTAATCTTACATGACCATGTAAATAATTTTAAAACATGGAATATAGTCCCCTCTATTTTTGTTAACCAGTCAATGTAAAGCAGACAGCTGGGAGTTGTAGCCCTTAGCTGTCTCTTTTATCTGCACTGGTTATCAAAAAGACATCACATCATTCTATTTATTTATTTTTTCACTAATACAGCTGACTGACTGCAACTGATCATAGATGATGGTACAGAGAATGGGTGGGGGAACAGGTCAATTTTAATTTTTTTAATCAGTGAGGAGGGTTATAGCAGTCGGACTGGAATCAATCACAGATGATGGCACATAGGGTGGGTGGGGAAAGCAGAGAATATGCATTTGTTTAATCATCTGGCCAGAAAAGAGTCTGACTGCTTTGGAGAAACACACTATGTCCTGCTTATTCCCCCCTTTTGCTTCCTTTTTCAGCCCCCTAGCCCTTACTTTACAACCTTTTTTTCAGCACAGACGTTCATGTGCCCATTGACCTGTATGGCGTTTTGGGTCTAGGGTCAAGTTTGGGTCAAGTGCAATTCCTGAATCAAATTTTCTGACCCCTTCACAACCAAGGGATATATATCTACGCACTTGCTTGCCTCCTTCCCTTTGCTATGAGCTTATGTGCTGAGCTCGCATCATTCCCTGCACATGTCAGCTGATCTGATCATCTGGCATGTGTAGCTGACAGGATCTATCAGATCAGCGATCTGATCAACACTGTTTACCTTTTAGATCGCGCTGTCAATCACTGACAGTGTGTTTTAAAGCACTGCAGTAAGGATCATGCTATTCCCCACCGACATCGCCGACCTCATGATGCAATCTTATAGCCTCAATGCAGTGCCATGACAGCATGCTGACCCCGATGTCTGTCATGAATAATTTCCTGCTTACAATGCCTGAGCAGTGTCACTGGCAGAAGGGGCTATGTAAAATAATAATAATAATTTTTATTTATATAGCGCCAACATATTCCTCAGCACTTTACAATTCAGAGGTGTGAGGCACCGCCGGCATGATCCGCATGGCCGGGGTACATCACATGTAGGATCAGAGGATGATCCTGTGCACACTGGCCGGTTTTCCTGTGATGATAATACTGTGTGAACCAACCTGAACACAATGAGGTTTCATGAGACTAATGAGTGGCAGTGAGAGTGGGATGAGATCGAGGAGTCCATGAGGAATAGGATGTAATGAGTGAGTGCTGACAACCCGGAACACAGGGAGTTAACCTGAGCTGTGTGACAGGCTGATTACAAGCAGCTGAGGGGGTGTGTCCATGTGGGAGTGGCTGGCACGATAAGAGCCGGCCACCTGAGTGATTGAGAGATTCTGGAGGCTGAGTTTCATTCTGGAAGCTGAGACCAGCCAAGTGGAGAGCAGTCTAGAGGCTCTGAGTACATGATGGGAGCATGCTAGCTGTCACGCTGGGAGCGGGAGAGGCACTCAGCGTCGGACCACGACGGGGGGGGAAATAAGGAGTCCCTAAAGCTATGGGCACAAGAGGGAGAGGGTGACCCCTAGTCTTACTGGGGCTGACCCTGTCTGCCCTAACGTCCCTATACAGTTTCCTCAACTGTCGCCGACCACGAACCTCGTCCCTCTCTGATCCTAGCACTACCTTATCTAAGGATCAGATGGAGAGGTTCACTAGACCCCTCCACTAACAACTAAAGACAAACACAAGGAAAAAACAGACAATGGGGAAAGAAAACACTTATCTTGCAGCAGAGCACAGCAACCTCCACAACCTCAGCTTCTGCTGGAGCAAGGATAATGAGTGCACAAGGAAATATCACCTGCACCGAGGGAGGGCAATGAAACTCCTTATAAAGGTGGGAAGAACCTGCTGGGTCCTAGAGACCCAGAATACTGGTGTAGAAACCAGACCGAGCACAAGACCTTCCCAGCCGTCTCCCCATGATAGGGAGATCTTATCATACCTTCTCTTTATCTACACAGAAGGTAAATGCCCCTGAAAGACGGACCGTCCTCAAACCTTATGGCTGATTGGCCAAACGCTGGGACCGTCTGCGCGTGGCCTCTACCCTGTCATCCATGCCACCCGTGACAGTACCCCCCCGTCCACGAGTGGCCCCCGGACACTCAGGACCAGGCTTATCCGGATGGGAACGGTGAAAAGCGCGGACCAGCCTAGCGGCGGAGACTTCCGACGCCGGCACCCACATCCGCTCCTCAGGACCGTATCCCCTCCAGTGCACCAAATATTGAAGAGAACGGCGCAACCTGCGAGAATCAACCACCTTCGAGATCTCAAATTCCAAATTCCCCGCCACGCAGATGGGCTCCGGGGGCAAAGGAGACGGGTTAGATGACGGCACATACGGTTTGAGGAGCGACCTATGAAATACATTGTGGATTTTAAGAGCGGGAGGTAACGCAAGACGAAACGCCACGGGATTGATAACGGCGGTTATCTGATAAGGGCCAATAAACCTGGGCCCCAACTTCCAAGAGGGCACCTTCAACCTCACATTCTTGGTAGACAACCACACGTAGTCATTCACACACAGGTCCGGACCTGGCGCACGCTTCTTGTCAGCCATACGTTTGTACCTGTCGCCTAGGAGCTTCAAGCTACTCTGTACCCCCCGCCAAACCGAGGAGAGGGATGAGGTAAATCGGTCCTCCTCAGGAACTCCGGAAGGACTAGTACCACTAAAAGTACCAAACTGAGGATGAAACCCATATGCACCGAAGAACGGTGACTTGCCAGTGGACTCCTGAAGACGATTATTAAGGGCAAATTCGGCCAAGGGCAGATAACTCGCCCAAGTCTCCTGATTGTCAGAGACAAAACACCTCAGATAAGTCTCCAAATTCTGATTCATACGTTCGGTCTGCCCATTAGACTGAGGATGAAAAGCAGAAGAGAAGGACAAAGCAATTCCTAAACGTGCACAAAAAGCCTTCCAAAACTTGGAGACAAACTGAGTACCACGATCAGAAACCACCTCGGAGGGAACTCCATGAAGCTTCACAATCTCACTTACAAACACCTGTGCCAGTGTCCGAGCATTAGGAAGTGCGGGCAGTGCCACAAAGCGAACCATCTTACTGAATCTATCAACCACTACCAGCACTACCGTCTTGCCTGCCGACGCCGGGAGATCGGTGATAAAATCCATTGACACATGCGTCCATGGCCTCTCAGGAATAGACAATGGCAAGAGAGAACCAGCCGGACGGGTATGCGGAACCTTAGCCCGTGCACACACACTACAGGCAGATACGAATTCCGCTACGTCCTTCCTCAACCCTGGCCACCAAAAGCGGCGAGATAAAAGATCGAAGGTGGCCCTACTGCCGGGATGCCCTGCCAATACGGAGTCGTGATGCTCTGACAGCACCCTGAGACGCAAAGATGATGGCACAAAAAGTTTCCCAGAAGGACAGGAGGCAGGGGCACCCCCCTGGACCTTCAACACCTCCCCCTCCAGATCAGGGCAAAGAGCAGAAACAACCACCCCCTCCTGCAAGATGGGAACGGGACTTTCATGAGCACTACCACCCGGGAAACTACGCGACAACGCATCAGCCTTCACGTTCTCAACCCCCGGACGGTAAGTGACGGTAAAATTAAATCTCGTGAAAAACAAGGACCACCGAGCCTGCCGGGGATTGAGACCCTTGGCGGACTCAAGGTAAGACAGGTTCTTGTGGTCGGTAATAACCGTGATGGGATGGACAGCCCCCTCCAGCCAGTGACGCCATTCCTCAAAAGCCAATTTAATAGCCAACAGCTCCCTATTACCAACATCATAATTCCTCTCGGCCGACGACAACTTCTTGGAGAAGAACGCGCAGGGCACCCATTTCCCCGGCGAAGGGCCTTGCGACAATACAGCCCCCACCCCCACCTCAGACGCATCCACCTCCACCACGAAGGGCTGAGAAAGATCGGGCTGACGGAGAATAGGCGCGGAAACAAAACAACGCTTTAGGGAGGAGAAAGTCCGGCGAGCAGACTCCGACCACTCGGAAAAATCTGTCCCCTTCCTAGTCATGTCCGTAAGAGGCGTCACCAGCACCGAATAGTTCCTAATAAATTTACGGTAAAAGTTGGTAAACCCCAAAAAACGTTGCAATGCCCGTAGATTGTCCGGTTGTTCCCAGTCCAGCACCGCCCGGACTTTTTCCGGATCCATCCGAAAACCCAACGGCGACAGGAGGTACCCCAAAAACCGTACCTCCTGAACGGCGAAGACACATTTCTCGAGTTTAGCATACAGCTTATTGTCCCGTAAGACCTGTAACACCTGCTTGACATGGGACTGATGCGTCTCCAAATCGGGGAATAGATCAAGATATCATCTAAGTAAACAACCACAAATCTACCCACCAAATGATGGAATATGTCATTGACAAAGTGTTGGAAAACCGCAGGGGCATTAGTGAGCCCGAACGGCATTACGAGACTTTCAAAATGGCCGTCCGGGGTATTAAATGCCGTCTTCCATTCATCCCCCTCTCTGACCCTAATCAGGTTGTAGGCCCCCCTCAAATCCAACTTGGAGAACCATTTAGCACCCACTACCTGACTGAATAAATCAGGAATCAGAGGGAGGGGGTACGGATCACGGACAGTAATCCGATTCAACTCCCGGAAATCCAAGCAAGGACGGAGGCCCCCGTCTTTTTTCTTAACAAAAAAGAAACCAGCCGCAACCGGCGAGGTTGAGGGCCTGATGTGACCCGTCTGCAGACTCTCGGAAATGAAATCCTTCATCGCCTGTCTTTCCGGACCCGATATAGTAAACATCCTAGCTTTGGGCAGTTTAACTCCGGGAACGAGGTTGATTGGGCAATCATATGCCCGATGGGGGGGCAGGTCTTGGCACCCCTTCTCTGAGAACACATCCTCATACTCCGATAGGAACGGGGGCAGAGATACCGCAGACACCACCGAAAACGAGGTAACCAAACAATTCTCAGAACAAAAATCACTCCATTCCACAATGTCCCGGGACTGCCAATCCACTACGGGATTATGTTTAATCAACCATGGCAAGCCCAGGACAATGCGAGCGGGAGACCGTCTAGAACATAACAAGATATCGTCTCTTGATGTTGGGATCCAACCGTCAACTTAATGTCATGTACGATATGTGTGAGACTACCTTGAGCAAGAGGTGCTGAGTCGATGGCATAGATACGGATGGGGCGAGACAATAAACAGCAGTTAAGCCCATGAGCGTCTACAAAATGAGCATCCACCATGCTGACCCCCGCACCACTATCCACAAACACAGAAATACCCTCCGTTGTGCCCTCCAGCGCCACCTCCGCACTTAGGAGGAAACGGGAAGTACAAATGGAGGATACACACACCTCCCGCTCGACCACCTCCACACCCCCCATAGTCACAGAAGGTCCAGGCCCCCCAGTCCGTTTAGGGGTGTAGGGACAGGCCCCAATAAAATGGTCCCCTTTCCCACAGAAAAAACAGACCCCCTTCCCCTTGCCCCGGGAGGTACCGGAGGAGAACCTCGAGGCCGCCGCTCCTCCTAGCTGCATAGGTTCCTCCGCACTCGGGAGGAACGACTCACCCTCCGCGTGACCTCCCGGTAACCAGGAATCACCACGAGAATGGCTCCCAGTAACAGGAGGTCTACCCCTCCGCTCCTGGAGGCGTCTATCCATACGAATAGCTAACGACATAGCCGCCTCCAGGGACGGAGGGGTCTCATAAACCGCCAGAGCATCCTTCAGCCTCTCCGAAAGACCCTGACAAAAGTGACTCCGGAGCGCTGGGTCGTTCCACTTCGTGTCCGTAGCCCACCTGCGGAACTCAGAACAATATGATTCCGCCGACCGAGTCCCCTGGCGGAGATGGCGCAACCTGGATTCAGCCAAAGAGACACGGTCAGGGTCATCATATATGAGGCCCAGGGCGTCAAAAAATTCATCCACAGAGCGGAGACAAGTAGAGTCCTGTGGCAGAGAGAAAGCCCAGGACTGGGGATCTCCCTGCAGTAGCGACATAATAATTCCTACACGCTGCTGCTCATCACCAGTGGAATAAGGCCTAAGCCTAAAATATAATTTACAGGCCTCTTTGAACACAGTAAACTTATCTCTACCTCCTGAAAACCTGTCAGGGAGGGCAACCTTAGGTTCAGGTCTGGCCTGACCCAATGCCTGATTCCCCAAGACACCATTTTGCGGTTGCGGGCCCTGTAAAGCCGACCGAAGGTCCGCAACCTCCAAAGACAGGGACTGCAGCTGCTGGGCCAAAGCAGACACAGGATCCATAAGGAAAGGAAGAAAAATCGGTTCCTCCCCTGTCCTTCAGTTACAGTATTGGCAGGTGATAATGTCACGCTGGAGCGGGAGAGGCACTCAGCGTCGGACCACGACGGGGGGGGGAAATAAGGAGTCCCTAAAGCTATGGGCACAAGAGGGAGAGGGTGACCCCTAGTCTTACTGGGCTGACCCTGTCTGCCCTAACGTCCCTATACAGTTTCCTCAACTGTCGCCGACCACGAACCTCGTCCCTCTCTGATCCTAGCACTACCTTATCTAAGGATCAGATGGAGAGGTTCACTAGACCCCTCCACTAACAACTAAAGACAAACACAAGGAAAAAACAGACAATGGGGAAAGAAAACACTTATCTTGCAGCAGAGCACAGCAACCTCCACAACCTCAGCTTCTGCTGGAGCAAGGATAATGAGTGCACAAGGAAATATCACCTGCACCGAGGGAGGGCAATGAAACTCCTTATAAAGGTGGGAAGAACCTGCTGGGTCCTAGAGACCCAGAATACTGGTGTAGAAACCAGACCGAGCACAAGACCTTCCCAGCCGTCTCCCCATGATAGGGAGATCTTATCATACCTTCTCTTTATCTACACAGAAGGTAAATGCCCCTGAAAGACGGACCGTCCTCAAACCTTATGGCTGATTGGCCAAACGCTGGGACCGTCTGCGCGTGGCCTCTACCCTGTCATCCGTGCCACCCGTGACACTAGCTCCATGCCGGTGCCGAGGTCCGTGGTCGTGTCCGCACCTGGAGGGGGAAGCCGTGGTTGACCCGTGGACGCTAGACCGGACGTGGTTCACCTCACGTCCGGGAAGGAGCCTGTGGCGATGCCTGGTGGAACCTGTGACACAGGTAGCGAGACCCGGATCCGTGCCAGGTAAGAAAGCAGTTCCCGAGCGATAGTGTGAACTGTGCACCTGGTGTGCGTAAATCATGTTAGGCGAGTATAGACCGCCCTTGGGACCGACTCAGTGGAGTCCGTTAAAGGTCCTGATGAACCGGAATGTATGTAGCCCTTGGAGGCAATTGTATGTAGTGTGCCAGGCGGGCATAGACCGCCTTTGGGTCCGAGTCAGAGTACTCAGTTAAGGGACCCGATGAACTATGTGTATGAGGGCTTAAGTAATGGCCCTGAATGAGAGATGATGGCCTGTATGTAAGACCCATGTATAATCATGTGGAGAGACAGTGACCCAGCGAGTATGGATGATGTTGGAGGCGTTCCGTCCTTGGGACGAGAGGGAGGCTTGCCCTGCTGCATGCAGAGGGTACCTGATCCCTCAACCACGACCTCTAATGGTGTGGGTGTGCCTGTGGTGCCAGAGACAGGGGTAATAGGGCTCCTAGTAGGTAACGGATGTAGAGGTTCCCGTGCACTATGGTTTGCCAGTCCCTGTAATGGGCCATGGAGAGGCCACAGTCCATGGATGTGGGCTGTGAGCAGGTGTGTGATCCATGGACGTTTGAATGATGGATCACATACGGTGTGTAAGGTCCCGGTCAGGCAGGATTCCTGACTACGGGTGAATGTATATCATCATGCTGGGGTGACTAAAGCCAGGCGGCAGGTACCGCCATTGGGACCCACAGGGCCCGTTGAGGCGTATGTAACGAAGGTCAGAAGTAGGGGTTAAAAGGGCTCCTAGAGTGGGGACACCATGGTTGAACCATGTGGACTCTGACCGGGACGTAGGCGGAGATACGTCCTGGAAGGAGCCCCTTGGGGATACATGATATACCCGGTACTCAGGTTGCTCAATCCCTGTTATGAACCCGGAAGGGTCATCATCGTATTGTAACTTATGTATAGTGTAAGTAGGCCAGAGGCCGTAGCCACCATGGGAGCTGTTAGTAGAGCTCCAATGGGGACAGAGATGGTTACAGGTCCCGGGTTACTATAAAACGTTATGTGCAATATAAGTGTTATGTGATGTTAAATGTAAATGTATGGTGTATTTATGTAAAGTGTTGTTAATCAATGTGATATGTGTCAAACATGCTACCCGGGTTATGTGATTAATATGTGAAAATAAACGGGTAGACATTGGTTAACCTTATAAACACGTGTTCTTGTCGTTTTGCAAGCGGGTTCCCCGGTTGCTACCTCACAGAGGGTATATGATACAATACGATACAATAATATATAATAAATATAATACAACTAGCTGTACTACCCGGCTACGCCCGGGTTAATAAATAACTATTGTTAGCTATAACAAAATAACATTTTAATAGGTCTTATTAATGACCTGTAAGAAAATAGAAGCTGAGCTGTGATTGATTGCTATAGGCAGCCTAATAAATCTCCAGCCAACAGTAAACCCTCCCCCTGGCCGGGCAGTATATGTTACCTCACACAAACACATAATAGACAGCTCAAGTGACTGACATCTGCCTTAATTCCCTATATGGCACATGTGTTGCACATTGGCTGTTTTTAATCAGATGTTTATGTTTGGAAAATAAAGATAGCACACGTATGAGGTGAGTTGTGTGAGGTGATTTGTGCACATCTGTATCTGTCTGTGTGGTGTGTGTGTCCCTGGGGTGTGTATGTGTGTGTCCCTGTGGGGTGAGTGCATGTGTCCCTAGTCCCTATAGGGTGTGTATGTGTGTGTGTCCCTGGGGGGGGAGGTCTGTATGGTGTGTGTGTCTCTTTGTGGTGTGTCCCTGTGGGGTGAGTGCATGTGTCCCTATAGGGTGGCTATGTGTGTGTGTCCCTGTGTGGGGGGGGTCTGTGTGGTGTGTGTGTGTCTGTGTTGTGTGTGTCTCTTTGTGGTGTGTTCCCTGTGGGGTGAGTGCATGTGTCCCTATAGGGTGTGTGTGTGTCCATGGGGTGTGTGTGTCTCTTTGTGATGTGTGTGTTTGTTCGGGTGCGTGGTGAGTATTCAATGTTGGGGCTGCACTTTAGAGACTATACAATTGCTGTTACTCTTTGTGTGCGTGTGGTGTGTATACATGTCCCCGTGCGTGGTGAATATCCTATGTTGGGGCCCCACCTTAGTGACTATATGCTGGTATATGCTGTTAGTCTTTGGTGCTGTCATTAAGCCCCTCTCATTCACAACTGTCAACTGGTAACTGTCACTTTTTCCTCATTATGTAGATAGGGGCAAAATTGTTTGGTGAATTGGAATGCGCGGGGTTAAAATTTCACCTCACAATATAGCCTGTGACGCCCCCGGGGTCCAGACGTGTGACTGTGCAAAATTTTGT